>OX438657.1:12782660-13123793 GCA_949316385.1 Globia sparganii | reverse complement strand
AAGATATTGTTATTAATAGGTGTGATAAATACGTTTTAGAATCAAATTACTGGCCATTCTATGTTATTTGTCGATTTTAGCCTGGGGCTGAATGAGATTGTATTGTTTGCGTTAGTTATGCAAGTCACTAATAGGTACTCCAGAGTCAAATACATGAAAGGGCTAAAGAAGGAACACGGGTGGGTTTTAGTCAGTAAGAGTCTGACACTCCCTTCTGCTCCACCCAGAGCGGGAGGGGTCATTTGATGATTTCCCATTCACAAAAAAAAAAGAGTCAAACATAGGGTGACTGGTAATTAGTGACTGATACCTAAATACGTGATTGTACTCATGATAACAAACAACTTTTACTATGAGACCAAACCTGAATTCGCGAAAAAAAATCTGCTGTTCAGTCATTTATGTTCGCCTAACTGATCAAAATGTAGGTACTGAACAGCAGATTTTTTTTTTCGCGAATTCAGGTTTGGTCCCATAGTAAAAGTTGTTTGTTATCATGAGTACAATCACGTGTTTAGGTATCGGTCACTAATTACCAGTCGCCCTATATACATGTGTTAATATTTAAATGTATCTAAATAAAAACTAAAATGACGTGGATGACTTCAAAACATTATACTTTTTAATCAAAACACCATACCATAACCAAATCACACCAGATCGTGTTACGTAGATATTTCTCAAACACTTTTTTTCCCATAAAAGCCTGTTAAAAGAAGAAGTCAAAAATTTCCATTTTTTATAATATCTCAGCAGATCGTGTTATGATAATATAATATGTTTTCTGATATGATCTTGATGGATACGAGGTGTTCCGTACATCCACGTTGCCAGCTCGCGCCAACGTGACAGATGATATTTCCTATGACAGTTCAAGGGCATGTGTTATGAATTCTTAATTAAGGCGTTCTTCACAGTGCTTTATAAAATTAGACTAATAATTAATTTTATTTACATGACAAATCCAGTTTATTTAGTTCCATAACAAACTTAAAAAAAAATAACTGAGTTAATATGTCAGCTTTACCAATGTTTGAATACAGAAGCAGGGTGGTAGAGATTTTAAGTATACTATTAAGTAGTAATACTCATCAGTGTACATCATGCTTAAACGTATTTATTTACGTATATTATTCGTTACAGTGTCGAACAAGCCACCGCCTTCCCTGCAACAGTGACGTACCGAACTCCAGTGACTCCTGTTGTGTCAACTTACCGGCCGTTCGTGTACTCTACACCTAAGCCTTTCGCCTTGAGCACCAAGTCTCCTGCAGCAATTTATCATAAGTCTGTTTCTGACGCCGCTGCAAGTATCGTCAGGGAAGACAGAAACTTCGATGAAAACAATTACCACTACGCATACGAAACCAATAATGGAATTGCTGCTGAAGAGTCTGGCATTGTTGACGCATCCCACAATGGAGTCGGTGGTGGAACCAGGGTCAGGGGATTCTACGAATACATAGGCGATGATGGTCTTAAATACAGGGTTGACTACATCGCCGACGAAAACGGTTTCAGAGCAAGTGGGGCACATCTGCCCAAAGCTCCCTAATAAAATTAGTTATATTTAAATTAAATCGATGTAAAATATTTCGAGATCACAAATTAAAAAATGTAAAGCATCTTGTTATTTTATTACTCTCAACAACTGAGATATTTTAAGTTTTATATCCCTACCTGAGATTTTATGGGTCTGTAGGCGGGGCCACATCCTTTACCTTACAAAGCAAGACTCGTTTCAGTTTATTGGGTAATCCTGACGCAATATTTTATCGACGATACGATTACAAGTATTCTTAGAATTAAACTTTTAGATCTGAATTCGATATGAAAGGTGACAGGATTGGATTCATGAACCAATGAACAAGTAAAACAAATAACCGATTATCAAACAAAAAATCTTTAATAAATCGTTGTCTCTGAATTTTGACCGTTTGCCATTGATACTTACTATAAATTGAAACTGATTGTTGTGGCATTCTTGTTTTCTGAGTCACAAGCTTTGTCTGTCTGTCTGCTTCTTACTGGTAGTTTTACTAGTCTGTGTTGGTTGATTTATCTACAGTATGTAATATTATTCAAATGGAAGACCAAGTGATTCTCTTACTAATTGTAACGATTGCATAATGTCAGCACTGCGATTTTTTTGGTTTTGGGTAGTTACTTCGTTTTTAAATCTTTTATCTAAAACCTAGTACCTATACGAAAATTAGAATACTACGGCTTTAAGTTTTTAGGCAACTATCATAAATATGACTGACTAATATGGGCAGATAGTGGAACTTTTTTCTCTGGTTATCAAATTACAGATATCAACAGTGACCTGTCTATGAGATCTAGTAGGTATACCTAGTCTAAATCGGAAAAAATTAATCGGAAAAAATTAATAAATTTCAGGAGACCCAATTCGATACAATCATAATTTTTAATATCTCTCTTTGTGCTTCTTCGCATAAATCACGATTATTCGATAAGTTAACAACGCCATATCGATTAGTTATCTGTTACATACACTTTAAAAATATTTATTACCTACATCAGGCTGAAGTTCAATATACCAGCCTGTCACTTTTTTGTATCGAGGAGTTTTCAAATAGTGCAAAAAATCGCATAACAAATTATTCGTACCTATCAACTATCAAGTAGATTGAACTTTCCTGATACAATGACTACCTTATGAAAAACTACAGAAGACTGAATGATTAATTGTGTTCGTTCATGAAGCTAGAAATAAAGAGATTAAAAACAATAAAAAAAAATGTTATAGCTTTAGAAAATGTTGCTTCGATTAATTGTGGTTATAACTAGAAGTCTTAGAGGTTGTTGGCGCTATATTAATGAGAAACTCAATTTTAAAGTCATGGGTTAATAAATGTGAGCCCATTTAATAAACTAAATTATCTTCTAGATGGAATGTGATTATTTAGGAATCGAATAACAGTTAATTAGGTATAATTTATTTTATGAATAACTTATTTTTAACCCCTGACAAAAACAAACAAAAGTAAACTTTTTCAATAATAAAATAAAAAAGCTTGCCCTCATTCGTCAGCAGATTTTGCAAGGCTGCTGCAAGGCTAGTGTAGGTATTTCAGTTATATTATTAAATGATTTGTGTTAACATAAAATAAAGGATTACTGAAACGATAAAGAGACCTTTGTCATTAATATATGCTCCTCCAGCTTTCCATATTGTAATGTTATAAATTTCATTTTGCAATAAAAATACCATAACTATGACTCGAATGTCGTAATGGGTGAACTTTTACTTATATACCTACTAATTTGTACGAAACCCTCGGTGCGCGAGTTCGACTCGCACTTAGCCGGTTTTTATTTTTTGGTTGATGATTGGATGTGAGCATCTTCCACAGGTCTGATTGAGTCGAAATTTGGATTTCGTTACTTCAATGATAGTAGAAGAAAATAGTAACCTTGAACTGCTGCTTCAGCATCACCTGGAATGAGCAGGATACCCAACTCCCTTAACTTACAGCAGAGGTATCGTGTTTGGGATCCTTGGAATGGTCTTAATGAATAGGTTATAGATAGATGGTGACCAGGGGCATCAGCCCCTGGTCACCATCTATCTATGGAGTGGATCATCTATGGAGTAGGAAAGAGAAATAAAGGAGGACCGGACAAAATGGTCCCCTCGGACTATACTATAGCTGCGCAGATTACGGCGAGTCTCGTGTCGGTCGTATCGCATGTTTACTAGTAATATAATATTATAAAGTTTAAAAAGCAAGAAATAAAAGTTAAATTAAAAATTTAAAAAACCCCCGACACAAAAAAAAACGTCTAAAAACTAACTAACTAACTTTACATCCGTCACCTCACACATCAGATCCAGTTGAAAACCAGCGTCAGGCACTTTTGCTGAACTGGGCCTTTATGGCGCAGCCGTGAGGCACACTTTCCTGCTAATTTCTTATTTCTTTCTTTTCTAAATCAGACTTTACACTTTTCTATTTTTATTTGATTGTATCTGATGTATGTCTCTAGTGTACCTACTGTGTGTCTTTTGGTCTGTGCTAAATAAATCTATTTTTTTTCTTTCTTCTTCTTTTTTAGGAAATATTTTGATCCAAGCATCCTCACGTCGAGGGACGGCTAATGATAAAAAAAAACTAATATAATAGTTTTTTTTTTTAATTTATAGACTTACTGGGTCCTAGTAAGTCTAAAAATTTAAAATGAAACGATAAAGAAAACTCGGTACTCGGTTTTGATTTTGAACAGCCGCAATGTATAGTGAACTGAGGTTTATTGTTGTAAGTTTTTATTTATATCATTTTGTAGTTACTTGTCCTGTTCATCTTACTGAAAACTTACAAGAGACTATGCTGGAACTTATTTCGGTAAGTTATGTAGTATTTTGCCCAGCATAGTCATTATTAATACCTGAACAGTAAATGTTGCATCTTGGTAATTAATACATATGCAAACATTATGAAAACATCAATGCCATCTTGGGTAAAAGTAAGGATTAGATTGGTATAAAAGTAAAAACAATCTCATCAATAGATATCAGTTAACTAACAGATCTTCATATCTACTCTTCTATCTATCAACACTTAAAAAACTATTAAAAATGAAATTCGCTGTAAGTGACATTACCTTTGTTTTGTTTTCTAGTGTGAGTCAATTGTTTCTAGTGGTTTATACCTACCTGTTGTATCTTTTAGCTTGTTTTCGTCACCGTATTGGCCGTCTCCGCCGCCCAGTTCCCTGGTTTCGGTAGCCAGTCCCGCTTGTCTCGTCCGTCACCACCTCCCAAGCCGGTTGTTAGCAACCGCGTTGCCAGCAGCGACCAGGCCGCCAACGTCCTTCGCTACGACAACGAGGCCAACCCTGACGGCAGCTACAAATACAAGTTAGTAAATACCAATGAACTGTGAAAATCATTTAAAATCTTATAAATAAACCCATTTACACAATTAATGAATACTGTTAACTTTACAGTGTCCAGATCGACAACGGCATCGCCGCTGAGGCCCAGGGTACTCCTCGTGACTTTGGTGGAAACCCCCCTGTAGTCCCCGTCGTCTCCCAGGGATCCTTCTCCTGGACTTCCCCCGAGGGTCAGCTCATCGACATCACATACGTCGCTGACGAGAACGGATACCAGCCTTCTGTAAGTTAACGAATCAATTTATATAGCAAACGAAGAAGGCTGATTCACTGTAACATAAAATAGATTTAACATCAATTAATTAAAATTAAGGTCAATTGATGTTCATCATTATAAAAACGAATATGAGTTTTTGATAATTTGCCAAAAACTCCAAACGTCAGACCTTCCGCAATTAGCAACAAAAACAATCTAAAACATGTCCTCACATTAAGTGCTCACTTGATCATGTCAAGGACCGGGTCAGTGATATCTAAAGAGATTATCAAGCAGATGAATGGCAGAAGAAGACCGGTTGCTAGAAATAGAAATGTCAGTTTTATAAATGTAGTTTCTTGGTTCTCATATAATTTTATGTGAAATATGCTGATACAACTTTAGACTTGAATACTTGCTCTTACTTTCAGCTAGACTAATCCTTGTTATTTGCTTCCAGGGTGACGCCATCCCCACTCCCCCCCCCACTTCGGACGTTGGTAGATCCATCACTAATCCTCTTCAGAACTCCCAGAACCGAAGGGCGTAAACGACAACCTAAGCCAATGTAAATCAACCTTTAGACTTTATTAGTGTCATAACCTTTTGTAAATAGGTGGATTTTGTACATAATTATTCTTTATATCAATGCTCAAGTGTTACTTATTACCTACAACACTGTCTTATAAGCAGGGTATGATACTTAAATGGGTTTTATACTATCACTAGGTGACCCCGCAAACGTCGTTTGGCAAAAAAGAAAAAAAATAGGAGTATGAAAAATAGATGTTGGCCGATTCTCAGACCTACCAGATATGCACACAAAATTTCATGCAAATCGGTCCAGCCGTTTCGGAGAAGTTTGGTAACAAACATCGCGGCACGAGAATTTTATATATTACATGGTGTAAAAAACAAGGTACTGATTTCCGTGATTAAATAAGAACGAAATAATTTGATCTTTTATTATACTTCCAATGGTTTCCATAAATCAAAGAAATTATTATGATTTATTGTTTAAATTAGATCACTTTTTGCCGTGGTGTGATAAAATCAATAAATCCTAATAGAAGAACTTGATTTGACCCACATTTAGCAAAATGCAAAATTCATAAGGTCCAAAGAAGTCAGAGGCCAAAGCATTCTCACCAAAAATCAAATTCAGAATATTTACACGAAAAACACATACACAATAACGAAAAAATGCGCCAGATTACGATATTCAAAGAAGTCGTAATATCGATGAGTTTAACCATGCTTATTTGTCTCGTATTATGATAAATTTAGTATCGACAGAAATCGAAGATGTTCGATATATATTATTTTAATATAAATTTTTGTCAATTATTTATTCATTTCCTAAAATGACAAAGAGATAATAAAAAAAAAGAAAAAAAAAGAGAATATGAAAAAACCATTTTTATTAGTTTTCTACGTATAAGTGGAATGCTAAATTTTTATAAAAGAAAACCACGTGAAAACGAAAATGAAAACGACAGTATTCAACTTTTTCATAAATTGTATATGAAAAAGTTGAATACTCTCGAACGATATTTAGGACATTCGATACTCTGCGATATTTTAGGTCTTTCGATGTCACTTTTGTAGATAATTAGATTTTAGATAGGTACATTGGACGTAGGTTATCTAACCCTTCGACAGTAATATCCTTACATTATTTTAATTTTTGGTTTAAAAAAAAAAAAAACTGAATATAGAGCGGATTTTAAATACTCATGTTTATTCTAGAAAACTTCTATCGCTTGATTCGTTTAATATTCATAAATAAATACGCAATGGTGGTTAGGACACATTGTAAAATAAATTGGTGAAGACCAAGCCCGAGGCACTATCATTTATTCAATTATTGAAATTTAGGCACATTTAGTTTCCTCTTACCATCAATATAAAAACAAAATTATATGGATTTTAATTGTTTTATGATTGATGATGATATTTGAAATTTTTGCATAATAATATACTAAATATAAATTATAATTAAAATGCTAATTTACGAAATTAGTTTACGAGTGCACAAAAGCTCGTGGTTGTTTTATATAGTAAAAAGCTGCAAAAGTAAAAGGGCGATTATTGAAAAGTAACCAGGGGGTCTACTCCGAAGTGGTAAATTTATCGTATCGGCCTCGTATCGGCCGAATGTTCGGTCATTTCCTACTACGAAGTTCATTCTATTTGGTTCGGTCGGTACCGATCCGACTGAACTTCATTTTGACACTATTTGCATCGTTACCCTACTCTGAACGAGAAAAGACTGACCGATAATTTGAGTTTGACAAGAGTTACGTCGTGAAATTAATGTCAAAATACACGACAACAAAATAGCTATCTTTTGAGTATCGTAAGATTGAATTATTACAATTTTATGGAGTTTAATATTTCTTCAAAGTGTTAAAGTGAATGTGCTTTTCTTAAAATTGTAGCGAAATGGCAGTACGTATGCGTTTAGTGGAAGAGGCTCCTAAAGAAGAGCATTTGGAGCGTAGAAGGAATCGCAGAAGACTTCGTGACTCCTTCATTAACAATTTAGTGCCCGACCTTGAGTTTGTAGCTAATTACAGACTCAGTTAGCCAGGATATAGTGCCCCCGTTACCCCGAAAGTAATAGCCATGCAATTGAGCCTACTACAAAAGCATTTTTGATACATAAAACGTAGATGTAAGATCTAAGTTTTCCACAGCAGTCCACTCACTATCTACAGAGATTTTGTTTAATTTGAAGTGTATCTGTTTGTGATTAGTTTATCTAGCTTAGTTTTATTATTCGTTTTCATATCTTAATCCAATAACACTGAAATAATGTAAGTTTGTTAGGCATTTTTTGTGTGTGTCAGAATGGCTGGTTGCCTGTAGCTTTGGTCTATGAGAGTTGATTAGAAAATTGCTACATAATTGCTTATATTTGCTACATTTAATAAATAATTGCTACATACTATATATATTCAGAAATAACATTTTTTTTTTGTACAGCCATCCTGACGTTTGGTTGGCTGGTCGCCTCCTAGTTTAAAGCCAAGCATGCAGAGTTTTCCGAAATGTATTGCGTCAATAATTGCTACATATTTGCTTCATTTATCTAATTTAGTTGTATCTTCAAACATATGTTAAATAAAGGATGAAGCAATTATTTAAATTATCCCAAGGAAAAGTGCCTGATAAAACAATAAAGGCAAATACTTAGTTATGTTGAATCGGTTTAATTGTTTAGGCTCTGGCAACAGCGTAAGTAATGCGATTCTTGCGTTAAAAAAAAATGTACCTACCCTCAATAATCCAATAATTATCATTATAACAATTATTCTTAGTCATTGCTAGTGCAGATATCGTATTGGAATCACAGTCTAGGCTTATTTAATTTTATTCCACAATTTAAATAGATCTATGTTATTATAAGGAACAAGTACGGAGTACCTACCTATAGAACCAATTTTTAATAACATAAAGTAGCAATAATAGCCTCCTAAAGTAGCAATACCGTTGACTGAAGACACACTGCAACTATTTGCCTTTATTGTTTTATCAGGCACTTTTCCTTGGGATAATTAAAATAATTGCTACATCCTTTATTTAACATATGTTTGAAGATACAACTAAATTAGATAAATGAAGCAAATATGTAGCAATTATTGACGCAATACATTTCGGGAAACTCTGCATGCTTGGCTTTAAACTAGGAGGCGACCAGCCAACCAAACGTCAGGATGGCTGTACAAAAAAATATGTTATTTCTGAATATATATAGTATGTAGCAATTATTTATTAAATGTAGCAAATATAAGCAATTATGTAGCAATTTTCTAATCAACTCTCATAGACCAAAGCCACAGGCAACCAGCCATTCTGACACACACCATTTTTTGGAATATGTAAGGATTGTCATATAATTACGTAACTTGAAAATGTGATTTTTTGTTTATGTAGATATTGAAATAAATTTAGTTTCAAATGATAGAGTTATGCATAAAACTAATATTCCAATTGGATTTATGTATATCGGACCACGAATTCGGAAGATATTTAAAGATTTGTGTAAGGAAAATATACGACTAGATTTTTTTATTGTAAACAGATATGTTAAATATTGTTATTTAATATAAATAAAGACTAAACATACTAAACTAGCATATTATTAGCAACATAATAACAATTAATCATTATTGTTGCCTTGAATTTTTACGCTCGGAGCAGCCCATCAAGGCTCTGTGGGGCGATAATATTTCAATGTGCATCATTCAATGGTGGAGCTCGCTCCACCATTGAATGATGCACATTTGGGATAGTCAAGAATAATCATACCCTGATGTGTTTTGTATGATATGTGCATAAGGACCGGTGTGAGTGCTCCGGTGTTAACCCAAGATGATTTAGAATCGGAGAACTCCCGGTGACATATCAGCCTGCTACATTTGTCACAGATGCTTTGAGGAGGGTACAAAGAGAAAGGGAAAGACTGATGCAATCATTAGAAAATAATGAATATATTTTTTACAATACTAGAACTAATCTTCAGTAAGTAGGTATAGTAATAAGTAAAACTAAAATAATAGAGCATTCAGCGTGGTGCAAATTTCTTCCCACAGTCGATGATTCAGCGTACGGCCGTCGATGCCCCTCAAGATGGCTTGAGCTAAATCTCAATGAGGAGAGCATCAATTTGTGCCGCTGTCGGTCTGGACATGGTGACTTGTTCTTGCAGAATTTTTGTTCATTACATTCATTTCCAAACTTCCAGAATACGAACATGAGAAAACGATAAACACAAGGGGCACTTTATCACGCGTAAAGTGAATAATTTATGTAGTTTCTATTAGATTTAGCTTGTTTTTTGTATACATCTCATAACTTGACTATAACACTTTACACTTCAGCCAGCACTTGACGATAAACAACCGAAATACGGTTATCGCTATAGCGATAGCGACAGACAAGATTTGGTTTGAGTTTAAAAGTATTTTGTCTAAATGCAATTATAAAATCTTATTCTCTCTCCATATTTGTTTACTTGTCATCCTTTGACTTTTATCCTTTTTCTTTTTATTCTTTATATTTTGACAATCGGCAAAGCAATTTGTATGCCAGCTACAAATATACTGTTTTTTCGAGAAATAATACAATGTTCTTAGGTATAAACTAGCTTCTGCCCGCGACTTCGTACGCGGATCCTGTTGCTTATGCCAGCGACAACGGGATCGTCAAAAACGAAGATCTGAAATGTCTGATGTCGAATTCTGCCCAGGGTCGGGAAAACAACGGGATGCGCGAGACGATTCGAGACGTTCGAGATCTTTCATTTTTGTAAGTCAACAGAAAATTCCCATCAGACTAAACAACTTTTGCTAAGACGTCATTCCTATATATGTTATAGTGTCGCTGGGCTTTGGAGTTCCACAATAGGTGTTCCAGATCTTCAAATTTATTCTGACAGCAGAAAATGCTCTTCACGTGGAATAATTTTTGCTATGGCACCATTTTTATATATATTTTTATAGATTCTAAGGCAGATTTAAAACTGTGTAGGTAGGGATTTACATGCAACATATTTTGAAGCAGTGAAAGCAGACTATTGTTCAATTGCGGAAAGTTTGGTTTCTAATATTTGCCTGATCTTGATAATTGGATACGAAATGTATTTGGAGAAACTTGGGGTCATTTTCAGGCAATAATGAACCAATAAGGTGGTAAACTTGGCCTTTCACTTTGAATGTTGGTATAAATGGGCCTTCTGAAATCTGTTTCGCACCAAAAGATGTCATTTGAAAGGCATTATTGTACGAACGGATGTTGTCCAAGAAATGTTTTGACTGTGGATGGTCACCGATTAGCAGTGATCTTAATATTTCTGGAGGATTTTGTAATATTTCAATATGTACTTTTCCACCTGAGCAACACATACCGTTTGTTTCTTTTTGCCATTTAACAGCTTCACAAAAAGTACAATTTTGAACCATACCTCCGATGGCAGAATATGTGGCGTAGTCAATCATAGGAGTATACGTAAATGCACTCCGTTCCTTAACTCAAGGAAGAAACTCAACCCAAGGAAAGTCGCCACGCCCTACGGCTATATCTTTAGACACATCCGATTCTTCAGATGATATCGACATCCTGTTCAGAGAATGTCGAAGTCGATCAGAATTCAAACATTCGTTGCGCTCTTCTTCTGTCTCTTCATGCAGTACTCCAGCGATTCTTTCTCTCTCACTTTCTAACTGATTATGAATATTTTGTTGTGTGCGTGTTCGGGACAATGTATGATTATAATCTCGATCACCAGTTAGTCGCACATCACGTTCATCACTCGTTTCAAAAGACCTGTTAGTAGATGTGCGAATACGCTGAGAACTCAAGCGTGATTCTGTATCGGTAAACGTTTCCGATTCGCGAGACAATGCATGTCGCTCACGATCAGCGGACAGTCGCGCATCACGTTCCGCACTTGTCTGTAGAGACCTCGAAGCAGATGCGTAGATACGCTGAGAATTCAAGCGCAATTCTTTATCCGTGAACGTCTCCGACTCGCCAGATAATGCGTGACGTTCGCGATCAGCGGTCAGTCGCGCATCACGCAAGTGGGGAACGTCCCCACTTGTACGCTGAGAACGCAGGCGTGCCTCGCGATCCGAAGAGGTTTCCACGGAGCGAGTTGTAGCCTGATGTTCTCGAACAGCATCAAGTCTCTCCTGACTGCTCGCCTGCGTTACCGGGTAGGCTACCGTGTCACGAAGATAAATGGCAAAGGAAATTAAACACTCAAATAACATAAGCCCGAAGGCATATTTATTCGATAAAAATAAATGGGAGTTTTGGCCAGTAGAGGCAACTTTTCAATGATATACCATCGTCACCGAAAATCAGTCCTAAACTGTTACCGCCTTCACCACGTGGAGGTACTCCCAGCTTATGTTATTTTATAATTATACAGTGAAATTAGTGATAGCTTTTATTTCCACATCAGATGTTTCTGAACTTCGATTTTTATAAGTTAACAGGAAATGCCCATCAGATCGAACAACTTTTGCTAAGACGTCATTCCTATATGTATTTTGGTGTAGCTGGGCTCTTGGAGTTCCACAACAGGTGTTCCAGATCTTCGATTTTTATAAGTCAACAGAGAGTGCTCATCAGATTGAACAACTTTTGCTAAAACGTCATTCCTAAATATGTTATAGTGTAGCTGGGCTCTTGAAGTTCTACATCAGGTGTTCCAGATCTTCGATTTTTATAAGTCCTCAGAGAGTTCTAATCAGATTGAACAACTTTTGCTAAAACGTCATTCCTATATGTGTTATGGTGTAGCTGGGCTCTTGGAGTTCCACAACAGGTGTTCCAGATCTTCGATTTTTATAAGTCAACAGAGAGTGCTCATCAGATTGAACAACTTTTGCTAAAACGTCATTCCTAAATATGTTATAGTGTAGCTGGGCTCTTGAAGTTCTACATCAGGTGTTCCAGATCTTCAATTTTTATAAGTCCTCAGAGAGTTCTAATCAGATTGAACAACTTTTGCCAAAACGTCGTTCCTATATGTGTTATGGTGTAGCTGGACTCTTGGAGTTCCACAACAGGTGTTCCAGATCTTCGATTTTTATATGTTAACAGAGAGTTCTCATCAGATTGAACAACTTTTGCTAAATCGTCATTCCTGTATATGTTATAGTGTAGCTGGGCTCTTGGAGTTCCACATCAGGTGTTCCAGATCTTCAAATTTATTCTCTCAGCAGAAAATGCTCATCACGCGAAACAATTTTTGCTACCGTACCATTTTTGTATCTCTTATACTTTAGCTGGTCTGTTGCGGTTCTGCATCAGGTGTTCCATTTTCCAAAATAAATTATAGCCTATATGTTGCCCAGACTTAATATCTATACAACAAAAAAAAAATCATTCAAATCCGTCCAGTAGTTCCGAAGATTAGCGTGTACAAACAAACAGACAAACAGACAAACAGACAAACAGACAAACAGACAATTTTTTTTTTTGGATTCGTGCTCTATTACTGTTTCTAAACCCCCCTCAAGTATTTTTTTTTTAATATATTCAATGTACAGACACAGTTTTTTTACTGTTTTATTATATGTATAGATATTGAATTAAAAGTAAAGTTCTATTTTCTTACTATAAAAAATATTTTTTCTCTGTATTTCAATAGTCCAATTATATCGAAATGAGTATTAATGACCAATAAAAACATATCGATAGAACTTTCACCTCTAGCACTACCTTTCGTTCGGTCCGATACTCTTTTCGAACATTGACTATGGTCCCGATCAAACTGAGCCTATCCGAACCTTTTTCGTAGTAGGACAACAATATTCGGTTCGGCCGTGTGTCGGTCGGTTCCGATCATTCGATTGTGTCACTTCGGAGTAGACACCCAGTAGTTTAGGTCTGCGGGGCCTTCCGTGACCCACATTAAAGTTTCCTGCAGTGCGATTCCGTAACCATCTCACCGTGAAAATTTAGGTGAAGTGAGCGTGGAGTGAGCTGTCAGTGTCATCCTGATTCTAAGGATTGGTACTCTTGACAGCTCACTCTACGCTCACTTCACATAACTTTTCACGGTGAGATTTTTGTAGAATCGATCGGCTGAACCGTCTCTGAATCTAAGTGGGAATCCAACCAACCAATCTCCTCAATTATGTGTTATGTATAGGTGTCTATTTTATATTTCATTAAGGTTTTGATTGAAATATATATTTTTATAATACAACTAGTAATGCCTCGCGATTTAGGTAGCATATTTTTCGGTTATGAAATGTTAAATTTCTTCGCTGAATATTTAATTAAAACTTGATGTTGTCCATGAAACAGTATTTTTTTACCCAATTAATACTTAGAGAGAGATATGAACGATTTTAATGATAATTTTTGTGTAAATACATATTCGTTACTGTCGCGAATCATATTTTATCAACGTGAAGGGTCATTCAATTCGAGTTTCCTTTGTTAGAAACACTAAATTAGACTGCTCTCAATAATGAAGCATGATTCAAATGTCAAATATTACTTGTTTTGAGGCGACCATTTGACTGACAAAATTTGTCTTATTTATTGAACAATACTAAATATTAGATTATTAAAAAAATAACTAAAATAAGTTATTTCTTTAGTGTATTTTTTTAAATTTGGTTATGAAACTCGGATAGGAAACTGATTCTGACCATAAAAATGCAAAAAATTGTAAGAAAATAACTACCTTAGAGGATCTGTCTTTAAAATTGCAATTTATTTAGTCCATTACAATTCCATTTTCGCAAAAGTGCTTGTTGTGGGGCTTGTGGCAAAGTAATAACAGCCGCGGGAGCGATTGATCAGATTAAACTATGTAGAAATAATAACACCAAATCTTCATAAATATACAGGAAGCTCTTGCGGGTCTTTTCAGGGGTTCTATTTTGAAGTATTGGATGGTAAAAAGCACCTACCTTGCCGATGACTACGAATTTATCAAATTTGCATGCGCGTTCACACACCGATATCCTTTACCTTGACTAGGACCAAAAATTGCTTCCTGATTTAAGTTTTTATTTGTTCTCATTTTTATTATGTTTACATATGTAGTTTCTTCCAGCTAATCGTCTTTAAATATACAGGTACACTTTGGTACAGGTGCATGTTGCATATCACCGGAGTCTTTATAAAATTACTGTGGCGCAGTTACCTACGCCCGACTCTTAGTGAGAGGGTAGGTTGCTCCAAGATATTATAAATATAGATATATTACAAAGATATTTTAACAAATATTTAAAGGAAAGAATTATACATTTGATATAAGTGTCGTGTATATGAGTACCTAATGTTGAGTAAGAGAGGGTGTGTGTGTTGTGGGTTGTGTGTGTGTTTTCCGAGATTTTAAATTTCTACAAGTTTTTCTGTTGCATCATAAGTAAGTGATTTGAATAAAATGTCAAGTTTTTTCTTGCATTCATTTCTAATATCCAGAAAAGTTATGAGAACCGATGTAAATTGATTGATTGATTATATCTATAAATACTATATTATATCTATAAATAAATTAAAATCGCTTTTCGTGTCTGTTAATATTTTAAACTGAAGTTTAAAATTGTTACAGCTGTTATTAAAACTTAATGAATGCCAGGGAGATTAATAGTGGTTTGAATGATCAGCGAAAGTATGTGGCCAGTATCATTTTGCACTGGGTCATAAAAACTTTTTGTCTTTTGGCATTATACTATATTTAATTAGGCTAGCTACTGAATTGCCCTAATACAGCAAAAATAAAAAAACACAGCACATTAACAATGGATTTTCATACACTTTTTCGACCTGCTTTGTACAGACGCCACCACCACATCAAGCTACCCAAAACTGTCAATTTTTTCCAATCAACTAGGCATAAACCTTATGCTTTAGCGATAAAGTTGAAAATGTATTAAATAAATTTGACAGATTGTAGTAGCTTGATGTGCTGGCGTCTGCACAACAGTAATGACGTAAAATGTGCTTCATTAAAATAATAATAATAAAGTTACTGAAATATTTCAGTAACTTTTTTAATTATAAACTGTTTTACATGTTAAATTATTTTAAAAGTACTGAATCGATTCCCAAGTTACACTTAGAAACCTCTGGCTGACCTTTTCACCTAAACAAATCTAGTATTTTAAACGATGTATCTAGATTTTTCAGGGCGTGACGCGCCTCTTAAAGCCGGTTGGTAAAACCATATTTCCAAAATTAACAAACTATGAGTAGGTATTACAACATATAAACTCAATTAAATAGGCTTTCCTCAAGGGCTAAATATCTAAAAGTAAGGTCCAGTTCTAGTTCTCGATCTAGGGTACCTGGACTCACTAAAAAATAACAAATAAATTACAGCTTTATAGCCCACTTAATTGAGATTATAAAGGTTGTACTTACGATTTTAATGAACGGACTGCGCGCGCGGTTCTATTGGGGTGATTGGGGTAAAGCGCTTGGTAAATTTTAAAAAATCGGTTCTTTGAGAATGTTGTTTATATGAGTATGATGAGTGTAATCATGTGTTTAAGTATTGGTCACTACCAGTCGCCCTATATATGCCTCTACATGACAACTTAATATAAAACACTATACAATAATTTAAACTGTTTTGGTGACGCATCTTCGCAAATAATTGTACAATAGTAATTAATTACATAATATAGTAGAAATTATATATTTGTAATGTTATTATAAGATGGCAATGCTGGACGCTCACCCGATGATAGTTAAAGTGGTAACCGCCTAATCCATACCAAAGGCGTGACACGTGCATCGCCGCACAAAAACCAAAGCTGAAATGTCGTACTTCCTCAGACGAGCCACGTCATAAAAAGCTCTATTACTTACCTGCAACATACCAAAAACTACAAAAAAATAGTCACAAAATTAGTTCATCATTTCAGCTGCTGGATATAGGCCTCCCCCAAGCACCTCCATTTCGACCAATTCTATGCTTCTCACATCCAACGGGTTCCTGCGGCCTTCATAAGGTCGTCGGTCCACGTGGGAGGCCTTCCAACGCTACGTCTTCCGATACGCAGTCGCCACTCCAGAACCTGTCCATCCATTCCCTTCGGCCATTTGTTCTGCGAGCAATGTACCCACTACCACTTAGCTTGGCAATTCTTCGGGCTATGTCCGTTATCTTGGTTTTCCAAAAAATACAAAATAGTACAGAAAGTATAAGTAAAAAATTTGTTAACCTAGATTAAATTAGACGCTAAGAAAAATGTTCTCCTGCTTGCAATTTATGTAGAATAATGAAATGAAGAAATAATATTGCATATTCCGCTAAAATAAGTTAATTAAGTTTATGTAAATTTACTACTCATTGTTTATGTATGCGTACAACATTATGCTATAGTGCATTGTTGTTCTAGTTGCCTTTCTTACACTGATAAACCTCTCTTTTCAGCACTTACTAGACGATCTGACAAAATGAGAATAGTGGTAGTAGGTGTAGATACTTATTATTTTTTTTAATGTATTCTTTTAGTAAAAAAAAGTGTATTTGCGGACCCTTAAAATAAACTATAGACCGTACACACATAACAATGGAGGAAACCACTGTCCACAGTCTGTGTTAAATAATGGTACGTTTGTTATTTTCTCATTTGATCAACAGTTCTTAATATCATAATACTGCAACAACTACAGATCTTTAAACCACTTTGAACGTTAATAAAAATAAAAACGTTAATCGCGATTAATGCTTCACTGAAGATTTTTTTTAATGTAGGTAAATAAATTTTTATTGTTAAGTAAAATAAAAAGTTAGTTTTTCTATGAAAAATACTAAGCTTATAAGACGATTATTAAATAACTTAATACAATTATGATAAATCATAATTAGAATCAGTAACTTGAAACAATGGACTCAAAATTATGATGCCTTACCAATTATCAAAGAAGTTTAATTAATGACTTTATTCCTGTCTCAAACATATAAATCTCTAAGGAAATACATTATTTTTATCGAACAACACTTTTTTAAGAATTTTAGAACTTGACCTTAAAAGTCTTAATAGCGAGCAGGATGGATAGCCCAAGTGTTATTTTAATACAATTTCTAGTCTCGCGTCAAATTATTTAAATGTTATTGCAGTTCGCCGCCTAAAGTGGGTGGTTCCTTGAGTGATATATAAGCCTGCGCGGATTTTTTACCCGCACACAAACTAGTTCAACGTAGCTAGACAATCTCAGATATCCAAAATGAAATTCGCAGTAAGTAAATCGAACACGAATTAATAAAATATTTAAAAAATAAATCAAATCAAAAGTGTTAAATTTTGTGAATAAAAATAAGGTGTGTATCTCCAGTGATACTGTAATTGGTTTTTGTGGATACAGGTGGTAATTTTGGCGTGTGTGGCTGCCGCGAGCGCGCAGTTCAATTCTGGAGCATACAACAGGAACCCCTTCTCGAACCAGTTCAACCGTAACCAGTACAAGTACAAGCCCACCCCCGCGCCGTACCGCCCCCTCGCCCCCATCGCCTACCCCTCGTCCACCGCCGCCCCCGTACGCGTGTATTCCCCCGCTTCCGTGCCCGTGGCCAGGTACCAGGGTGATGCTCGCAACGCTCAAACCCTGAAGTACGGCAATGATGTCAACCCTGACGGCAGCTACGCTTACTTGTGAGTACACATCACTTCCCAAAATGTTATTCCATTTCACGAAAATATGGGAAACATTAGTAACCAATTTAATATTTTTCAGCTATGAAACTGACAACGGTATCGCGGCTCAGGAACAGGGCACTCCCCGTAACTTCGGTGGAAACCCCCCTGTAGCCCCAAGTGTCGCCCAGGGATCCTTCTCCTGGACCTCCCCCGAGGGTCAGCCCATCGTCATCTCATACGTCGCTGACGAGAACGGATACCAGCCTTCTGTGAGTAATTTAATTGTTATTTATGCAGTCGTAGCGGGACGGTTTATTGTAAATCGCTAATATTTATTATATTTTTCCAGGGTAACGCCCTCCCTACTCCTCCCCCCGTGCCCGCCCAGATCGCCCGCGCCCTAGAATACATCGCCAAAAGCGCGCCTCTGAGGCAGTAAGAAGCTGAACAACACTGAAACTTACACATCATAATGAATAGTACAACCTAGAATTATTTCGAAGTAAAATAAAACAAAATGTGATACTTATATTTTAACGACAACTTTTATTTGCTATTTATACGTATGATAATTACTTACTATTGTGTGTATGTAAGTACGTGAAAGTGTAAGTAAAATATTATTACCAGTTTTCAAATCTGTTGTGTCATTTCCAACCAATTGATTTTATCAACGGATTAATGATGTAGTTTACGTAGTTCAAACTTTACATAAGAGCTTTATGATTATTGTAAAGGGATTTACGATTACATATTTTTAAATACAAGTTCTCAGTGACTTGATATGGGCGAGATTATGGGCGGAATTGCGATAAGGCCTTATACATACTACACATACAATAGATACCAGTAATGATTAAAATAATCATAAGATTTACAAAGCATTTTTATACCAAGGAATTGATATGAGTAAGAAATTATGGACTTATTTTTGGCTATTCTCATTAGAATAAACAATCACCACACCTGTAACCTTTTGGACAGATAATATGAGATAGGAAGTTTCTTAAGACGGAATTAGAAGTGGACTTCGAAATCGATTATTCAGAAATTAATATTAAATATCATTTTGGACTATTTATTGCTAAAAATATTCATCATATTGTAACAAATCTACTAACCTAACAAAATAAAAGGGTAGGAAGCAAATCTGAACAATATAATTTAGAGATAAAAAATACATAAATGATTAAAAAAAATACCAATAACACTCAGTAGAAAGAAGAGAGGTTTTTGTAGTTGCGGTCCGTTTTTCTTTTTTCAAGTGCGAAGCCACAGGTCACAGTAGTGATAGATAGTGGAGAATACATGAAGAGAAGATGGTCCTCTGTCCTTCAGCGTAGTCACAGTCAAGATATGAAGTCAAAATAGTTCCTTGGTCAAGTTTAGTTAAGGCTTGACTTCTGTCGTACTTTTGCTTTAGTAATTGGACGTGGTCTGTCGCGGAGATGTTTCTTTGAGCGAAACCAGAGCTGAATCCCCTCAATAATATGTCAGAGGTCCTTTTATATCAGTCTCCCATTTGTTTTTTCATCTTCACTTCTTTTAGTTCTTTCGAAAATTGAAGTTTTCTTCATAACATATGCTCCTGTCATGAGCTTGAAGCGGCCAGAAATATTTGTTTAAAAACCTCTTTGATGAATACTGAGAGAGTGTTAATTATTTTTATGAATTTAAATTAGGATACAGTTATTCAATAAACAGTCACAATTATCTATAAAATACAATATTTGAGCTAACATAAACATAAAAATAATTTAAAATTATACAAATCTTTTGATTTGTATAATTTTAAATTATTTCAAAATTATACAACAACCTTCATAGACTAAGTCAGTAAGAAATTACGAAAGAAAATTAACAGAAAAAAGTAATAGCAGTTTGACAGCCTGACGTAAATGTCATAACAATGAAAACTATAGAAATATTTAATTTGGAATTATAAAAGGAAATGAATCGTTTTAGGCCGATTCGCAAAATAAAATGTAAACTTGATAAAAGAGTATGATGAATAAATGTGAATGTATGTAAAGTGTAAGTATATACATAGGTCTGTAGTAGGTAGATGCTATAATATGACAAAAATGATGCAATGCAATGCCACGATCGTTATCCTTAAAAACATCGATAGGTATTCAATAAACTGTATTTCATGAATTATTGTACATTCATTGAACTCCTATAAGTGCTGTAATAAGTAATAGGTTGTAATTTAAATACGTATAAGTACGTATAAGGAAAAAAAAAATAAGTATAAACTAAATACGTATAATAAATACGTATAAGCTAAACTTAACGAAGTTGCTCAAGGGCGTTAGATAAATTGCTGTACAGCAGTTCGTTCCTCTATACTTAGAAAACGGTAGAATCCTTTGTTTTAAAATGCCATAGCCAGTCGCCACTGAACAAAGGACTCTTCCTAGTTGATCGAACACGACGACACAACGTGTCTGCCTTCGCCAATTTTTTAGGACATTATGACATAACGACAGGAATATAATTAAACTATTTATTTATGTGTTTTATAATCTAAAAATAACCTCAAACAATACCTACAAAAATATATGTAATATAATAATATATTACCTATAATATAAAATATTGTAGTATCTTTGTTAACTATTTCAGTTAAATAATACTGCTAAGTGCCAATTAACTGTAGTTAACACGTTCTAAAGTGATTGTAAATAAGAGATAGAGCCCGCATGTTTACAGTATTGTTAAGATTATCTAACTACGAAGTTAGAACATCGCTGCATTTACTTAAATGCTAGTTGTGTATCCCAAAATAATTATTTTATCAATTAACATCGCCTACAAAGCTCTTAGTTTGGAGTTAATTAAAATAAGATTAAACTCTTAACGATTTTATTTGAATACGATACGTTTATGGTATGAGAACGGCCATTTGGCTGCTAATGAGGTTATAAATTGATAAGAAATCGATCGCATTGTGTCTTATGGCTGAGTGTCCTTCGTTTTTGTTGATGTAACGTTAGTTGACCACAGAAGGCAGCTAAACCCACACGATTGCGGGGCGCCCATCCATCTAGCCATTACACAATCTTAGAATCTAAAAGATTTATTTCTGTTGCGACCTCAGAGGATTCGTTAAGCAGATATTTGTAAGCTTTTTTTTTTAAAAAAAAATCACATATCTTGTTTATTGACTCACCGTGAATCGATGAACTTTATTATGCGATCATTAACATTCTGCATAACTCAAATGATAGCCTGCTTCAAATGGTGAAATTTATGGTTTTTAAAGGAGATTTTTTACTGATGAAAATAAACGTCTGTTAAGTTTATTTTTACCTTTTTCGTAGTGAACAAATGCAAATTAATATATGAATCGCAACATTATAAAACCAGTTTCACTTCCGTTTAAATAGATGAATGAATAAATTACGAATATATATGTGGTAATACGTGAACTGGTTCAAATTTGATGATAAAATAAATTGTTCATATATCGGATTAAAGTATCAATGTCAAATGCCCTTCTTCATAGATTAATAGACCTAATGGACTATAATGGCAGTGACAGTAAAATGTGGTGGCGGATTAAATTAATATTACAAATATAATGTTATTTGACACTTCTAAGCCGAATGATAGATCTCCTTTGTTTGGTTTCATAATAAAATAAAGGTTTGAGTAAACCCGTTAATATGAATAATAATTTGTTATTTAGACAAAGGCTTGGCATGTGATGCGGCTGGTGATCTTCACCTCTCGACGAAGCTCTATCGTGATGCTATGCAGTCCGTTCTGACTCGACCTTAGCATTTGGCGTAACGTACTTACCGCTTTATATACGATACAAATAATTCCCTGCAATCTTGCTTGTGTATTTCTTTTTAATTAACAGGTAACAATTTAGTCTGGCGAAATGTGGGTGAACTATAGATACACCTCTGCTTAACCCTATGAGGATAACAGGCGTTATGTTATGTTATGTGGTGTTAGATACTAAACATTATTTGTTATTTATCCGTTTTATTATTCGACCAGTAGACGTACGAATTAAACACCCAACAATCTATATCTTTAACATAACATACAATAAAATAGTAATGAAGTCAAAACAGTACACTGAATAAAAAGAAAAAAAAAATGTTACACACTTAAAAGGAGTACTACAAAAATGCGCGTAGATGCATGATTTCCTCGTTGAAATTGAATACCATTCGTTGGTTGGTAGCGATTTTTTTTATTATTTATCTATTTATTTAGCAAGCGTTCTCCTGATGCATATTGAGGCAAAACTCATGGAGAGCTGATTTGAGAGCTCATTTGCAGATTCTGTTTATATGCCTTATAAATAAAGAAAAACGACTGGACCTAATTCAATTTTCTTCTGGAAACAAGTCTAAATATCTCCGAACTTCTACATGATTTTCACGTAGTATTTAAACCGAAATAGTCCCCAATAATTGCTTAAACAATATTAATAAAAAAAAAATGATACTATGATTTTTTTATAAATATAATAAAAGTACTATATATTTCACTGCGCCGGCGGCGGCGATGCGCGTTTGCCCTCGCTGGAGGCCTTAAATTATTGAAGCATCCACAGGCAAGCCAGGTTAAGCAGACGACAACCTCATAGGTTGAACTGCAAGATGAAAAATATATTAAAAGAAAAAGTTGCGAGCTCATGTACCTACCGAAATGTAAGACGGCTCGTAAATCCAGGAGCCTCAAGCCATGGCTTTGAAATAGTCTTGCTTAGAACTTAGTCTTACTTGAATTAGTCTCACTTACTCCTTAGAAGCTGAAATGTACCGGCTGACTTTTTTACCGTTTGGACAAAAACAGGGTATAAAAGGTGAACGGAGTACAAGCTTAGGGCACAGAAATTTCTATCTTTTCCCAAAAAATAAAATGTCTCTTTTTTCTTACATTCAATCCTTTAATTGAAGCAAAGGATTCTACTACGTTCACCTTTCATACCCTGTTTTTGACCAGTCGGTAAAAAAGCCAGCCGGTATAGAGCATGTGGTCTAAAGGATATTCTTATACATGTTTTTTTTTCAATACTGACTGTTGGAGTAGTGTCACCACTAACACACACACAAAAAACGAATTAGGGAAGAATCTTGGACACAAATAGGTCAACATACATGAATAGAAGAGGCGGAGGGAAGAGATGGAAACTCAGGTTTGGATGACGAATTTTCACTGAATGACAAGCAACACACGTTTGGGTCGACATAATTTCGGCACAGATATGGCAAAAGATATATTCACATATAATAATAATAATAATAATAATAATAATATCTCTACGTTGACGTCGTGGTGGGGCTTGCGAGCCCCGAACTCTAGGCCTGTGCCCGAAGAGTTTACTTTGCCGGAACAGGTCTAAGGTGAGGAGCCAGACCAAGAGAGATACAGAAACCCGCAGGGCAGCATGTGGCGAGCTGTTGGGCAGTAGCGACCCCACGGACCCTATCTCCCGGGAGTAGTCTTGTTCCTCACCTCTGGCTTGCCTTAATTGGCTGGCTGGAGTGAACACTGATGAGGAACAGAGCTCCCACCTCATTCTTGCCTTTATTGGCCGGCTTGAGTGGAGATTCGCAAGAGCAAACGTGCTCGGGGGAAGGAAGTATTCCAGTAAGTGCTCGTAGGGATCTTGACCATCTTCCGGGCTCTGGGATTGTTCTGAAAGCCGTGGAATACCTCTCCACTCCTCAAGCACCTCAGGACATGTTGCCCCCTTGTCACTACGTCACTATGTGCTAGCGACAGTTTCCGGGGGCCCATTATTGAGTGTGCAAGTCACCCCCCGCCATTTTATCCGTGTATATATAAAAAATTGATTAGGCAGGGGCCATAGTTCTTGCATAGTTCTTGGTAACCAATCCACTTTAACCTCAAAAACCCATAGTACAACTTTTTATTTTTCCAATACTGCAATAGTCCTACACCAACCGAGGGTTATCCTTGGGTGCACTTTCATAGTGCATATAGGGATAATCGTCGGTTAGTGCCACATTTCATTAAAATTTTCTAAGGGGCCTCTGCGAGTTGGCTTCGGCCCCTCGTACGCCTTCCAAAGGACCGGGACCCCATGGTCCCGAGATATATAAAATAAAATAAAGTAATAATAATAATATTCCACAACTATCACACAACGCCATCTAGTCCCAAGCTGAGCTTGTGTTATGGGTACTAGACAACTGATAAACATACTTATATATTTCTAAATACATAAATATTATAGATAAATTACACCCAGACACAGAACAAATGATCGTGCTCATTAGACAAACATTTGTCCTGGGTGGGAATCGAACCCACGACCTCCGGCATAGCAGTCAGGGTCAATAACCACTAGACCAACAGGCCTGACAATATGTGTATAGCACCCCTTATTTTTTTAGGTGATCAAGTAAACATGTGCACAGAGTGTCCACAGAGTGTGAAATGGTGTCTGTCAGCAACGGAACTTTTATGAAAAGCTTTTTTAATAACAATCCAAAATAATACTCTCAATAGCTAACCTGATAGAAGTTGTCCTCTCCTAATTTTTATGATGGAGTTGCCCTAAGAATTAGTTTTGCGAAATATTTCGTATTCTCTCATTTTTTTTCCTGAAAACTTTTTCATAACAATAAACAAAAATAATTATGCATATCCATTGTCTTCAATAGAAAAGAGGACTTCAGTTTTTCGGAATTTTGAAAAGTTTCAGGAAACTTTTCCAATTTTTTCATGCCATAAAAACCAAATTTGGACTATTATAAAAAACAAATAATAGCTAAATCGGTCTTGCCGTTCAAGTGATGCGCTTACTAACGAACAGCATTTCAATTTTATTTGTTTATATATAGAAGAAGATAGACGGACAAACAAACGAACATTGCTAGCTATTCTTTATAGCGTGTATGGATTTAATAGTGCACAGTCGCTTCATGATAAATGCGGACTAGAATGGCCTGAGTACCTTCACCCAGGGCACACTTGTCGTATATTACTTACGTACTTTTGTTTCATTGCGATTATTACGTTTGCGTAATAGATATAGTGGAGCAAAATGAATAAGAGCAATTAAGAACGATCCAGTAGCGACGAGAGCAGCCGATCGATTCTGTAAAAATCTCACCGTGATAACTTAGGTGAAGTGAGTGTGAAGTGAGTTATCAATAGGGACAATCCATAACATCAGGTGGAATGACAGCTCACTTCACCTTAGTTTTCACGGTGAGATTTTTATAAAATAGCATTGCAGTGGTGGCCAACGGCCAATGGCCGCGACTTACAAGTTGTAGGTAGCAGGTTCGAACCCTGACAGGTTATTTCATCACCACTACTCTCATAACGGTAAAGGTTTTCAAAACGGTCATCGTGAGGAAACTAGCATGTCCTAGAACCAAAAACTCGAAGACATATGACATGTACCAACCCGCGTGATGGATTTCGGACCCTTCGTCCTCTGGGACACAAGCCAGATCTCATAGAGAGGAGGCCTGTGTCCCAGTCCCAGTAGTGGGAATATTATAGGCTGATTATGCTATGCCATTATGTTAAGAACGATCCTACTGCAAGTTTGATGTTTTCTTTTGTTCTTTCGAATAGGTACCAATTGATATCCTTCGGTCATGGGCGCACTGATGACCAGTGGGTTCCTACACGTGTTTAAATTCTAACCGTATCCGATCTGATCTTGTCAAGGGAACTGGTAGAAGCTTTAGGAGATAAGCCGAGAATCAAACCAAACGTGTGATCGGAGAGACACATCCAGCAGTGGACTGCCAACTGATGATGATAGTGATTTGCGTCATCATAATTATTATGATTCATTGGCATTGGATTCAATTTCATATTAAAATTTATATTTTGACTGTATGTACCTACGTTGAAATGTGCCTATGTTTAAAATATGTTAGTTCCTATTTCCGGCACTTGGTGTCGCTATTATTGTTGATTGTCTGCTGATTGTCACGTTTTACATACTATGCCAGATTATTATGATATTGTATGAGCTGACGAGTTAAAATTATAATAATTGATTTAATAAGGATATTCTTTTGTCTTGATTCAAGATTTTCTTGTAGAATTTTAGATCTTGTCATAATGTCTCGATTTTTTGTTTTTGATGAGTTATGGCGCTGCCCAAACGTATAACGCTCGTTTTTGTTACACAGTTAGGAGTATTGGTACATATTTCAAATGTCAAAAGAAAATACTTATTAAAAAATGTTTAGTAAAAATGTTACAGTATCATGATAAAACAAACGTAAGGTAGAGCTCAAAAATTTTTTTCCTCGAATAATTTTTAAAATTTTGAGCGTAAACTATGATATTTTATGTAATGATAAAAAATTTAATCAACTATAGAAACATCTGAACAAATGTTCCACCGAACCGTGCATTTAGTTTTTAATTTCATTAAAACTGCAAAATTACTTTTATTTTGATGGTCATTCAATTTAACTAACATCAAAATCAACGCTGCTGTTTTGAAGCTTATTTGTTGCCGCAAAACACTATTATCAATTACCTAAAAACTGCTTCATACTACGCCTTAATAATCGATTAATTTTAACATATTATGCCTATTGAATTCAATCATCAAAACATTTGTGTGATGAAAAAATTTGACAATCTTGACACTCACATCAGAGGGGCAATTCTCGTAATTTTAAGAACTTTCACAGTCTGATCTCAGTCACAATCTGTCAAAAAAATACTTCTAATTTCCTTACATTTTTACAAGTTTTTGACATTTGTTTGTCTCCGAGATGACACAGCAACTAGATTTTGAACTTTTTAAATTACGAGAATTGGCCTCCTGTAATCATATGCATGTCATCAACAATTTTATCACAAGAATAGAAAATGTTTTACAATTCAATTCAAAGTCTGCCACACAAATCATATAAGCTATGCAGCTGATACTCCAATAATTTTTAACTATACCTATTATAGGTATAGTATATTATATCTTAATTTGAAAAGTTCATGGCAAAATAGACTAGATACCTACCTACTCATTTATATGTTTATGCAAGCACATGGGCGCGGCTAAAGATGGCTCTCAACTAATGTCGTAACTCGTGATCTTATCATCATATAAATGGCTCTATATGCCATTTTTACTCCAAATATTCATCAAAGTATGGATTTCAAAATACGATCACTCAAAAGGTTAATAGCTGATATGGCCTATTGCTCTGTTTCTAGTAGTGACATTGTACTGAACGAAACTGTCGATAATGCTTGTCAACTCTAAGGTCGAGAAGATGCTCGACGTCAATATGTTTATTTATTATGCAGACCTATTGAAATAAACCTACCTATTAGTAAAGCATTAATGCGTTCTTATGCAATTGCGTTTGGGTTCATCATAGTTGTGGTAAATTATGTACACTTAAATTCGAAGATGTCACAACGGGGAATAGCGAGTAATTTATAACTGTGGTATTTTTTTTATCATGACGAGCTCGTGTGATCTTTACCCAAAAAGTAGTCTTTTTATTGTTCAGTAGTCATCAATTTGACAAAAATTTGAAATTTCGGACTTAATCAAATATTATTAACACTGAACAATCATTATTTTATCCACCACGGGCTGATATAATCTCGCATTGTCCCATTGCAGTGCAGCGCAAAGGCATTTCCTTTCCTTTTTCCACTCAACTAGATCCTGAGCCAATACGGACCAATCTCTCATAAAGGCGTCAAGTTCGTCGAGGCAAATGGGTCTTCCGCGATGCCGTTGCACGTTTTCAAGAACCCATGCTGCAGTGATCTTAACCCGCAACGTATCCGACACGCGGCAACGTGATCGGCCCAGTCCCATTTGAGCTTGTCTGTTTTTTGGATGACGTCTGCGATTTGTGTCTTAGAGGGGAGTATCAAACCCACCAGTATAATGACACGGAGAAGCAGACGACCGAAAAAGTCTTCAAGATTCTTCGATAGCCATTTAACTGATAATTTTCTTGAATTAATATAAAGTTATGTTATGAATGATAATGTCGAAGTTCATATTGATATTTTTGGGGTTCCGTAAGTCCTAATGAAAAAACGGAACCCTTATAGGATCACTCGTGTGTCTGTCTGTCTGTTTGTCCGACTGTCACAGCCAATTTACTCCAAATCTACTGGGGCCCAATTCTGTAACTTTGAGTTAAGCAACACGCCATTGACACTCTATCGACACACTACAGACATTATTTTGCCACTTTTGCAAATTTGGCATTCTGTAAAAACTTCAATGGCGTTTCAGTGGTGTCTCAGTAGTGTGTCGATAGTATGTCGATAGTGTGGCAGTACAATGGTTTTCAGTGTTGCTAACAAAAATCTACCATGCGACCGTAGAGTTACACCAAACCTACCACTTTTTGAAATCCTATTTTTATCAATTAAATATTTATATTATGGGTTTTTTAATAATACAAAAACGTTTTACTATCGAAAACATCAAATTTTACTAAATTTTAAATTTTATTTTCCAAAATATTATATCATAGAGAGTATAAGTTCCTTGATCATCATCTAAAACGACGACAATATGGTAAGTGAAAAAGTCCCAATTGTTTTTGGGAGAGTAAATTCAAAAAACCGGTCAAGAGCGAGTCGGATTCGTGCACCAAGGGTTCTGTACCATCATAAATACATATTTTGGATGTGTTACTTTACGTACAGTCCTTCAAAATGTAGGATAGAACGATAGGTGGATTTCAACACTGATCAGCGCCATCTCTTGACCGATAGTGGAACTAATGTATATACAATTTCTGTGTGCTATTTAGAGACATCGTTTTATTTTTCCTGTAATCTTTATATAAACTTCTATCACATAGATTCAGATTTTCGGAACGGTATATTTTTTTAAGTTTTCATCAAAAGTCGAACACAATGCGACCTAAAAAAAAATTTTTGGGAATGTACAAACAGCGCTCTTTAATATGATACCTCACATGCCCTAGTAGCCCCACTTCAAATTGTTAAGGTACTTTCAGTCCATGTGGCAAAAAAATCTTTCTTAATTGCAAAATAGTTGGGGAAACGTCATCTAAAACTATTCCAAATTTCAAGTTGATAGCATTAGTAGTTCTTGAGATATCCACTGTGATAGATGGACAGACAGACTGAGTCGCACTATGAGGGTCCCTTTTTACCATTTTTGTACGGAACCCTAAAAACGTGATGAATTTATAGTGATACTAGCTGACCACGCAAATGTCGTTATGGAAAAAAATAGGGGTATGAAAAATAGATGTTGGCTGATTCTTAGACCTACCCCGTATGCACACAAAATTTCATACAAATCGGTCCAGCCGTTTCGGAGGAGTATGGTAACTAACACTGTGACACGAGAATTTTATATATTAAGAATAAGTTTTTTCACAGCTCTCAGCGCAAACGTCGGCACGCCAATGCCAAAATAAGCCACCGCAAAGTAGGTACAGAAGGCCTCATTGTGGCAAAAACTACGTCCACTTTATTTATTTCACTACATAAGACGCACATACACACGGACACTTTATTTTAAATTGAAAAAATTAACAAATTTAACTGAATCAATAGAGAAAAGAGGTGTCGTTGTTCGATGGCTTCACAATGGCGGTTCGATGGCCAAAACACTATTCAAACACGATAGACACAACTGTCAAATACACTTAAAATATTTACAGAATACCGTAACTTTGGCCATCACGATGCCACTGACACATTATAGTGAACCAGACTACCAATTATTACAATAGTCTTACTATGGCGTTTCAATGGCACTGCAGTGGCAAGTCAATGACCATAAATAATTTGTAGAATACCAAATGTCAATGACTATTCTATTGAGACACTACTGACACACTACCGACACACTATTGACAAGTTGATTATTTTACAGAATTAAGGCCCCTGGACGGATTAAGTTGAAACTTGGTTCATATACTAATTTCTGTGACCCCAACACGGACATGTAACGTAAATAAATGAATTTGATAGTCACTTTCGGGAGGCAAACTAGAAAATTAAAAACAAAAGTTTTGCAAACTGTACCATGTGACATATCAAATGAAAGGGCTCATTATGAGGGTCTCAATTATAGTTTTCTATAATTTCAAAGATAGATTAGCATGTACATAATCAACAAAGAAGAAACTCGTTTTAGTTGGCTTTGAAGAAAGTAACTGCTGGCGTGCAAGAAATACCTTTTTTACCCGACTATGCTAGAAGTAAGGGTTATGATTTTAACGTGTCTGTGTTATATCAGTATAATATCACGCTAAAATCAAAGAAATAGAGCACCCTGCAAAAAGGAATGAAATCCCATCAAATTATATTCATGTAAAGTAGGTTGCCAAGACACACATAACGCTTTCACTCTCCATAACTCTACAAGGTCTAACTCTACAAACCTTATATCTTGGTAAAAAGGAATGGATTGTCTGTTCCATTGAACTATTGCAAGCACATTAAAGACCAGTGACTTAATTTCTTACTATAAGCCCATAGCCTCCTTTTAAAAAGACAAGAAATTAAATCACTCGACTCAAATAAAATTCGTTCAGTACATTTTGACCAAGATGTAGAATTAGGCCTTGTAGAGTTAGGGGCTTGTCTTTAATTTAGATCTCATAACTTTTTAACAGTGAAAGCGTTATGTAAGTCTTGGAAACCTACTTTACATGAAACATTTATGGTGGGTAATATATTCTTCGTACGAAACCCTCTCCACATGAGTTTAACTCGCCCTTGTCCGGTTTTTATTCATTGAATAATCTTTATTTTTCTTACCTACAGTTTATTGGTGCCTGACATTTTAAAATCTGTTTTGTGGATTTATTATTTGAAAAATAATAGACATACATCGTTATTGTCACTAATTCATGATAAACTAGCTGACCCGGCGAACTTCGTACCACTTCAGATTTTTTTTGTTACTTTTTACCATGTTTTAATAGTTATTCTGCTATTCGGGGCGGAGAGAAATCCAACAAATCAAACATCATGAAAATCGGTCCAGTCGTTCTTGAGTTATAAATGGTGTAATTAGACTTTGTTTTATATTAGACTAACTTCTGCCAGCAACTTCGTCCGCGTGAAATTTTTGCCTGCGCTATTACTTCGTTTTCGCTTAGCGAAAACTTCAGACTTTTTTCTTTTTGGTCAACTCCTAAGGATCCTAGCGTGATATTTAATAGCCTTCCTCAAGAATTGGGCTATCAAATGAAAAAGATTTTTATAAATCCGACCGATACTTCCAGAGATTTAGAGCTTTCAAACAAACAAAACTCTTCAGATTTATTATTGGTATTATTTTAAAACTATGATATCTCCTAAGATATTCTTTGAAATCAAATGATGTCAAGGGCACTTTTGTTCAAAATTAAATACTTGTGATGAATAATGTATTTATTTGGATAAGGATTAATATTATGTTTATAAAAACACCTTCGCAAATAATGCATTATTTTAGAATAAATTGATTACCTACCTTAAATAAGGTTATAGTGGGTCAACCTTAAAAAATAGACATATGCTCTCAACGGAAGGTCCCAAAATGAATATTTTATATTTATATTTTTTCCGGGTTTTTACAACATTTTACATCGACACTCCGCTCCTATTGGCCGTAGCGTGATGCTACATAGGCTATAGCCTTCCTCAATAAATGGAATATCCATCAAAAAATAATTTTTAATTCGAACCAGTAGTTCTTGAAATTAGCGTGTTCAACCAAACAAACTAACTCTTCAGCTTTATAATATTAAAACAGTATAGATTCGTCTTGACCTATTCAAAAATATAGTTAATTTTTGAGCTAATTGATAGACTGCTCGAAGTAACAAAGTCACAACTCACCCAGATTTGTGACTTCACAATACTTAGGTCGATACAAATAGTTGTCAGAACATTATTTTGCTCCTTTGTGCATATCCAGGGAGGTTATTTGCAATGCTTGCCTCAGACATTTAATATAATTGTCTTTTACTATTTGAGGCTGGACATAAGTTCTTTAAAACTTTATGTGTAGGGAAATCTCGTGCCTAACTAATGGTAATTATAGGCAATGGGCTTGCTTGCGTTGTATCACCAGTGTGGTGCAATATCTAAATACAACTTTGTTATGCGTCTTTAATCTTGGCTGCTTGGACTCTATTAACCCCGTGTGAGGATAAAAAATTTCCAGCCATCCTTTTTTACTCCCAACCACGACCAGTCATAACTGAATTCGGCCATATTGACGTCACAATGAATTCCCAATTTATGGGGTCAAGTGGCGCCAATATTACCCACCGAAAGAACATCAACATTCTTGGATTGAGGCGGTTATATATATATTGCAAGACATTTCGTATTGGTTAATGCCTAAGTCCGGCTAAAGTTCGTTTAACTTATGCCAGGTAGACAGTAAAAATGTCAAATAAAGTTCTCCTTGCTGTACCGTACCTATCACACGATTCATTCACGTGACCATTAACAAAATTTAATCATTCATGATTACACAGCCATTTGAAATATTCTTTAGTTATGTCTATATTAATTAAAAAAATAGGGCATAATTGCGCTGAGACGATCAAATGTCAAAGATTAACATTTTTGGTATTTATTGTTGTTCGAGGACGTCTGGCATGCATATTATGGCATGAAGGTCATTTATTCGCATATTTTTAGATCTTAAAAAGAATATCGGTAAATAAAAATGATACGGTTATGAATATGAATTTAGTGATGACAGTAACGGATGGCACCATGTGGCGTCATCGTGTTTCTGGAAAAATAAACTGTCTATCGATTCTGTAAGAATCTCACCGTGAGAACATAGGTGAAGTGAGCGTGATGTGAACTATCAATGGAGGGCTAACAACGTGCATGACGGCTGACTGCAGAAAAACGTGTCGTCAACTTTACCTTTATTTGCATTTATTTATCTAGAAACCAGATACTTCTGACTAGTACTAAACCTTTATCATAAATGTCATAATCAAGTCACTGCGGAAATCTTTAGAGAGATATTACAAAGAATGATAAATTAACACTGAGTTGGTGATTCATACATCATCATCACATGCTTAGCCTTTTTCCAACTATGTAGTGGTCAGCTTCTAGATTAACAGGATGTAGCATGGATACATTGACCGTTTTTTGTTTTTTTTTTTTTGACATGAAGTGAAAAGACAAAAGAAAAAAAAGAAAGAAAAAATATTTGGGACACGCACAGGAAATACAAACAGTAAAAAAGGAGTATTTTTTAAAACTAAAAATGACGGTCTACTTGACCTCTACATCCCAGTTACTGGTGTGCTCTATTTACTTTTTTGAACGACTCATGGCATTGCAGCTCTTTAGATACTCCAAAATCGACGAGCAAAACCTTCAAAATAGCAAAAAGCTGTTAAGAAGAGAAGAAAATAATGTTAAAAAAGAAAAAAAATACGTTTGGAAAAAGAGAACTTTTAAGGAATTTAAAGAACAGTCTGTTTCTAATCTAAGGGTCAGTTCACACCGAGACGCGACGCGACGCGACGCTGCACGCACACTTTAAAAGTGTGACTCAAAATACACTTTATTTTCTACACGAAAATGTACACATTGCATTGTGAGAGTTCAGAATACGTTGCACCGTGCAGCGCTGCGCCTCGTGATGCCTCGCGGCGTAGAGCGACGCATCGCGACGCAGCGGTACTTCGCCGGTACGCGCGGCGTGCGAGAGCAGCGCGACGCCGCGAGCCGCAGCGCGACGCCGCGAGGCGGGTGGACGCGGGGCGGGGCGGGAGCACGTAGCAAATGTAGACACGTCCCACTGCGCCGCGCGGCGGCTAGCTGTGCCGCGCGGCGTCTCGCTGCGCAGCGAGGCGTCTTGCTGCATCGTGTTGCCAACGATTTTACGATGCGCATCGCGACGTTGCGATGCGTCTCGCGGCGGCGCGCGGCGCAGTGCGAAATCACTGGCCTCTTCCAGCATCGTCACGTCGCGTCGCGTCTCGGTGTGAACTGACCCTAACAAGCCTGTATTGTGTCACCTCAGGGCAAAGGCCTCCTTCTTCGTTTTCCACACAATTATTTAATTTACTTATTTTCTGAGCTAGTTTATTTTTCTAAAATTATTTTTGAGAAATGTAATTGTGTTGCGGTCTTCCCTATGGGCTGTACGAGTATAGCAATTATATTTATTATAATAATAGTGATGTAGCACAAAGTGCAAAAAACAATGATATCATTATGTACTTATTGTGAGACACCATATAAAGGCAGTGTCTGAGGTTTTCCAATCTTAACATGCCAGTTACTGCCATTTATAGAAGATGGGATTACTCCAAGAATTTTGCAATCTGTCAAGTTCTTATATGGATTGAATGTCAATTTTGTTTTGATTCCTCATTATTTTATAGCCTATTAATTACATACTCTTCTGTAGGTACTTAAAAAAAGTGTTTGATAATAGAATCCCATGCCACATACTCCCATGATACAGGCAAATGAGGCGGTGCGGTGGGGGGCCCCCATCTATTCTATTCTTGTACAAATTGTGATTAATAAATAAATTTGAAATCCTCCATGTGCTAGCTCCGAACTGTCTACTTCAACAGTAATTTTGTTAGCTTGTCATCGTATTTGTTGCATAAATTAACATAAGACTTGCTATACTGATTTCTAGATTTTTTCTTTGAATAAATCGTAAATCAAAATTTTAGATGGTAAAGTTCTAAAATCGATTTTAAATGGCGTCGTAAATCATAATTTTAGATGATAAAGTCCTCAAATCGATTTTAAAAACGTCACACTTCTGAGTACGGATATAATACCAAATAATATGTTATTTGATTATGTGCAATAATAAGTATTACCGTAATACATAATATTAAAAAGATGATGACTAAATATTTCTGTTTCAATCATCATATTGAGCGAATAGAATAGTGCAAACCTATACAAATAAATAAAATTGAAGTATCTGTTAGTAATGTCAAAATACCCGTAATAACAAATAAATAAAATTGGAGTGTGTTTGTGATGTCAAAACAACAGCTTTTTTACTGAATGCATATGAAAGTTCTTTATAATTTCTTCTTCCTTCTCCAAATGGCTACACCGATTTTGATGAAATTTGGTATTGAGAAACGTTGAACACTAGGGAAGGCGAAGCCGCGGGTGGAAGCTAGTGTGCATTAAAATTCTTGGAAAACTTTTGCGTTTCATTTAAATCAACTAGTACTGAAACAACGAAAGCAAAGCCAATCCAAGTTTTCGGTTAAAATACTTTTTCTCAAACATGCTTTGGAAATTTGAGCATTATTTTGACAACCTTCTTCGAGTTGAATCGAAATTGCTGTACTGGCCAAATACGTGCGAGCAGTGGCCGGCAAAATTTGTATGAAAATCCATATCTGTCGTGGTAATAAATTACTTAACACACTATAGTGTTCACTTTTTTTTTTCAATTAACATATTTATAACACAACAATTACAATAATTTTAATGCTTACAATAATTTTTCCCGCGTTTTAACGTGGGAAAAAATATTGTTGTTCGTCATTGATTTTGAAAAGTAATTCTATTTTCAAATAAAAAATTTTGCCTAGGTCCTACTTAGTTTTTTTTTCCAATAAACAGCTTATAACACAACAATAATACAACAACTACAATATTTTTTCCCGCGTTAAAACGCGGGAGAAATTGTAGTTGTTCGTTGTTCGTCATTGATTTTGAAAAGTAAGTAATTCTATATTCAAATAAAAAGTTTTGCCTAGGTCCTACTAAGTTTTAATTTCCGTGCATTATTTGAGAAAAGTAGTATACAAACCTTGGCAACAACTAGGTATTGATGGACGAACGTGTAAATGTGGGCCGAGGCGAAACCGAGGCACACATACCTATGTAAGACTTACGTATGTGTGACTCTTTTGCTGGCAGCTGCAGTAATGTACTAGTTCTTCATAACTTTATTTAACTTTGTTGATAGAACAAAAATATTGTAGTGCTGTACAGCCCCTCTTCAACACGATAATATTAAGGTACACAAGTCATAAGGGTGGAGAGTAAACCCAGTAATAAACACAGATATCTGCGGTCACTGCACTTATACTCGTTTATCTAACTTAATTTTATAAGTTGAGATCAGCCGTCGTCTTCCAGTAATTTATTATCAGAACAGCCCATTGTTAAGACAAAGAGTTGTAAATCACATTTCATAGAATCTGCTCATAAAAGACATCAACGCATTTTATTGCTATTATTAAGAATTTAGTAAAAGTAAAAGTAATTTAAATATTTGAACAGGTTTGCCCAAGTTTCAATTTTTTTTTTAACTCATAATGTGGCATCACAGCTGAAGTGCAAAGATGTCAGCTAACGCTTCACATTTGTGCTTCTTTTCCCCAGCGTTTTTTTTCCTTCTATCAATGTTCTATTATCGACGTTAGTCTGGGTCTTCACTCCAAATACAATGTTTTCTGTCACATAACGTGTCTAAACAAACGGTGTACGTTTTGTGCGTTCAATTAGCATGGACATGTGAATCCTGTGTCTGGGTCGGCGTTGATTAGCAGCCCTCGAACTGTCCAATACAATTAGACAAAAGCAAAGACTATGATTTACTTTGCGTTTCGTAACTCAATACTTTATTTGAAATGTTATTCTAGGTTACAGAGGTTCAATCCAGCTGGAAAATGGGCAATAATAACCGTGGAACCCGCTCGACGACACGTTGGCGTTGCATCCTCGGCGCCGCACACAAGTAACATTAAACAAATAGGTTTGTAGGCGCGAGTCAGAGGTCGCAGTTCACTTGCACCATAATTTATTTGATTTACTTAAAACTGAGCATGAGCTTACTTTATACTCATAAATATAGTCATCATTCTACCTACATATAATCCCCGTAGGGCTCACGAAGGGTAGACAGAGTTGCAATTCATATTCTGGTTATGTCCGTATTAATGACGCAATATTGCGATGAACTGTATTAATAACTGTTTTAAAGTGATGCTAAAATAATTTTCAATTACAATATCTTAGAGGTCGCGGTTTTATGCGAATATAATATCCTCTGAAGCTCGATGTAGGTTATAGTTAATGCCATATGTTTGGATTGCTGTGAGTAATCGTTCGTTAGTTGTATCATAATGTCAGAGTTCTATCAAATATCGTGTGCGATGAGCCTAAAAAACCTAAGAAAGTAATGTTGTCTAACAAAATTTTATTGAAGTTATTGTTATCAATGAACTAAGTGCTTGTGGGCTTGCAAGAAGCTTTTAAGTCGCAACCTAAAAAAGCTGCCTACATAATTGCGATTGATAAAAATATAAATTGATCCTTAATTTTTTGACAGACTATTTATCTACTATTCAAATTGGTCTGACACAATAATTAGCTATATATTCAAAATAATGTTTAGCTGATTTTCTAATTATGTTATTGCATTGAATAGGTTAATACTTGAACGTCGCAATAGCTTGGATAAAACGATTTGTAGAACAAAATACTGAGATGTTTCCTAAGATTAAATGGGTAACTTAATGTCAGATTAAATTTCCGCTATTACATTTTTTACGTCAGTATTGAGATAACTCACGAGTTCACGAAGGACCCTTATAGTCTTCTTTATGTTTCGATTCAATCGGTGCCCGACAGCTAACACTGTGTAATTGTGTATTTCAACAAAGCATAATACTATATATATTCTTACTGCAGTTACTTAAACCTCAAACATATTTAGGATAGATATTAAAGATATTAAATAAGTGTTCATAATAATATGAATCGATATTATCCAAATCTCTCATATTCATATTCATTTGTTTTACTTTTACGAATCTTGACAAAATGTCTGATTTTTAAACTGCACAGCATTACAAAAAAATATCGTATTTTTTTTTTCGTTTTACACCATTATGCTATAATAATTGTTTTGGCATTTACTTTGGGCGGCGGTCACTGAGTTATCATTACTATGATTTTGACAAATTTTGGACGTACTTTCTTGGAATAAGTGGTGTTGAAGAATAAGGTTGTCATATCTTTAAAAATGTATTTAAAATCTTTTGCTAATTAACTCACTTAAAAAATATATAATGTCTAATTCAATATACTATTGACTTAGACATTATATATTCTTTGTCTATTATATATATATTTTATCAACACCATTTATTAACCTAAAAATCCTCAGGTGCATATTATAAAACGCAACGTCTCTTTGTCTTTGTTTGTCCTTAAGTGCGGTTACAGCACTAACTCAGTCAACTTACTCGCAACATAACTTATAAGCTATTTGCCATAGTATAGTGTTAATTAGTCGATTTTAAACATTAAACACATCTGATGCCTCCCGCGGGTTCTAGAATCGCACACACTAAGTGTTTAAGGTGCGCCTCCTAATTCTAAAACTGGCTATGTTTAGATCTACATTTTTCACGGAATGATGTAATTTTTATCAGAACGTACTAAAGGAAGTCATAAACGTGTTCGACGAGACATCCGATTAGGACTGGTTCTCTGAAATCCGAATATAAATTTTGAGATTTTGATTTAAGTGGCAAATACATATTTCCAGGGGATTTAAAGGGATTAGTGTTGTATGGAAATTTGTTTACTGGTTTTAATTCACAAAGTGCTAAAGAAATCCTGACGTAGTGAGCGGCGAATGCTTGTTGAACATCGTAAAGTTAATTTATTCAGCAGGTATTTTTTGCTGTAGGTATGTTAATCGAATATCTCTTTGATGTCACCATTGTACTTAATGATGGTTTGATTGAATAAGACTAGGCGCAGAGTCGTCATGTCTGTGATTTGAAATTTGCAGTTTACATTAGTTTTTATAGAAAAATAGAGTAGGTAGGCATGTGCATCAAACTACTTGTTCAGAGAAAAAAGATCATTCATTTTCTAACTACTTGATAAACTACCAATGAACGGTTATAAGTAGCCGTATATTTCGTTGTAATAATAGTGTGCCAATTATGTCAAGATCAATGAAAGCAAAGAGCGAGTTAGCTACGTTATTACTTCCAATCTCCCAAAGAAACGAGAATTTTGTTACAAATATACCATTGTTATTGTTTTTGTTGAATTTGTCAATGGATTATCAATTCTGTATGTGACTTTCTTTAGAAAAACTTAATTACTGTTGCTACTGTAGGATTGTTCACACCTTTATCGATGTCTTTATTATTTCAATTGATTATGAGTCCTAACGCCTTTTAGAATTACTTTATTGCAGTTGATCCTTCTTTGGATTAAATGCTGGTCCTTTTTGGAAGGAATAAAACTGTGGGCTTATCCGGCAAAGACTAATTTGGTTGTGGTTTGGTTTAAAGGTTGTAAAAGCACGCTTTTATGACTGACTGTTGCCGTTTATTAGACTCCATTCGGTGGTAACCATTTTCATGTACCTAACACTCAATTTCCTTCCAGCGTAACAAGGGTTTGGAAACTTTGCAAATTTACCCCCTTACTAATAAACGTATTATATCAGATGAATAGTTACACACCGATTTTTCTTTCAGTCGTCAATAATTTGACTTTCGAAAGAAGAAGATAAAGCGTTGTGTAACAAAACAGACGCTACACAACGTTTATTAGCAAGGGGTTTATTTTATACCACTTACCTCTATACATCATTATTAGTGTAGGTTCTGTTCAAGTTAATCGAAGAAGGAGCCTTATAAATATATTGTATAACCTTGTGCACCTACACTCCTGAACAGATTCTTTTGTTCGCAATTTTTGGTTCTACAACATCTCACTCAATGTGCAACTCTTAGAGTAGGTACTGTTTGTTTCCACATTTAAGTTCTTTTTAATAGGTTGGTAATAGAGTGGTGGGAGCGTGCAACACCACCACCAAAACGTAAAGTGTGAGAAATTGTCCCACACAAATGATCCTTCTAATCACCCATCTACTAAAGTAATGAGATTAACCTCCGCTGGAATTCGCAGACGCTTACTATAATGAGCTTTTGTGCGCGAAAACAATACTATAATAGTTTTATTGTTTTTAAATTTGGTCCGATGACCTGTTAAACTAAAGTTTACACAATTGTACGTTTTTAAATGAGAACTTTTATCCGTCGCATTGTGTTTTTAATTAAGTGGCAAATTGCTACGACTTATTCCAGGCATTATGAGACAAATTAATGACATGCCTGTTAACTTCTCAACTTACACTGTACTGTGTGTAATAATAATCTACAAATTGAGTTTTCAAAGCTAACTGGAAAATGATCCAGAGTAATCGATAATAGTTATGAAATTCTTATCCATACTCTTCTTTTCCCTTCAAACTGAAGCAAAGCTTGTAGTAAGGAATGACACAATACAGGAATGACATAACCCGTAGTCTCATTGCTATTGCTGCTTCAAAATCGATACTAATTAGTAACTGTTATTATGCAACACAAAATTATGTATAATTTATTATTTTTACTACCCAGGTATAATATTATGATCAATCATAAACGTATGTACATTGTCATTGATATGTAGTACGTATTAAAGTACATCCAGCGATGCATACCAAAGCAATAATGCTTATAACATAATTTATTGGATAATAAAATATACGCAGACGAACGACCTATATAGTTCTTTGCTATAGTAATAATCTATATTTGGGAAGAATTTTAAGTAGGTATTCGATATTGGAAAAGCCTAATGGACAATAATGATGTTGACCTCGAAATAATTTTGTAGTAGAGGTATATTGTCAGTGATTGATGATGATGACGCCAAGTCTCATAGACAAAAATCTGAATTAATAAGTGTAAAAAATTAATTAGGTACCAACTAAAAGATCAAACGTTATTATTTTTGTATAATACCTACCACAAAAATCTATCGAAGATTATACAATGTCGTAGAGATACGATGGATGGCTAAAAGGCGTTTGTGTTTTTCCGAGTTTTAATATAAAACAGCTATTTTTGTATATTTTTATCGTTTCCTAATTCCAAAAGTATGATACGAGCTATTGTCAATGCCTTGTTTTTTCTTTTGCTACTCAAGGTGTAAATATTAAATTAGCTTAGGTGTGGAGAATTGAAACATAAGGTCAAAATAACAATAAATAGTTAAAAACCAAAAAAAAAAATCTTTAAAAGGTAAAACAAAGTAACTTTTCTACTTTGAAATAAATTAAAAGTTCTTGGTAACTGAAAAAGTCTTCTTGGGGTTTTTTAGATTGATTTGGTGAAAATAATTAATAACTCGAAAATGTTTTCATTTTGAATAAAAAACAAAATAAATGAAGACACAGCAACAACTCGTTTCCATTAACTCTCTTTGTAACTATGTAGTTTCGATAAAGTGACCCATCACTTACCTGGTTAATGTAGCCATAAAATGACCATAAAACGCTCATGAAATTTGAACTCTATGTTTATTATACGGAAATAGACATGTTAAAGATTAATAATACGTATTTCATAATCTGAATGTGTGGTCTACTGGACGAACAATAACTTTAACGATCGTGGCGTATCGAAATAAAGTTGGGCTTACATAAAGTTTTTGAGTACCCAGGTACATACTAATTTCCAATATGACGACCTACACATACAACTTACGACACCAGCACTTATGTGTCAAGTGCGCTTTGTTGGCAAAAAGTAATTGGAAAACTAATAAAATGGATAATTTGTAAGTGTCTAAGTTTTCTATTTCTTAAAATTCTCTAGCTTTAACTTATGAGCAAAGTTGCATCTAAATGTGTAAATGTTTCCAGCTAACGAGCGAATATTGACTCTACGTGTTTTGTATGTAAGTGTGTTGGTGTGTCAAACCAGTTAATAAGTTCCAAGTTTAAATAAAATTGTAAAATGCCAAGCGCAGTGGCATCTTCGAGGCGGCGCGAGCGCAATTTGCAATGCATTTGACATAAAGCGTGCGTACCATTTAAGTGTTGGGTTGGCCATCGTTTTACGAGACTCTTGATAGTTATTCTATTGTACGTTGAACGAGATAATGTTACGACAAAGGGACGAACTATGGGATACGCATGACAACTCCATAATGATTTGTATGATCTACGAATATTTTTTTTTTTGCAGAAACCAGAGGAATTCATTTCAGCTGCAGTGTAATGTCGGTCTATAATTCAGATTGAAATCGAAGCTAAGATAAACACAAAAGTTGAGGCAACTTTTCCGAAAAAAATCCTAGCCGTTACTTGCGACACTATTACCTCCAGGAGCGAATTAGGTGTAATATGAGAATTTATTAATAAAACATAGGTTTGTGAAGATCCAAAATTGTCCAGTGATTAGATTGATGTTGTGTGACGAAATGCATTAATATTTGATTCTTTCAATTATTATTATTTTTTTTATTGCTGAATGGACCCCCCTCTTGACCTTGATCATGACTGACGGAAAGCGAATAAACTCCTTAGTAATTTTTCGTAAACTAGGGCTCTTAATCATCGGTAAAATCGACGCGTAATGAATATTGAAATACAACGTCCGTTTGATTACGTTATACACAATTAAATCAATGCCGATGAAGAATTTATAACTTGTTTAAACAAAATAGACACTCAAGTCATAAAATTGTAATTTATACTGACTATGTAATCTAGGACACTACCTAATAATATTATAATAAAATGATAACTACTAACTTGACTTAAAAAACAAAATTGAGAAAACAATAATATAAACTCAGTGGAGAATTACTATAAAATGCACTTTTGTTTCCACTATGAATCGATCAATATGCTCTGACATCATCTTATTAATATACTATATTATTTATAACAGACATATTATTAAGTCGTAAAAATTCACATTTATAGACGAAGCTTCAATAAAGATCACTTTAAAATTAGTTGGTATGTTTTATGTTAATTTAATAAAAACTACATTCTTTTGATGACCACATTGTTATTTGGTGAGACATCATAACACCTATTTCGCTTAGATTGTGACATTAATTCAAGATTCATCTTATTTTCTTACATTCTTCAACAGGAATAGATGTTTTATTAATTTCAGGATAATTTCTATGGTAGCATGGCTTAGAAATTCTCCTGAAATTAATTTCACGTATATCCGCCAGCTCTGACAGGTGCAGAAGACAGGCAAGGATTATAGTAGACAGATGTCTACTATCAAGATGAATTCCTATGAATTAACCTGTTTGTGTATTTTACCTGTAGGTATGAGAGGAGCCAACGGGGGCTTTATAATAACCAGAATACGCATAAGGCATGTAACTTACTCTATCTTCCATCTATGCTAGCTTTTATAAACACATGTCTGAAGATTTATGGTCAGAACATTTCAGAAGTTGTTGACGTAGTTTCAGAGGACAACAACCAGGTTTTCATCACAATAATTTCCTTATAAAATTAACAATCCACAAAAACGTTCACTCAACTCGTATTATTCTTCTCTTTCATGAAAGTATTATTTTTTTCTTACAAACCGTAGGCCTAAGTCCATCCCTGCGTTGTGCAGTCAGTGCAGGCTCCCCCGGCCACATGCAATGGCTAGACAAATCCGCGTCTCTATAAAAGGGACAGGTGATTAGACGAGTAAGTACAATCGGGCGCACACGCCGCCGACCAAACCACATGGGATATTATCACATTTGCTCATCCTGAAAATTATTATCAAGTGCTTCGTTCAATATGACAATGGTAAGTTTTGTTGTTTTAAACGTAATTTTAGATTAATAGAGATAGGAAATAGAGATATTTTACGTGTTGGGAATTAGCATCGGTTCTTTATTTTGTTTTTTGCTATGTGGTCCAAGGCTCTGGAATATTTCTATTCCAGTGTTTTGTTACGAGTAATTAATGAGTGCCTTTTTAAAATAACATTTACCCTAATTTTGCAAACTATAAAAATATAGCGTTAGCATGGTTCTGGCAAATAATGCTCTATAAAAATAAACTTTAAGGCGTAATAAATACTTGAGTTAAAATATCAGAAGGCCAATTCTTGTAATTTAAAACGTTCAAAATCTAGTCGGAGTCTCATCTCGGCGACAAACTCAAAAACTTGTCAAAATGTAAGGAAATTTGAGGTATTTTTGACAGATTGAGACTGATATACTGTGAACGTAAGAATTACCCCTCAGAAGTGTTTTAGTAATATTCTTTGCTCTACTGTCTCAGCTAGAAATGGGATACAGAAGTAATCTGCCGCTCCTCAATAAATTCAACTTTTTACAGAGACGCTAAAAGTGCTAGAAACAATTTAACCAAGCCTTAAACGGACTTAAATGATCCTGTAAATTATAACCCATGCTGGGATGTGAACTCCTGACCCCCGGTGTAGGATGTTGCATCTTTAACATTTAGGTGCAGAAGGGCATCTTTACCATCGCAGGCAGGTCATCTTATTAGGAAGTTAGAAATTTATCGAGTCCCTGTTATGATGACACAAATAAGGTTATTTGAATAATATGAATAACATGTCAATAAATTAGGTATGTTTATTCCGTTTCTGTAAAGTATTGCTGATTAATAATTTATGTAAATTAAATATGGTTTTGTATATTGTTGTCCAAAAAGATTTAAATATTCATACATTCGTGTAACAATTTTAGTTTCATTAATATAGGAAAATCTGCAGCGATCTGCGCTAAATTTTAAAACCCTTACGAATAGTTCAAATCATGTATCGAAATAGATTTTTAGAAATTTTTAGGTAGGTTAGGTACTAACAATTTACATGTTTTATCAATAAAAAGAGTATAACTACCTACAAAGTTCTTGTGTAAGTTTCATAACTACTGTGTAATTGGTGTATAGTCATATTTCCTTTTAAATAGCTTTAATAAGTAAAGGAAAGTCTAAGAGACTGGAATCAATCGCAAAAAGGGAACCCGAACACTTAAAATCACTTCTAAATTAATTAATTAATCAAAACCCAACTGTCACATTTCTTTTTTAAAATAGCTTTAACAGTATTCTGAAGTCATCATAAAGTTTATCAATTGAATGTCTTTAAACTTCAAAAGGCAACTAATAACAAACAAGACCCCAAATACTTAAAATCGCATGTTAATTGATCATAATTACGCACATAACTCCCGCTCCTATCTAATTTAAGCTCTTAATTAGTATCGAGACATCTTCTTACATTAATCTTGTTTTTATGGTCGTGGCCAAAGTGGGTGCATAGGGCATAGGGTCACCGGCTTGTTATGCAACGCGTCGTGCATTTATTGCACCCACAATTCATAGGTAACCTTTGCCAACAACTGTGTTGTTTACCTCAGTGACAAGCGTGCCATCGTTTTATGCAGATTTATTGTTAGGTACGTTTGTCGCGTTTATTTATCAATTGTTAGTATGGATGTTATTTATGGATATTACAACGATAAAGTTCATGTTTTATATTCATAAATATTATTTCCCCAGAAAAAGGGGCTCGTGGCTAATTAAAAACAGCCGCACGGGTCGATCGATCAGGTTAAGCTACGCTTGTCGCGGTCGGTACGTAGATGGGCGACCATCTTTACATAGGTACCGAGACCCCTTTGCCTTGGAAAGCACGTTAAGCAGTTGGTCCTGGCTGTATTTCTTGGATCTTTGACAGTCGTTACGGGTCGTCAGAAGCCCGAAAGTCTGACAACCAGTCTTACCAAGGACTATCGTATTTCCCAGTGACTGGGTTGTAGAGGTCCGATAGGCAGTTGGTCCATGTAAAATACTAGTATTCAACTACATCCGGTTAGATTGGAACCGACCTCAACATAGTTAGGAAAAGGCTGTACCTATTTATAGGCAGACGTTACGATTATAATTTTAGAGCTGTAAATATTTTGATTGACCTAAGACCTTTCTTCCTTTACACGCCAAGGTATATTTTATAAATCCTCCAAATTTTATTTCTTGAGTCTTGATTCCAAATGGTGTAAAATGAATAATTATTTATAAAAAAAGTGTCCCCTTTTCTTAATTTTAATTAAAAAAAACTCATGCACCGGTGCCTGGCGTGGCTCGAATGGTACAAATTGTAGTCTCTGCGCCGTGTTATAGGTATTATCTGTGGCCGTGTCAAGCATTTTGTCAGGCACGCAGGTACAGACGCCATCACATCAAGCTACTACAATCTGTCAAATTTCTGTAATCGATTTTCAACTTTATCGCTAAAGCATAAGGTTCAAAGTTGATTGGGAAAAATTTACAGTTTCGTGGCTTGTTGTGCTGACGTCTGACAAATCCACGAGTTTTAGCGCGCTTCCTTATGCATTTTAGCGGGAAGTAAGCGCCCGCGTTCGTCGCGTTCGGCTATCACCGGCGATCAAGTGTCGTGCTCGTGTCAGATCGTGTCGAAGTTTACGCCATTGCTCCCTTACCCCGCCCATCCGCACTGATATTTTGATTTGTAATTCCATGCATTTTAGTTGCATTAGAGGTACGGAAGCTAAAAATAATTAGTGGTAACCTCAATGACACAAATTTTAGATGATAATGTCGAATACATAGTAGATTACAGAAAGATTTTGTGTAAATATCTAACAGAATCAGGCAAAGAAAACTGCGAACCAGAGCTGTTATTTACAAGAAATACAAGGAAGAAGTGTACATTAGCAAGAATAGAAGGGACTGTGAGGAAATACTGCTCTAGATGCTATAAAATAAATGTACAGACAGTTGACAGAATATATGCAAGAAGAAAGACCAAGCAAGTTGAAACTTACTGTCCTCTATGCCCAAATGAACCTCATTTTTGTCTACAATGTTATTTATAATATTGAACTTAAATAATAATTTTGAATATCTCTATTGTTTGTTTAAATATAATGATACACCAAAAATATGTGGTTACATTAGTAAATATTAATAAGTTTAAAATGTTAATGTGTTTTATTTCATTTTCATAAAAAATACGTGTTAACTTTTGTTTTAGATTGAAAATTAAGAGGCCATATTTAATATGTCTTGCTTGGGGCCATGTCAGTCATTTTTAATAGAAAAGAACACTGTACACGTGCCAGACGGCACACTGCGGTCATTTGAACTTGAAGCTTTGGTGTCAGTCACCGGTGGCTGACATGGCCTGAACAAGGGTGACTGACATGGCAGTTAACGTGTTCATATGATCAGTTCAATGGATGAATGTAATACTTTTCGAAATCCAAATGTTATTCGAATGGCAGGTAAAAAATTAAATACCTGTTTTTTTTCCTAAACATAACATAAATGTTATATCGACATAATTATTGCGAACTAATTAGAAAAAGAAGCTGTAAAAATCACAATGTATGTGGCGCCAATATTGGAAGTTTTATTTTTTATTAGAATTCCTGGTAGTAAGACATACAAATCAATAATATATCTAAAAAAATGTCTGGTCACTAATTAAGTTCAATGAATTTTGAGAAAAAAACTTAGGTAATAAAAAAAAAACTTACAAAAATATTTATTAAATAAAACCGACAAACATTTATTTAGTTTCATTTAATCATTGCACATAATTAATGGGTTTCATATGTATGTATAATAAATAGTAAAGCAGCGGTATAATTTTCCGAACGCTACAGAATTTCCGCCGTCTCGTATCAAGCCTGTATTTTTGTTTTATAAGGGGTTTACAAATGTTCACTACTAAAATATAATTTAATGTATATGGACATAGCTTTACCACATTTTGATATTAACACATGACGGCGCTTAACTTTGTGTAAATAATTTGATCACTACTGCTCTGAAAACGATGTTAATAAGTAGGTAATAGATATTACGGGCTGATGTCCGCAAACGTGGACGTCAATGTGCGTGTTTTGCGTACGGTTGGGACCTCTAAACGGTGAAGGAAAACATCGTGAAGAAACCGGCATGTCCTAGAACCGAAAATCCGAAGTCATCTGATGTCTAACAACCCGCACTCGGCCCGCGTGGTAGACAGCCCACTCACTCTTGAAGAGGGATAAGAATGAGGTATAACTAAGAGGCCTGTGTTTCAGCAGTGGAAACATTATAGGCTGATTAAGAGAACGCGTAAGAAACAAAAAAAAAACGTGTGCGGTCGGGGTCCTCCGTCAGGAACGAAGTTCTTTACGCGATAGTCACATGCATACATAAACTCTTATGTAATAGAAAGAGACAGAGATAGCACTTTTGTCGCATAGAGGGGGCATACCGCTTTTTCCTTTCGTGACGATTTCTATCAGTCAACTCCAACTGCAAGGCGCGTTAAGGAACTTTGTTTCAAATACGTGTTTTAAACGCTTTACTCATACCTAAAAATAAATAATAAGGTAGGTAGATAGGTAACTTATTAGATTTCAACAAGATTATCGAAAAAACAAAGACCAATGTTGGCATACACACTTAATCATTTTTATAATACTACCGTTAAAAAAACAATACTTATCACTAATTCAATGAGTCATTTGAATAATAATATGACAGGAGTTTATGTATCTAAAAATAAATTACTTAGAAGAATTTGTATTCAGAAAAAAGGATACGCCTAGACAGGGTCATTCATTCGGGTCACATTATACAGATTTCTTTATTTTGGCGGCTAAAAGTTGATTTATTTTGTTTTTGGCTGAATATTAGCGAACAAAACTGTTTCTGAGATTTTAATAACCGACTTAAAAAAGGAGGAGGTTCTAAATTTAGTTTAAGTATATATTTTTTAATGTATTTTTGGGCATAACACTGTCATAGATTGACGGATTTGCAAAATTATCTCATGTTTTAGGCTTCCGTAGTCAACAAGGAACCCTTATAGTTTCGCCGTGTCCGTCTGTCCGTCCGTCCGTCCGTCCGTCCGCAGCTTAGCGGAGAGAGTCTTAGTACTAGAAAGCTATAATTGACATGGATGACATATTATTATTGTGACGGATTGACATATTAATAACGCCGACAAAGTGGTAAATCAATACCTTGAAAAAAAAATATGGTACCTTCTTCTACCTTCTACACGTAAAGTGGGGATGTTTCTTTTTACTCCTCTACCTCATGGTGTGGGATATCGTTTGATAGGTCTTTCAAAAATATTGCGGGTTTGTCAAAACCATTTTACGATTCAGGGATCCGTTTGTGAAATATTAAGCTTTAAAGTGCTAATTATTGTTAGTGTCCCCCCTTACAGCTATATGGTTGCTTTTGGATATGTGAAAAAATTCGCGGTAGTAGTATATTATATAACGAAATTAAAAGAAAAACTATCACAGCTAAGTAAGCTTTACAAGTTTACGAGTAATAGTCGACCAACTTAAATTTGCAGTTGCAATGCAGTTTGTTCTTAGGATAAATTCATTCCAACTACGCAACTCTTCTTTTTGCGTGGGCCGACACGCACTTGGTCGGTTTTTTAAGGGATAAGGTATGCCGGAGGGGTGGTGTTAGTTTCAATAATACGAATGTTTTAATAGCTTCCTGTCACTGATATTTATATAGCAAGTAGTGTTATATGAATTTGTGTGTACAACTAAAAAGTAAAAAAAACGAGTGTGCTTATGACCACACGACTGAAGTGAAACTTCTTTCGCTCCATCTGTATGTATATTTCATTTACTAGCTATAAGAGAAAGAGAGAAAGATAATGTGCGCGCGCACTGCTCTCTCTTGCTCCTACACTGTGATACAGACAATAAGCCTGCAGTGTGCTTAGATATACGGAACATATTTGGCTATGAGAGGAAGAGAGAAAGAAAATGTGCGCGCGCACTGCTGTCTCTTGCTTATATCCCCCACTTAACTTCCGTTCGCCTTGCCCGATCACACTTTTCGTAACGCTTACGTCACGCGTTCGCCAGCTTACTCCCCAAGTCAAGCGTGCGTAAAGAAGTTTCACATCAAAAAAAAAGTTTTAACAAGAAAAAAACAACCAACTTCCAAAAAAACACTATAAAGTGAAAAATAATTTTAATTTCGGAAGTCGGTGTCAAAAAACGAAAATGCGGAACCAACGACACCGACTTCCGAAATTAAAGTTATTTTTCACTTTGTAGTGTTTTTTTTGTAAGTCTCTTGTTGTTTTTTTTTTTGTAAAAAGTTGAAATGAAAATAACTAGGTATTTAGTGTACTGAAAGCTAAAAAATAATTCGATAGGTCCTAGGTACCAGTCATCATACCACTTTCCTCATCAGTCTAGGTCAATGGTCAGACAAAAATGAATTTGTGGGGTGCGTAAATTTCTATCAACTGTCAACCGCTCATATCATTATAAATGCTATTTACATATTTACTCAGGTTACGCTACGCCCCACGATTTTATTTTTTTGTTTGGCATAGGCAACTGTAGGAACACGGGTGGCTTTTAGTCAGTTAAAGTCTGACAGGCCCTCGAGCTCCGCCCAGAGAGGGAGAAATTATTTGATAATTTCCCACCCAAAAAAATGGGGTTGTAAAAAAATATGTAAGCCGCCATTTTGAAGCGGTGGCCATTTTGGATTTACAATGATACTGATTGTAAATTATACTATATAAATTATATTGCCATCAAAACTAAAGGTGTGTACCAAATATCAGTAGCCCGATTCTCGTAATTTAAAACGTTCAAAATCTAGTCGCAGTCTCATCTCGGCGACAAACAAATGTCAAAAACTTGTCAAAATGTAGGGAAATTTGAAGTATTTTTGACAGATTGAGACTGAGATCAGACTGTGAACGTTCTTGAAAATTACGAGAATTGCCCATCAGTCTGCTAACAGGAAGGTGGTAAAATTTCAAGTACTAAATTTAACCCAAATAACAAACAGAGCAAGCTAAATAACACCATTTAAAAATAAAATAAGTCAACTGATTTACCTACTTGACTCAGCAATACACAACAGTACTGAGGTATATAAAAAAAATGTTTATATTATGACTTAATTTCTGAAAAATATATTAGGTAACAAAAATTTCATTCGGCCGAAAAAAAATATTGTCAAATCTTTAGTTTGTTAAGTCCGTACCTGGATACTTGCGAAGGCGTGCGAGCGGTTAATTAAGGTGCACACCTTTTGTTTTTGCATGTAGTACATTGTTTTCGTGGCAACTCTCGAATTCTATGACATGTTCCCACAACTCTATACACTTGCAAAATAGCTAGTGTGCCGACATCTGCATACCGCAGCATCCACAGGTATTTAAGCAGTGCTATGAATAGTTTGTGGGTGACACACGGTGACTTGGAAACCTTTTGTCTTATGATAACGTACTTCAGCGTATCTAATTGGTTAGTCCATGTTAGTACTTTACAGTTTTCATAAGAACAATTGTGTGGACAAGCCGGTGGAAATGATTATTTAACTAACGTGCAACACTTAAATTTTACTTATACAGGAACTGTCTATTTCTCTTTGGTCTTTTCCATTTTATTCTTTTCAGTTAATTTTTTTAGCCTATTTTGTGTCCCATTACTGGGCAAAGGCTTCCCCTTTTTTCTTCCAAACTTCCCTGTCTTGTGCGATCTCTGGCCATGTTTTTCGTGGTAGGTACGATTATAATATAGTCGAAGGATACTAATAATAAAGCTGAAGAGTTTGTTAGTTTGAACGCACTAATCTCTGAAACTACCAGTCGGACTTGAAAAAATATTTTTGCATTTAATAGCCCAATTCTATAGGAAGGCTATTGGCTATTTAATATCACGCTAGGACCCTTAAGAACAGAGCAAAAAAAAAAACGCGAAAACGAAGTAACAACGTGGGCAGGCAATGCGATGCGATGGGGTGGGTCGGTGGAACAAGAAATTTTACGCAGATGACGTCGCGGGCTGAAGCTAGTCACGTGTAAGCCCCTTTTCATGTTGCTGTACCGATGCGCATGTAATCAGTTGCAATGCATGTCTTAATTTGCATATAAACTTCGCAATAATTATGTCCCTAATAATGGAGCGATGATTCGCCAGTAGGTGAGCCTATGAGTGGAGTTTACACTTAAGTAAATAGATAGCTTACCTTAACTTGTCCATGATGCAATGAACATCTACCAGCATTTACAAGTCTATAAAATATCCATTTAAATTCAAGATGACTATAATATGTAGGTTTGGATCATTATTTGATAGGCTTCTTATTTAATACTAGCTTTTGCCCGCGGTTTCGCTCGCGTCAATCATGATTCGAAAGTCACGTGGCGCCGGTTTTTATCATAATAACGCTATTGTTTTCCTCGGGAACAGCACTTTTTTCGGAATGAAAGGTACCCTATATCCGTTTCTGTACACCTGACAACGTATATGCATAATTTCAGGACGATCGGTTCAGTGGCTTAAGTGTGAAAAGGTAACAAACAAATGAACTTATTTATTTATTATTTATTTATTTAATACTTCAAGCACATATATGTACAGAGGCGGACTAAATGCCATAGGCATTTTCTACCAGTCAACCTTTGGGTGATGCAGAGACAAACAGTAGTAGGTGCAATCATTACAGGAATAAACAACTTATTTTCGTATTTATAATATTATCTAATGTAATATATAAAATTCTCGTGTCACGTGTATTAGTTACCATACTCCTCCGAAACGGCTGGACCGATTTGTATGAAATTTTGTGTGCATATCGGGTAGTTCTGAGAATCGGCCAACATCTATTTTTCATACCCCTATTTTTTTTTGCAAAACGACGTTTGCGGGGTCAGCTAGTCTAATATATAAAATTCTCGTGTCACACTGTTAGTTACCATACTCCTCCGAAACGGCTCGACCGATTTGAATGAAATTTTGTGTGTATATCGGGTAGGTCTGAGAATCGGCTACTATCTATTTTTCATACCCATATTTATTTTTTTTGCAAAACGACGTTTGCGGGGTCAGCTAGTATTATATATATATTTATATTAGTTAGGATACTATAAGTATTTCAATTGTTTCTTTCGTAAACTCGTCTATGGAATCTATCCAACTGCAGTTCCTTTTCGGGTTACACACAATATTTCTGTTTTAATGCCGAATTGTAATTGAAAATGGGAATGCCTTTGCTTTTTTTACAAACCCATCAAGGTTTTCCTTAGGAAGAAAATATTATTTTCTTGTAAATAATAGGTGTATTTTGAATCATCATCAGCAAATCAAATTATATGATATTTTCGGACAGCGCCGTTTAATGTTAACATGTTACACTAATCGAGCAGACTTAGGTTTCAAGTGACGATATCAGTTACTAACTAGACTCTGTTAATGGTCCTTGAAACGTATCAGCTTTCGTAATACTAGCCCTTGCTGGTAATCCACACGCGATCCTTGCATAATAGGTCAATATAAAGAGTGCATTCTATGAATACTCTTTTTATCATGATGGGTTTACACACACACAATCAGACTATATAATGTGCCCACTGCTGAGACACAGGCCTCTTATCGGTGAGAGGGAGTGGGCCGTAATCTACCACGCCGGCTCAGTTCGGGTTGGTAAATGTCACAATCATGTCTTCGAGCGCTACTACTACTGGGCTACCATTGCTCTTATGAGATACCACGATAAGAAAAGTATTGCATAGCTATTAAAAAGGCATACGGGCGCAACCAGATTGCGGACCGTTGAATCAAAACATGTTACTGCATTAGTCATCTCTCTCAAACACATTTTGTCACAACGTCGCACGGTATTTCGCCTAGAACATGCTAGGTGGACAAAATTCAAGTTTTCATTTCCAGGAAATCTTAATTGCATAACACAATCAACACCCCCAAACTCCAAATTCCGAGAAAAAGTTGTTTTTCAAATACTTAACTGATGAGTCATAGAGTCCAGAAGTCAGGTAATGAGTTTAATGCAAGCGTTCCGGCAATCAGTTGCAATTTAGCGACACATTTGTGCACATCTCATAGTGGTTTATAGTGATATTGTGAAAGTTTTTTGTGATGGATATTAATACTGAGGGTATGTACTATTACTTAATATATTATTTTTATCAGAATCTATTTAAATGAATTTTTAGCATTTTTTTAACTTGATGCATTAATTTTAGCGTAATTTTTTTCATAAAGAAAACTTAGAACGTTCAGGAAATACATTGATTCGCCTCTATTCGGGCTAGTTTTTAGATATATTGTAGGTATAACTGTGTAGTTTGTAAAATTACACATATTGTTCAGCACACTTCAGTACAACATATTTTTTTCTTTTTTTTTCAGAACACGTTTACTCTATTTCAAGGGTAGCCTTTTTTGAAGAGTGGTTGAAACACGCAAAGAATGATAAACGGTCGCGTATTTATGACTATCTTTCTTCAAAATTTCACTTTGGTGACATTACTGAAAGCAGCCAAAGAGAAATAAAGCTGAAAATATCTAACTTTTCTACTAAGATTGGAGCCAAATGGTTGGCTTCGGGAAAATCGAAGGAGCGTTTTTTAATAACAAATAAGACATGGCTGGATGAAGGAGACATACAGTTTACTGTGAGTTCTTTAGCCCCACAACCTTCGACATCGAGTGAGGCTGTGACATCTGCAGGACGAAGAAACGTCGAGTCGTGGATCTCGTAGAATCTCGAAGTGCCAGTGAATTAGTGACTGCTGCCGAAATTGCTATGCGTTCAGCAGGGCAAAGAAAAGTTGCCCATGTGATTAGAGACATTAGTGAGAGCCCAGATAATATTATTAAGTCAAAAAATACCAGTTGTGATCCTAGGCAGTTAAGTAGTGACGAAGCCTTAGCATACTATATAGATTCTAAGTCAACAACACATGCTTACAAACAAACTAGGAAGTGGTCCATAATGGCAGGACATAATGTGTTTCCGTCATATTTTAGTGTAGTAAAATCCAAACAGGCCTGTTACCCTGCAGAGGAGCACATTGCTATAACAGAAACTCGTGCTGAAATAAATTTGCAAGCCTTATTAAATAAAACAGCGGAACGTCTAGTATTAGCACAGAATCAAGTTATCAGCAGTGTCCTCCCAACAAGTTCAACGTTTACACTTGTTAGTAAATGGGGATGTGATGGAAGTTCTGGGCACAGCACATACAAACAGAAATTTGAGAACACTGAAGATACGGACGAATTTCTTTTCGTATTTTCTTTCGTTCCCCTTAAGTTATATGATGGGTCCAAAATTATTTGGCAAAATCCTCGGTCTTCATCAACTATGTATTGTCGCCCAATCAAATTTATATTTGCTAAGGAAACGAACGACTTCACGTTAGCGGAGACAAATAGATTGTTGGAAGAAATTAATGCTCTTCTTCCAACACTTATCAACTTTGGTGATTCTCAAATCTCTGTGAAACACGAACTTCTTCTGACAATGACAGACGGAAAGGTATGTAACGCCTTAACGGAAACTCGTTCATCTCAAAAGTGTTTCATCTGTGGTGCCACCCCCAAGACGATGAACGATGACCCCGCGAAGTTTAACAGCAATCAGGAACATTTTGGCTTTGGTTTATCTACACTTCATGCTTGGATTCGTTGCTTTGAATGCCTTTTACATATCAGCTATAAGTTGAATATTAAGAAATGGCAGGCTAGAAGCGACGAAGATAAAGCTGATATCAAGGTTCGTTCCGAAGAAATCAAGTTGAAATTCAAGAACGAAATGGGACTCATTGTAGATAAACCAAAGCCAGGATTTGGTTCTTCCAATGATGGAAACACAGCCCGTCGCTTTTTTAAGAATGCTGAGATGAGCGCTCAAATCACAGGGTTGGATGTTACTATTATCAAACAATTTGATGTTATTTTGAGGACATTGTCTTCTGGGTTCGAAATAAACTTAGTTGAATTTAATAAATTTTGTCTTGAAACTAGAAGACATTACCTTAGTCTCTATTCGTGGTACTATATGCCTGCTACTGTACATAAAATATTAGTACACAGTACTGAGGTCATCAAAGCGGCATTGCTTCCAATTGGGCAGCTTTCCGAAGAGGCTCAAGAAGCACGTAACAAAGATTGCCGCAGATTTAGGGAGTACAACACCCGCAAGTGCTCACGTGTTGCCACGAATAGAGACTTGCTGTCCATGTTAATAATAACATCTGACCCTTTGATTAATAGCCTTCGTGAGATTCCCCAAAAAAAGCCGGAAAAAATATGTGCAGAGGTATTAAACCTAATTGTAAGCCCGACCATAGTAGCATCAAGACCCGAAACGTCATCATATTGTCGCACATTGCCGCAAAATGATGACGATTCACCAGAAGATTTTGATGATGATTCTGATGATTAGGTTTAGGTTAAGTTAATTTGAATTGTAGGTATTTATTTATTTAATGCAATTTTGTTGTTTGTTTATTATTTTAAATAAAATTTTCTGTTTAGATATATTTTGTTTGTTTTTTATTACAAAATCATACCAAAAACTATTAATAATGCCTCAATATGACTACTTATATATAAAAGCATCGTTAAATATCATAAAATAATATTGTCCACCTAGCATGTTCTACGCGGTACACTGTGCGTCGTCGGTGACCGCGGTCTGTTTGCAGTTTGCACCCTTAAGCAATAATGGTAACTCCAGGGAGCCATACAATCTTATAGCTGGTCAATGTAAGACGAAAAGTGAACTATCACGCGACTTTGTGCCATATGCGCACCGACAGTAAACAGTCACGATGATCGTAGGGCCACAGCCTAAGCAAAATAAATGATAAAAATACCAAAACCTTTTGTTTTTAATATCTAATATCCTATTGTAGTATTATTGCCTTATTATTATATGATTTTATTTTTGTAAGTAGGTTTGTACAAACACTTTTACACGTCAATCATATTTAAAAAACTAGATGAGGGCGGCGTTTCTTAATTGACTACTCTAAGAAGAAAGGCCGAAACAAACTCCGAGGTCACAGTCTCTCTTAAAGTCCAGACATAATCTTGGTTAGATCAGGTGAACACCATTTAGACTGGTGTCTGAAATGGTCTTTTAAGGAAAGAACCACAAATAAATGCGTGAACTGCCTGGTCAGTGCACGCATTTATTTGTGGTTCTTTACAAGAAAATATCAGTGCACGCATTAGTCAGTAATCCTTCAGCTCAACTCAGAACTTAAGGAACTCAACACAGTGTCCAATTGATTCAGTCATTTTATTCTTTCCATAAAAGTTGTATTAGTAGCTAATTATCCCTTCCATGTAATGGTTAATTAAAACTTAACCATCAACGTGCATACGTGCATACGTGTTACTATTGCCCCCTGCCCCCCGTAGTGGCGGGGGGCAATAGTAACATCTATCTATGGTACTGTTAGTACCTACAATTAATGTATTTTCCTATCGTAAAAGGTTACAGATGAATAAAGCTACAACATTCTTCTCCTGTCTAATCACCACGCTATTTGACAAGTGTGTTGATTATGGAAATAATGCCTGTACGCAGTTCATTATAGCGGGCTTATTATGAGGCTAATGATAAGCAAACGCCATTACTGGTTGATACCTATACTATACTGGTTGATGCTTATACAACCTAAACATGGGCTGTAGACCATCTAAATTCCAAGCTTTAAATCTACATGTAAGAGCTTCCTATGACATAAGCAAGGATACGTAGGTGCAGTTTTCGATAAAGTGGAATATTTTGATTACATTATGAAATCTAATACTTACCTGTTAAAATAAGAAACTGTTCCTATTGTAGCGAGCGCATAAACGCATAACTCTAAAAGTAAAGCGGCCGTGTGCAAGTCGGACTCGCATACGAAAGGTTCCGTACCACCGTACACTATTTATCACTACATTATTTAAAAAAATACGTTTTATAAAAACTCTTTTTAACTGTATTTATATTATGTTTTGTTATAGCGGCCATAGTAGTACACACTCTGTGAAAATTTCATGTGTCTAGTACAGTTCAAAAGATGACCCTGTGATAGACGGACGGACAGACAGTGGAGCCTTAGCCGTTTGCAGGAATACCTAAGGATAACATTATACCACTCTACCAAATCTAATTTATGCTCCAAGCTTTATTTTGTCTAGTTTTTACCCCTCACCTGCTACATTGACCATAATCGAAATGCCTGTCTTCTTTGACGTGGTGTGCGGTGATGAACTTACACCCACTTTGGACTGAGAAACTAACTTTATCGGTCTGATTGACCGACTCCTTGACAATTCAAAAGAACCTGTAAGTAAATTAAATTTTTGGTTTAGGTAGGTAGAGTTATGTAGAGTTTCTCTTAGGTTATAATAATTTTCAAATAAATCAGAATTTCGACATGTTATAATTATGTATTGTCTCGAATTGTTCCCTAACTGCGTGCGTCAATCGCATGATTGTCGCGTGAAGGCCGCGTGCCACAAACGGATACTAGGCTGCCAGTTAGTTGTATTTGTCTGATGTAGTGGATACTATTAGCAAGTGAATACCTATAATAAGTTTGTTTATCTACAGATGCGTGCCTGACCTAAAATGAGGCGCCAATAGGTCACTGACAATATGATGTAATTTTGTTTAACTTAGTGCATAGGTTTATATGTTACTTAAAAATGCACTTCAGTTTTATGAGTATTTAAGTGGGTATAAGATAAAGCTTATAAAACAAGCAACCATAAAAGACAGACAAAAAGCAAAGTAAAAAGAGGCATATTTGTATTTAAATTGAAAGATGCCAGAATTAATCGCATTTATCATTTACAAACTATCATCTCATGTTGGCCTTACTCTTGTAGTAGGTATATACATAGTTTATAAGCCCAATGTCTTACTGATGATTGCATGCAGAGATCCGTCACAAAATAAAAAAAAATCTAAATTTAGAGTCCGCCTAAAGATTTTATAAATCTCAGTAAGTACCAAAACTCATCAGCAATAAATTATTGAATTTAAATTGATTTTACAGAAATTAATTGGTGTATTGTGAATAATGTTGAAATTGATATTGGTACTAAACGGACTATAAATATTTCAACGACATGAGCATCGACTAAAGACTATAGGTAAACTAAAGGTCTGTAGTTACTATGTCCTTGTAATTGTAGGTCACGATGTGTCTTTTGTAACCTTGTGGCGTCTCTTAGTTAGTGACTTATTGATTTAATATGTGCGAATTTATTGTTCTCGTCTTGCCTATTGGATTAATGCCTGGTATATTTATTAAAGTTCGACTGAAATACTACACTACTTGCTTCGCTTATTATGGCAGGCGTTTGGAATGCACATTTCTATGTCTTAAGTTTAGTTTTCTCACTTTGCCCCTTACCGTTATTATTTGTTCTAACAATACCTACTTGTAAGTGATTTGGTTTGTCTGATAAGATTATGAGATCGTCCGCGAATCTCAGTCTAATGCCTGGTGTATTTATTAAAGTTCTACTCAAATGTTACGCTGTTTGTTTCGCTCATTATGTCAGGCGTTTAGAATGGCAGCGACAGCAAATTCAATTTAGTAGCTAGCTCCCTTATGAAAGGTGTTAGTTCGAGGTTTTTATTTATTTACTAGCTTTTACCAGCGACTTCGTCCGCGTGGAATAATGACTTCCGGAAATTGAGGCACTAACTCTCATAGAGTTTAACCGATGTGCTCTTTCTTCTGCCGATTCTTGAGAACGCGTATTTCTCATTCAACGCGTTTTTCAAGACAATAGCGGGCGGACGCGGCGCGTCCGCTTGGGGCTTGAATAACTAAAAATATATAACTACGTCTAATATATAAAATAATATATAATAAAACCTACTTCACTTAAAACTAAATACCTATAACTACTATAATTAATAATACCTATACCTATAATTAATAAAAGTACCTACGCTTTTACCTACTTAATATTAAAAAAACTGAACATAAATTAACCAAAACTTACCTACTACTAACTACTACTAACCTATTACTACTTCACCTAAAAAGAAATCCTGTTTTCCCAACATTTCCCTTCACTGCTCTGCTCCTATTGATCGTAGCGTGATGAAAAGTATACTATAACCTGCCCAGGAGTATGAAGAACAATTGTACAAAGTTTCGTTGAAATCCGTCGACTGGTTTTTGTTTCTATAACGAACATACAGACAGACAGACAAAAATTTTACTGATTGCAGTTTTGGCGTCAGTAACGATCACTAATCACCCGCTGATAGTTATTTTGGAAATATATTTCATGTACAGAATTGACCTCTCTACAGATTTATTATAAGTATAGATAGAAGATATAGAAGAAGATAGAAGATAGATGTACACACAGTAAAATACATAGGAACTCGACGATAGGTATAGATTTTAAATTAAATTCCCCGAATAGTATAGGTATAAATTAGTAGCATTAAGTACTTGGCAATTAATTTACAGAATCTTTAATTTTAGTGTTAGGTACTTTAAACTGAGTTTTTATTTAAATATTCTTCTTTCTTTACCTTCCAGAGGGTGTTAATTTTGTTGGGAGTGGTGGCAGTATCATTAACAGCGCCGCAAGGGCCTGCAGAGAAAGTCGTAGCAATCCTCTCACAAGAGTTCGACCAGCAACCAGATGGATCTTATAAATACAGGTATGATTTTAGAGGATATATAACTTTTTGTTGTTTACTCACCAAAATCAAAATCAAAAGTCATTTATTCAGGCGTCTTAACAATGTAGTACAGAAGTAACAAGTAGATGAGAAACAAAAGTTTATTCAAACTAGGCTGAGAATCAGCACTTTTCGAACGACAAAATTACAAGAGACAGTCCCCCCAAAACGCCTGCCCTTCACCACTTCCTAGTGCTTTCGCTTCCTAGTCTTTTCACCGCGGCCAAAACCAGCATTTTTGTGGAAAATATACTTAAACTAGAGTAGGAAAATAGTATATTCTAGAATTCTTCTTCTTTGATTAGAATTGAATAATAAAATCATTCGACTGGTTAGAATTTTACATAATTTGATGTACAACACATCTGCAGGTGTGGTATGGTATGGTCTGGTTCTGTTTTCAGATGGCACTCAAAAATATTTCACTCATAGATTTGTCATTGCTCGGTAAAAAGTGTAAATTCATGCTTATACTGTTATTACGTGTTACCCACAGGCAGTTAGGCTTTAGAATTACATAAAGTCTCTCAAAGTATTATGTTACATTGCGACTTCACTATCATTGATTTGACTCCCGGCTCTGACCGCCGGAGTGTCAGCTTTAAAGGTCAAGTATAAAATTAAGTGACAAATGTAAAGACACTGGGAAATAAGTATGAACAGACATCTATTCTATTCATTAAGGTATTAATGAGGGTATTATAATATCTTCCCGAAATATTGTTTTCTTGGTCGAAATAATTCCCCTAACATCAAATTCAACAAACTATCTTTTATTGCAGCATAGCCCTTGTTTCTCTCAAGTTAAAATCACGTCGTACTTTGATATGTATCGCGAAACGTAAAAACCTTGATCGAACAATAAAAATTCTTACCATTCGATTCGCACCTAATTCTGATAACGCGCTTGAGAAAGGACACATCAATGGCGACCTACTAACTGTTGTTTGCTGTCAATGAACATTATTAGCAAATAGGTACCTTATAGGAGACAATAATTCCCTTTCAAGGAATTATAGGACATTCTTCCACATTAATTTTCTTCCTGGAATAGCTACTTTATGAATATTATACTTACGCCGGAAGCAGCAAACGCTGCGTTATCGTGCTTTGTGTGACAAATCCAGATGGTGCAGGCATATGTGGCCGGCTTGCCTTGGGTAGCCTGGAAGTCTTTGAACACACTCCAGAACCCAGGTTGGTCGAAGTAAGGAAAACCTGCTCAGATGGAGATTCATAGACGACTCCTCGTTGGAGTGGAGTAAATGTGGTGCTGTTCCACAAACGATGAGATACTTAATAATCATATCCTGCGTGTCATGTTGGCTGCTCATTACCGGAACTGATGGACGCTAGTAGGTAGTGGCGCTAAACGCGTAGCCAAATCTGGGCCTAGTCCATTTAGATTGCGGTCGACACGCTAAGAAGATAGAATAGGTAATATCAACTATCAAGTTTACCTACAAAGAGTTACGTCAACGGATTCTCAGGATCTAAGTAAATAGAATTTGCTCCAAATAATGAAGGAAATAGAACCTAATAAGTTCTAACTTGATCAATCACTGCTTGCCCCATATACCTACTATTATTTTACTTTTATTATTATCTACGGCGGTGGAGCACAATAATTGTGCTCCACCGCCGTGACGAGGAGTGATTGATCAAGTTAGTGTGCTCTATCAAATTGCTCTTATTTATATTGTTGGGCAGAAAAATAGCCTCTCATTTACTAACGGTCGTAGAGGGATTCTTTCATATATGTATTTCAATATTTTTAAACGGAATTAAGTTAATGGTAGGTAGTACCTATTTTGGGGGAGATCCTTATACCCGCGATCACGATAATTGCTCCTTACTTGGATTTAAATATATGTGTGGCTTTTTCTTCGTCACTCATACCCCACACTGTAATGCACCCTTTCAATACACACCTAATCTTTATAAGTAACAGGACTCCAATATAATAATAATAATTTATTTTTAATTTAATCCAAAAACATTTGTGTTGCTCTGGCTCTTGTGAAAAAATATAAATATCTGTACTCTTTCCTTCTCAGCTACGAGGCTGAGAACGGTATCAAAGCTGAAGAGGCTGGCACGTTGAAGAAGGCCGCTGGGCCCGATACCAGTGATGTCATCGTCGCGCAGGGAGCCTTTAGCTACACCGCACCAGATGGCACTGTCATCAACCTGAACTACGTTGCTGATGACGAAGGTGGTTTCCAACCAGAGGTACGTTTCATTTCAATACTAACTTATGTATTGTTTATCGATTGGAGGGAGATATCTACTCCTATACCAAATAAAGATAGTCAATTTTTGACAATCAATGAAGTTCATTTTTTCTTCATTAATATATGTATTTTGGCCACTACTGCCTTCGTTTTTGCGATTTCCAAGTATATAGAGCTGTTTTTACTACTACAATGCGTTTCAATTTGTCTTAGTTAATAAATATTATATAATTTTCAGGAATATTTAAGATTAAATTACCTAAACATTTTTGGGATGAACCCAGCACAAGCTTATTTTATATCATCATAATCCGTGCATGACACAATTGACTAAAGAACCAAAGTTTGTTCTCTAAATTGCAAAAATAAACAATGTTGCTCCATTTCTCGATTTAGATTTTCGCGCCGAATCTTTTTATTGCGTAGCAAATGAAATAGGCAAAATAACAAAAAAAATCAAGGTTATTACAATATATTTTAGAATGTAAAGGAATACTCTTAACCTTTTGAATAAAGATTTTTTTATGTGATTCGATCATCCTAGTAAAAATAGACTATAAACACGCATGGTTACGTAATCATTTAAATCTTACGTTTCATGAACTTGCAATATTTTGACTATAATTTTCTTGTAACTTGTTATTTTATTTTATATTTTCGAGGTACTGTGTTAGACTAAAATAGTTGATATTTATCATAATCGCTAAAAGACTTATTAATTAATTTTGAGTTTCCTTCCGTGGATTTATAGGCAATTAATGAATAATCAATATGGTTCACAATAACTATCGATTTTCATGAATAGTTTAGACTACATGGGGTATTACGCTCGTTTTCACTGACACTAGGTGACACCATTGTTGGATTTTCAACAATCGGCGCTGAACCAAGCGTTGAAAATCCCACAGTGCAATCATATTTAGGTGTTCTTTTAGGAGTTTATTGTAAAAGCGGGCATTAGCTTCTTCTTTCAGGATGTTAATCTTGCATAATTCACATGACCAATTGTTTAGTGACGTTCGTTGTTTCTGTTCCAGGGCGCCCATCTGCCGACACCTCCGCCAATCCCACCAGCAATCCAGAAGGCCCTTGACTACCTTGCGACCCTCCCCCCACCACCACCGAGCAGAAACTAAACCGTCCACGAACTGACTGCCTAATGGCCTGACGACCTGATTATCCTATGTACCTGCTACCCCACGAATACTCGTATAGTTTTGAAAACAGAATTGAATGCTTTTGTTTTAGAAAAAAAAAAAAAACTTTAAGTTTTAATTAGTATTTTTTTTTTGTTTGTGACTAATCTCATTTGTTTTATAGTTAAGAAGATTTCGTTGTGCGTTGTATGCGTCACCAGTCTTTTTTAGATAAGCAAACTTTTTATAAAAAAACCTAATTAAAACTATTTGAACATAACCTTATTTAAATTCTGTTTACAAAACTGCACTTATATTAAAACAATATAATATAGTAAGCAATAAAAAAGATATAAAAAAGAATGTACAATAACTGAACTGTGATAGACAATGATTGAATTTACGTAAAATGTTTGTATATTTATTTAAATAAAAGCAAAATCAGTGCCAAAGATGCATTGCAAAATGTAATGTGGTTTTTCAATTTTGGTAACCTTCCTGTTTTTTTGCTCAGTGGGCTAAGTTTAACTTTAATTAGGATATACAATACCTTTGACAACCAAAGGTTGCCATCAATATTGTCTAAGATCTAGCCAGATGAAATCAGTTTCAGTTCAGATAAAAGTCAGATTTTATAAATAGCATAAATTAGCTTGCCTTTACAACAAAGGAATGCGTTATGTATACAGATATATACATCCTTCTACTGTTTTGACATCTATATGGGATAATATATATCAAGGTTTTATATACGTATAGAGACGGGACAATAGCCAAATACAGTGACTTTTCATTAGCATGAAACTTACAGATACACACTGTCACACAGGTGATAAACGTTGATGTCATTTCCTATAAACAGTATCAATGGCTCCAGTGGTAGTTGGAACATGTATATGCCGGATGTTTTTTATACGAAAGAACCCCAATTCCACGGGCATATTCTTCGAAGTAAGACAAGGAAGTTAATTTTTATACAATTCCCCAAAAGGCATTCCACAAAAGGCTTGAGAACACTCGGTTTAGTCTCAATATAGACTACTTACTTAAAAATCATACCTATATGTAAATAGTTTATGTTAGTATTGACTGGCCGTTTATGTTACCAGGAAATATCCGTGCACTTTTTTGTTTAATTGAGAATTGAAAGGCGAGAATGCGACGAAAATTGTGCATCAAAAATAATTATATACTTAAACTAAAATTCTCTTAGAAAACACGTCAAGAATTACTATCAAATAAACGCAATCAATGCACAGGTACAATTCATGCTTCACCTACAGCTACAGCGAAATTATTACTTATGGAAATGTCAGTGAAAATGTTCATTTCAATAGAAAGCAAGAGTGGTCCCAACAATACTTGGTATACTGCATTCCTCCAACCTGTTTGCAAAAGTGAGCGTGTATCCCAAGGTCAATGATGAGAACATAGAACAATGTGTTCTGTCTATAGATCGAACACGGTTTACTTACTGGATAGGTTATGAGTGCAAGCATATTCACAATGATCAAACGTCATACCAAATCACAAACAATTGGTATTAATTAATGTATTAGCTTACTTATATAGTTATTGTTTTGTAGTTATTGATCAACCGATATAATCTTAATTGTATTGTTATGCATTATAGGCAGTATACGATATATATATTTGTTTTTAGGGTTCCGTACCTCAAAAGGAAAAAAACGGGACACTTATACGATCACTTTGTTGTCCGTCTGTCTCTCTGTCAAGACCCTTTATCTCGGGAACGCGTGGAGGTACTTATCAAGTTGAAATTAAAACCATATACTCAGGTCTACGATCGCTTGAAGCTGTGAAAAAATCAAGTTAACGTAAAAAAAAGATACGGCTGTTTATGCCGAATAAAACTGTAGAATCAAAATGTATAAGGTACTTCCCGTTGAACTAGAATCATGAAATTTGGCAAGAAATAAGGTCATGTAGCTGAAGTAAATGGAATAATCCGAAAACCGTAAAATAGTAGTTAGGTACATTAAAAAAAAATCCCGTGATATACTTATCACGAAATTTTTTTTAATGTAACTCCGGCTCGCACTTGACCTTTTTTATTTATTAAAATAGTCTACTGAGTTTTGTTTACGGAAATTTTAAAAACATCATTTTACTTTTTGCAGCAACTGTGGGCTTATTACATATTATTGCTTATTACAATAATAAAGTTGTAGTTTAGAGTTATATTCAATCCAATTACTTTACCTCTATAAGTGTTTTAAAATGGCAAATCGTTTATATTTTCAGTTCACCATAATACCTACATCTTAACATAATAATTAAGTCACTGAGCCAACAATTGGTAATTCTTGGGCTTCTAATGTTTTGATATTCTAATTTGGTCTATGACATCAATGATTAATCATTCAATAATTTGAAACAAGCATTCCAAAATGTATGGAATCTGGTCAGATGCAAACAAAAAACGGTAAACAATGAAATCTTATTTTATTGTACTTATTTTACTGGAATACGAAACATGATTGCAAATCTTATTAAAAAACACCGATGGACATGATAATTTTAACCGACTAGCGAGACTAAAGGCGTTGCAACTCAATACGATTTACACCCTGCAATTTTCCTAAAAAACACGTAAACATTGTATCATAAACAACAAGGATGTTTTGTGAAATATGATTCCCTACCTCGTTTAATTGTCTTATGGCTGATTTTTCCAACGCCAGATAATTTTATCGGAGGAATAATTTTGAATTTTATTAGTGCTAGAGATGCCGATGCATTCCACCAGTTTCTATGATAAATCTGTTACTGTTCAAGCAGTACGGTTACGGAATGACTTGCCCGTGTCTGTAAGGAGTGCACAATCTTTGTCCACTTTTAAAATTAAGATAAAAAGCACACCATCTCTCCTTAAATATCATCATCTGTTTCATGTTTATTATTATATGTATATATTTATTTACATTTGTATAATATACTTTATGTTTGTATTTATTTATTATGTAAATGGTACACCACAGACTACCTACAGTATTTGTCTCTCCTTCCCATTTTTAATTCTTTCAAAGGTTGTCTTTATAACATCGCTCTTAGCGATAAGACCGGAATAACTCTCATTGTGTCACCCTTTGTAAAATTTCTATAATTATGTCTGTAATTTATATGGTGTATACATAATAAAGAGTATTCTATTCTATTCTATGTTGAACACATACGATTACTCTTACCAGCGCTAAGCTGTCAAATTTTCAAATACATACATATTTCATTAAAATGTTTAAAGTGTTTTTATTCTTTCAGTAATCGGCTCTGGTGTGGTCTTCGTGGCGAGATAAGCCAGAGCACGCTGTATTGCTGGAGGAATAGGCGGGGGTGTGGGCAAGTGTGCGCCCACTGGTCGGTAGCCATTCTCATCAGCTGTGTAAGTCAGACTAACGTCATTGCCGTCTTTGTCCTGAAAATAGTACAAGTATCGGAATAAAAAGTACGATAGAATCAAAAGAGGACTGTCATTCAGTCTAAGAAAACACGAAAAGTCCATCCTATTTCTTTCTAGCCTGTGGGGTTTTCTCAAAGACAAAAGACAATTTGAATCTGCAGGACAATTCTCATAATTTTATGAACATACAACACACAGTCTGATCTCAATCTGTTGAAAATACCTCTAAAATCCCCACATTTTTTAAAAGTTTTTGACCTTGGTAGTCTTATTGAATTTACCTTATAATCTATTGTTAGGCCTCATCTACGCTGCTGGCGTGTGTTGAATAAAACGCAATAAATAGCTTTAATCCATTTTAGTTTTCGTTTGGATTAAGTCGCGTTATTGTTTGCATACGATTGAAAGATGGATAATAATATAATTAGACGGGAACTCTTAATATTAACAATGGTTTAATATGATATTTATCCAAAAGTACTTACTTTGTATGAATAGTTTCCTTCTACAGAACTGCCAGAACCGCCATTAGAACTTTTCTGTACACCTCTCTCGTATGCTTTTGTACCGTCACCGCCTTCATAACTGAAAAAATAGAATTTCTTTGTCAATATAACGCCATTCTTCGTTATTCATCATTATCTGCCTAGCCTTTACCCAATTAAGTTGGGGTCGGCTTCTATTCTAACCGGAAGCAGCTGAATACCAGTATTTTACAAAGAGAGACTGCCTATCTGACCTCCACGACCCAGTGACTGGGCAGTACGATACCCCTTGGTAAGATTGGTTGTCAGAATTTCGGACTGCTGTCACCTCGTAACGACTGACAAAGATCCACGAATGACAGCCGGGAACAACAGTTTAACGTGCTTTCCGAGGGTCAGGTTTCGGTATGTAAATATGGTCACCCATCCACAGAGCAACAACCGGGCTAGCGCAAACTACGCTAGCCCGGTTGGTCTGTGGATTATGGGTAAACCTGATAGTTCAAATCATGCGGTTGTTATTACATAGCCACGAGCCCCTCATGATTAACCTTCAGATAAAATAATAATCTTATGTATGAATATACCTGTAATGAAAATTTCCTGAATGCGAGAAAACATAACTTTCTGACTCGATTATAGGAACCACTGGGTCAGGCAATCCTTTTCTTCGTTTAAATGTTTGAGGAATAGGTACCGATGGCTCATCAGTACTTGTTTTATCAGTGGTTGTTGTTGCTTCTTTGTTTTCAGTCATTTCTGAATCGCTAACATATGCATTAATTTGGCTTTTATCCACTTTCATATTTCTTATTTTTTGTAGCCTCTTTCGTGACCTAATTCCTGTTCTAGTTTTAGATTCATTGGTGGGTTGTTCATATGTTTTTGTTTCATCAGATACAGTCTCTGGTATTTTAATAGATCGGGACCTTGGTTTAATATTTAATTGTTCTTCGTAATCGTCAACTCCAGCAAAAGGGTGTAGACCGCGGGAAGGTGGATGATTCACCGGTGGATTTTCAAGATTTATTGCTTCACCACCACTAATTTCATATTCCAAGTTTTTTTTCTTATCATCAACGTCTGCTTTCTTTTCATTTTTATTTCTCACTTTAATCACTTCTTTGTCGTCGTATACGACATCAACTGGAATTTCATCGTAAGTTTCTAATATTGGTGGGTGATTAGCATCATATGTCTTTATAACCCGAGTATTCCTTCGAGGCACTCTTTTATTGTTACTAAAATCTGCACTAGTCACACCATGAAGTATTAATAAGCAAACAGATAATGATAATGATATAGATATTATCATTTTTTCCAATTTAATTTACTAGGTAATGTAATCCTTCTCGCACGCGATTGAAACAGCAAATGAAGATGACTCAAAAGATGGCTTAACTCATAATAGGCTGTGCCTAATCGTAATCTATTCACTAGTTTGACAAGAATCATTTAATTTTCTTGTTTTTATAAAATATACGCACGATGATGAACTCTACGTACTCAAACAAATACGAATGTCAACATGCATGTCGTAATATCTAAATACGATATACCTACAGTATGATCCTCAACATTGATTAGGAACTTCATTAATTACAAAATTATTTTATAGTAGTACTTAATTATGTTGCAAAGCTTCGGTTGAGAACCAATAAATTTACTGTTATAATTTAATACAGTGTTTGTTATTTCTACCACGTTTCGTATTATGTTACAGCAAGTTAGTTACAATATTGTTTAGAGTGGTCAATGGATTAATCGCGTTCAATCGTCACCGATCATGTCTTATTGTTGACACCTAGGTTATTGTGCAATTTTCCGAAGAACACATCAGTCAAGCGTTAAGGTTGAAGTATTTAGCGTCCGGTGAGGTTCGATCCTCCGGAACGCGGGGGGAGGATAGAGTAAATAAATGAGTCTTACATATACGTGGACAACAAGTCTGGAGCATCACTCATATGTGTAAATCAGGAGTGGTTAGAATAGAGATGTTATTAAAATTGGTTTGTTTGTGCTGGGCAGCGGCGTGCGTATTTTCCGCACCCCCCACCGATGAAGTGCCACCGGAAAGGCAACAGCCTACAGTGATACCGATTGTTTCACAGTCCGAGGAGTTTGAGGCTGACGGAAAATATAAATTTAGGTAATAAGATAATTTATTATCACATTACTCTGATTGAAAATTTTCATTGCCTAAATGGAAATGAAGTTAAACAAATTGTTATGTTCTATTATTGATGTACTCGTAATGAATAAAATCATAATGATACCGTATAGTTGCTCATTGTATTAACCTAGCAAATCATATTTTATCATATAGTACCAGTCATCAATGAAAACAAATACTTAACTATCTACTAAGTAAACTTTGACATGTGATTACAGCTACGAAACCGGGAATGGGATTAAGCGCGAGGAGACATCCTTTGACAAAGTGATAGATGGAAAGACAGCGCACAAGCACAGTGACTGCAGCAACGAAGGTGGTGAAGATGATGACAGCGGTGAAATACACGTACAGCAGGGATCCTACTCGTACACGGCACCTGATGGCACCCTCATCAGTGTGAAGTAAGGACTGATTTTTGTTATTGTGGTCGATGCTAAGGTTACCTACCTTAGCAGCAACTTCAGTGGTGGATACAGACTTTAATGTGATTATAAGTGCGTCAGTGTAATCCTTTGGTCTGGAGAAATTAATAACTACAGTGACAGGAGAATGAAAAGATCCTGCCAGTAACTAGTTGCTACCTGTAATGAACAACCTCATCTTCATACCGAAGTTGAAACTAATACCTACTCATAATCATATAACTCTGTGATGTCAAAACTACCTTGTAGGTATATTATAACTCATTATAAAATAGTTTTATGTGATAAAAATCAATTAATTCGATTCGATTCTACGTTCGATATCTAAATTGAAACAGGCTATATAGTGATAAAAGGTTGCCATTGCTGATGGATAACCCTTGAAAAATAAAAAAACACAAAGCTTTATAATTTGATGCGTCAATAAGATTTTGAAGTGGTCGATACATAAAAGTGATGAAGCTTATAAAAGAACTTGTCGAATTGAGTAGGGACTATGATTTTGAATATTATTCTGGTTTTAATTGGAAAAATTTCACCTGGCACCATTCTAGCTGACGGATCAGTTTTATAATATTATTTTTGGCATTTTTGACAGAAAAAACTAGAATTAAAAAACTTGCACTAAACTTTCAAAGTTTCGTATTATCACTTTATTTATTAATTTATTTTATTATTTATGTAAGTACACACAGTAAAATACATAAGGATATGATATAATTATAATTTGAGTACAAAGGTACTGCTTATTTCTTAAGAAATTTCTTCTAGCAGACCTGCGAAAGGAGAAGTAAAAAAAGAAATGTAGACAATAGTGTGTGATAACAAGAGAAAAATATGAATGTGTGAAGTATAAAACTAAAATATTAAATATACTTACACAATTAATGCAAAAAATAACATACATACTTAAATAAATACATAATGCTAAAATATATAAACATACCTAATATATAAAATTCTCGTGTCACAGTGTTAGTTACCATACTCCTCCGAAACGGCTGGACCGATTTGTATGAAATTTTGTGTGCATATCGGGTAGGTCTGAGAATCGGCTACTATTTATTTTTCATACCCCTATTTTCTTTTTTTTTTAGCAAAACGACGTTTGCGGGGTCAGCTAGTATATATATATATATCTATATATATATATATATATATATATATATATATATATATATATCTATATATATAATATATATAAACGACGTTTGCGGGGTCAGCTAGTATATATATACTAGCTGACCCCGCAAACGTCGTTTTGCAAAAAAAAAAAAGAAAATAGGGGTATGAAAAATAGATAGTAGCCGATTCTCAGACCTACCCGATATGCACACAAAATTTCATACAAATCGGTCCAGCCGTTTCGGAGGAGTATGGTAACTAACACTGTGACACGAGAATTTTATATTATATATATATATATATATAATAGCCTCCCCGACCGATTTCGGTCATGGTGGCCAATCTCAACGGAGATTAGCCAGGTACGCAGGAGATATTATAGTGCACAAGTGTGCGCGCAGACACAGGTGCACTCCCTCTTCCCTCACTCTCATAGTCCGATGGGACGGCAATCCGACACGACCGGAGAGAGATCAGGCGCAGGACCAACGGCTTAACGTGCTTTCCGAGGCACGGGGGTGTGGCTAAGCAATTCCTAATGGAAAAACTTAATAACACTTTGCCCGACCCGGGAATCGAACCCAGGACCCCACGCTCAGCAGTCGCGCTTGCGACCACGAGACCAACGGGGCATTATAGATATATATATATATACTACTCTAGAGATATAAATATACTCACAGTTTAAAGGAAAGACTTTGTAACAACTCTGAATAGAAAATAATTCTAATTAAACATATTTTGTTTAAAACAAAAATTTTGTTTCCCCAATGTTGCAGATATATTGCAGACGAGAATGGTTTCCGGCCAGTTGGTAATCATATCAACCTTGGACCACAACCACCAAGTACTCCAAGAAACAGCCACAAGCAGAAAGCTTCAAGAAAATTGAAGGCTAGTGAAGAAGATAATTTTAGTGCTGCTCCCGAAGATCCACCTTCATCAGAAATTTCTGAATCTGAATCACTTGAAGACATATCTCCACCCAATGGTGAATTTGCAAAAAAGATTCCAAGAAAAGGGCCACTAGCCCCATTAAAAGCTGAAAAACCCGCCAAAGAAGGAGTAAATTCTTCCAAAATGGCACTTCGGAAGAATGGTCACTTCGAACATTCTGCCAAAGAAAGTGAGCATTCTGCTGGTGAAGGAGAAAAACCCACAAAAGAACTAGAAAAGTCTGCTAAGGTAGATAAAAAGTCTGCCAAGGAAGTCGATGAGCCTACTAAGGAAGGTAAGAAGCCCACGAAAGGAGAAAAGCCTACCCAGGAAGGAGAAAAGCCTACTAAAGAAGGGAAACAACCAGCTAAAGGAGACTCAAAGTCTGCCAAAGATAGTGAAGATTCTGCCAAGGAAGGTGTAAAATCTGCTAGAAAAGGAGAAAATACTTCAAAAGACGGAGAAAATCTTGGTAATAACGAAAATAGAGCCGCCAAGAAAGGAGAAAAGTACACTAAGCAAGGTGAGGAGCCTTTGGCTAAAGAAGAAGAAAAATTCGTGAAGGATGGTGAAGAATCTTTGAAAGAAAGTGAGAAACCTGCTCCTAAGGAAGGAAAGAAGCTTGTGGATAAAGATGCAGAAAATACTGCCAAAGAGGGTGAAAAACCTTTAAAAAAAGTTGAGAAGTCTGTAGCTAAAGAAGAAGAAAAACCTATCAAAGGTGAAACGTTTTTAAAAGAAGGCGTTAAACCCGCTTCTAAGAAAGGTGAGAAGCCCGTCAGTAAAGGTGACAAACCTATAATAGAAGGTGAAAAGCACACCAAAGATGGTGGAAAACCTATGGGAGAAGATGAAAAGCCCACCAAAGAGGGTGAGAAACCTGTGAAAGAAGGTGAGAAGTCCATGTCTAAGAAAGATGAAAAGCCCGCTAAAGAGGGTGAAAAACCAATAACTGAAGGTGAGAAGCCCACCAATGAGCGTGAGAAACTTTTAACGGAAGGTGAGAAAGCCACCAAAGAGACTGAGAAACCTGTGAAAGAAGGTGAGAAACCCACGTCTGAGGAAGGTAAGAAGTCTGCTAAAAAGGGTGAGAAACCTTTTAAAAAAAGTGAGAAGCCCAATAACGAGGATGATAAAACTTTGAAAGAAGGTGAGAAGCCCACCATAGAGGGGGAGAAGCCCGCTGCAAATGAAGGTAAGAATCCCGTCAACGAGGGTAAGAAACCTGCAAAAGAAGATGAGAAACCTACAAAAGAAGACAAGAAGCCGGCGATTAAAGAAGGTGAGAAGCCCGCCAACGAGAGTGAGAAACTTTTAAAAGATGGTGAGAAGTCCGTCAAAGATGGTGAGAAACCTGTGAAAGAAGGTGAGAAGACCAACGACAAGAGTGAAAAATCTTTAAAAGATGGTGAGAAGCCCGCCAGTGAGAATAAGAAACCTTTAAAAGAAGGTAATAAGCCCACGTCTACAGAAGATAAGAATCCAGCCGACGATGGTGAGAAACCTACAAAAGAAGGTAAGAATCCAGCGATTAACGAAGGTGAGAAGCCCGCCAACGAGAGTGAGAAACCTTTGAAAGATGGTGAGAAGCCCGTCAAAGATGGTGAAAAACCTGTGAAAGAAGATGAGAAGCCTACCGACAAGAGTGAGGAACCTTTGAAAGATGGTGAGAAGCCCGTCAAAGAGGGTGAGAAACCTGTGGAAGAAGGTGAGAAGCCCGTCAAGGAAGGTGAGAAACCTTTGAAAGAAGGTGAGAAACCTTTGAAAGAAGGTGAGGAACCTGCAAAAGAAGGTGAGGAATCTGCAAAAGAAGGTGAGAAGCCCGCGTCAAAGGGAGCCGACAACAAAGGTGAGAAACCTTTAGGGGAAAGTAAGAGGTTCGTCAAAGAAGGTCCTAAATCTGTGAAAGAAGGTGAGAAGACCGTGACTAAAGAAGGTGAGAAACCCACCAACGAGGGTGAGAAACCTTTGGGAGAAAGTGAGAAGCCCGTTAAAGATGGTGCTAAATCTGCGAAAGAAAGTGAGAAGTCCGCGTCTGTAGAAAGTGAAAAACTCGCCAAAGAAGGTGAGAAACCTGTAAAAGTTAGTAAGAATCCCGTTAAAAAGGGTGAGAAACCTGTACTTACGGAAGGAGAAAAGCTTGCACCTAAAACAGGAGAAAAGTCCACTGCTAAGGAAGGAGAGAAGACAGATATTAAAAAAAGACAGAACCCTGCGCCTAAGGAAGGTGAGCAATCTGTGGCTAAGGAAGGGGAGACGCCTAGTGGTATAAAAGGAGAAAAAACTACTGCTAAGGAAGGAGTAAAACCCGCGGCTAAGGAAGTTGAGAAACCTACAGCTGTTGAAGATAAGAAGCCCGTGGCTAAGGAAGGAGAGAAGCACGCTGCTAAGGAAGGAGAGAAGCCTTCTGCCACAGAGGGTAATAAAGCTAGCAAAGACGCAGAAAACATATCGAAACAGGCTGTAAACGTCGCCCAAGACGCAAAAAAATCTGCTAGTGGAGCGGTGCAGTCCGCTATGGAAGCTTTGAAAACTGTTGAAAAGGTCATACAATCAATCAAAGAACAGCGTATAATTGGAGATCAAATGCTTAATAATGATACAGTAGCGCATGCACGGATAGCTAAAAACGCTGCAAAAGAAGCGCTTCAGGCGGCTCAAGTAGTCGGAAATGCCGCTGAAGCAGCAGAGAAAGCCGCAAACGAGGCCGTCTCTTTAGCTCAGTCACTGCCAACCCCACTAACTAGTCCTTTACAGAGTGACAAATCCAGCGACAAACAACTTGTGAGCTCCAAGGAATCTAAAAACGGTGCCAAAGTAACAGAAACTGAAAAAGAAGAGGAAACACCTCCAAAGGAAGCAGATAAAACTAAAACGGCTTAAACATTGAGGAAACAATAATACATGGTCATAACCGAATTTCTATCCTACCGCTACTTTTAATGAGTTGTTGTCTAGAATATAATAAAAAAAGTGTGATAAAACGTATTATAAGTAGACAGTTAGTTAATTTTGTTGCTGATGCTTATTTTGTACGAAATACATGTAAGTTGTTGTTGACCTCTTTTGTATTAATTAAAACCTTCCTTCCCAGTTTTATGCACATTGAACTAGACAATACGCAGCAATATTTCTGTTACTCATATTGATTTCCTGAAACTGCTGTTATACAATATCCCGAATGCTACACCGATATATATTCTTCTACTGAATGGTGCATTCATTTGGACAGTATTTAACAGTAGAAAAATTATAAGAATCACCTAACGCCAACGTGCATTTACACAAACGCCTGGTACGATATGTTTAGCTATACATATGAATCAAACTGACAATAATTTAACGACCATCAGGTGCTTCAGGCTGCTTATGAGTAGTGGTGGCCCAGTGGTAACGGCCCCGACTTACGAGATGTAGGTCGTGAGTTCGGACCCAATCAGGCGCTTTACTTCGTGTAAATAATTATCATCACCACTGCTCTCTCTCAAAACTGTGAAGGCAAACATCGTGAGGAAACCGGCATGTCCTAAAACCAAAAATTCGTAGACATGTGACATCTACCAACCCGCACTGGGCCTGCGTGGTTGATTATGGCCCATTCCCTCTCACATAGAGGAGGCCTGTGTCCCAGCAGTGGGAACATTATAGGCTGATTATGCAGGCGCTTCAACCTTATCAGCATGCATTACTTCCCATATCAAATTATTACAGTAGGCATTATTACCACGCCACCTATTCAAAACATATATACCAAATTAGAAGCATTTCAGATGCATGGCTTTCTCAGAGCCAAAACTAAAATATGTTTTGGGTCTGTAACACTGAATCAAACAGGACTGAACCATTCAAACTGGAACACAGCAACTTGGTGGCATGAATGTAGTTCTTCCCCAGAGAAGTTTCTTTACGCTAATAATAAACAAAAAACGTTAATAGTAATGAAATTAGGATTCGTAGTGTCATCAATGCTCAGCTGCTACTTCAAAATTACACGAATTTACATGGCAAGAGATCGTTAAAGTATGTAATACCTTACCTTATTAATCAACTACCTATATCATTGAGGGACAATATAACCCAGAATTATGCTTCTGTGTTTCGTTCTCGAGATTAGATATATATACACTTGTAGTCACACATACAATGTCGCCACTAATGCACTAAGTTCAAAGAGAGAAAAAAAAAATAAAAAAAATAGATGTGGGTACACTGACATTTCTATATAGATTTACTGTGTTCAATACCTCATTCACATTCCAGTGCTCCGCCACTTTGTATCTCTATTGTTGCGTTATAGTTTTTTATCGACAGTTCAGTGTGTTTTTGTGTTTATTAACGAAAAATGCCGAAGAGGAAACGTGATGACAAGGATTCATTGAGTTATATTAAGAAGAAAATTAAGAAGTTGGAAAGAAAACTGTTAAAAGGACGCCGAAGATCTTCATCATCCTCGGATTCTGAGCAGATGTTATCAAAACCTCAAGGTACTTTTACGTTTTGTTACGAATAAGTTGTATTGTTTTGTGGATTAACGTTACAACGTAAGAGTTGCAACTCATCCTTTTCAAACTCGGGTATACGATGCAACGTTTCGAGTCCATCTTACCCGCTGTGTCTGTACGTGTGTTTACGTATAAATAATACTACGTTACCTGTTTAGGTACCTAATTATAACCACGTAGCAATTTATGCTTTTACTAAACTCGGGTTCACGATGTAACTATGAGTTCATCTTACCCGCTGTGCTCGTTTAATTAAATTAAACATTTGAATAAAATCCGTTATTACCTGTTGAGGTACTCACCCAAAGTCATGCATACCTATGCATCGATTTACATAATTAAATGTAAAATATATTAAGAACAGATAACCTTCGTTACTTATTAGTCTATTGTATTGCACAACAAATATTGTTACTTTTCCTAACGGGAATGGTATAGCAATGTAGTATTTTCGATTGCAGATAACGCAATCATGGAATCGGATAATAATGAAGATTTACCGGTGGACCTTGACGAGCCAGTACCATCGACTAGCGCATCATGCTTGAAGTCACTGCAGGTGCCAAATGTACCTGAAGTGACACAAGAACCTCCACCCCCGCCAACAGCTGAAGAGGCTACCGCTGCTGAAAAGGAGGGTCAGCATGATGATTTAAACGAAAGCGTGTTGGAAATATTGGGGACTGATCCATTAATCACCACATCTTTTGGTAAAGATATTCAGAAGGACTTAGCCGTACGTTATGAGTTCATAGCCACTTCTGGTTTAACAAAAGAACTCCGCAAGGAGCTCCTAGAATCTCATTTGCCTCCAGCTAACTGTAAGCTGATAGACGCACCATCCCTTAATCCAGAGATTAAGGCAGCTGTCACTGACGTCATAGTGAAGCGAGATAAAGCTATGCAGGCGAAACAGAAGCAGATGGGCAGTGCTTGTCTAAGTGAAGCTATTACTATTCTTTTGTCCAAAGAAACGAAAGATCCAGACATATTGAAGTTACTTGTGGACACAGGGCGCATCTTCTACGACTGTCAACATAATGATTCTGTCACCAGGCGTAATTTTATCCTTGCTGTACTGAAAAAAGATTTAAAGGATCAGATGCAGCTGACAAAAATAGATAGCTTAATCTTTGGTCAAGAGCTCGCTGACACGTTGAAAACGGCTAAGGCTATAAACAAGTCAGGAGCTGAGCTGAAGTCTGTTCCGCCACCTAAAGTTTTAGCAAACAAGCCAAGGGCTCCACCATCCAACAGGAATTTAAACTGGAAGGCTCCAGCCCCGTACCGCAGACCGATGGGGCTTCGGAGAACGAAGGAGTCTGCATCCTCGACGAGGCAACAGCACGCGCAGTCATCCAGAGGCTCACGTGCGAGCAACAGCCGCAACCGCCCATAGACACTACGGTAAATTTTGCCGGCAGGCTATGTCTTTTTTACGATCAATGGTCGCAAATAACGTCGGACCAAACTGTACTGTCATGGATAAAGGGTTATGAAATTCCTTTTACACAAACTCCATTTCAGATTAATATACCACCGTCTAAAAAATGTTCTCGTATAGAAGAATGTGATTTTGACCAGGCTATAGATAACTTATTGGCCATTGGTGCTGTTTCAAAATGTGAACCTTGCGACGGCCAATTTATATCTAATATTTTCTTGGTACCGAAACCAAACGGCAAAACTCGTCTAATTCTAAATTTAAAAAAATTGAATGCATTTATAAATACAAAGCATTTTAAATTAGAAGACCTTCGAACAATAATTAAGCTTATTTCAAAAGATTGTTTTATGTCGACAATTGATCTTAAAGATGCATATTTTTTAATTAAAATTCACGATAATTCTAAAAAGTACTTAAGATTTAAATGGAAAAATAACCTATTTGAATTTAACGTTCTACCGTTTTGTCTCAATACCGCGCCCTACGTTTTTACTAAAATCATGAAACCTGTTGTCAAACTTTTAAGATGTACTGGCAATTTGTCAACAATATATCTTGACGATTTATGTCTTGTATCACATTGCTATAGCGATTGTGTTGATAATGTTGAAATTACAAAGAAATTTCTATGCTCTTTGGGCTTCATCATAAATGAATCCAAAAGTTGTCTGATTCCTAGCAACTCATGTAGATATTTAGGATTTATCATTGATTCTAAAACAATGGAAATTAGCTTGCCTGCTGAAAAACGTGAGAAGATAAAGAAGGAATTGTTAAAATTTAAAAACCTCAATAGATGTCATATTAGGGATTTTGCTCGTTTAGTAGGACTTTTAACATCTGCTTGCCCTGCCATTGAATATGGCTGGATGTATACTAAAGAGTTTGAGAGATGTAAATTTTTAAATTTAAGAGGTGATGATAATTATGAAAAGTTCATGACCATTCCTTCTACTTTAGATTCAGATTTTGATTGGTGGATAAATTCCATCAATCAATCTGTTTGCAAAATTAAATTTGATGAATATAATTTGGAAATTCAGTCTGACGCCTCAACTACGGGATGGGGTGTAGCTCGTGCGGGGAAAACGGCAAGCGGTAGTTGGAGTCAAGATGAAAGAAATAAGCACATTAATTATTTAGAATTAATGGCTGCTTTTATTGGTCTTAAAATTTTTTGCAAAAACTTATTCGGCTGTCAAATTATTTTACGAATTGACAATACGACAGCGATTTCTTACATAAATCGCATGGGAGGTGTGCAGTTTCCCCATTTAACCAGACTTACCAAAAGTATATGGCAATGGTGTGAGGCTCGCAATCTTTTCGTTTCTGCTCTGTACATCCCATCAATCGAGAATAGTATCGCCGATGCTGAATCGAGACGAGTTCATCCCGACATTGAATGGGAATTATCAGACTCTGCCTTTCAAAAAATAATTAAATCTTTCGGTCAGCCAGATATAGATATGTTTGCTAGCCGTATAAACAAAAAATGCGCTAAATACGTATCATGGCACAGAGATCCTGAAGCATATAATATTGACGCTTTTTCAATATGTTGGTCCGAATGGTATTTTTACGGTTTTCCTCCATTCGCAATTATTCTCAAAACATTAAGAAAGATTATTAGTGACAGAGCTAGAGGAATACTAGTCGTTCCGGCATGGCCATCACAGCCGTGGTATCCCTTGTTTAATAAGCTTTTGCAAAGTAAATCTTTGATATTTCATTCTTCTCAGGAATTGATAATTTCTCATTCCAGCAACCGTCAAATACACAAGCGGATTACCCTGGTTGCCGGAGTATTGTGCGGGAATCTCTACTGAGAAGAAGTATTCCTCCTGCATCAATTCACATCATGTTGGCGTCCCTTTCGAAAAATTCCATCAAACAATATGATACTTGTTTGAAAAAATGGTATCTTTTATGTAAGAATAACTGCGTTAATATTTATGAGGCCTCCATACCAAAGATTATTTATTTTTTTACTGATTTATTTGAATCTGGTGCGCAATTTGGTACGCTGAACAGTTGCAGGTCGGCACTGTCTTTAATTTTAGGTCATCAAATCAGTAAAGATGATCGGGTAAAAAGATTATTTAAAGGGTTATTTAGACTTCGCCCACCCTTGCCCAAATACGATTCAACGTGGGATACTTCATTAGTTATAGAAACTCTGTCTAAATGGGTACCTAACGATAATTTACCGTTAGAAAAAATTACAAGGAAATTGGTAACTTTACTTGCACTTGTTACAGCCCACAGGGTTCAAACACTATCAAAAATTAAAGTCGAGAATATTAGTACATTACCTAATGAAATATCTATTAAGATCCCTGATTTAATAAAAACGTCCTGTGTAAAATCTAAACAGCCAATGCTTATACTACCATACTTTCGGGAAAGACCCGAAATATGCCCTGCTAAATTATTACTTGAATACTTACGAGTAACCGAATCGTTACGTAATAATCACAACTTTCTTTTTATCAGTACCAAAAAACCACATAATAAAGTTTGTGCTCAAACACTTAGTAGGTGGATAAAGAGTACCTTAGAGGTCAGTTGAATTGATGTTACCGAATTTTCTGCTCACAGTACTAGACATGCCAGTACTTCTCGAGCTAATAGAATGGGTGTCAATTTAGATCTAATAAGGAAAACTGCCGGATGGTCTGGAACATCCACAACATTTGCCAAGTTTTATAACAGGACATTATCAACTGATTCTAGAAACCTATTTGCTAGGAGTATTTTAATTGATGATGATAATTCATAAATTACTAACATGATTGTTTGTAAAGAACCTATCCTGGGTAAAATTACTAAGATTGTGATAAATATTATTTACATGTATTCTTATGTAATCAGCTGTGATTAAAATTATGATTTTTTATTGTCAATGAATTCTTTTGATTCTTTCAATTTCTTATTGATTTACCTAACATACATTTCACAAAGAACTCTCAATATCTACAAGTGTATATATATCTAATCTCGAGAACGAAACACAGAAGCATAATTAATGATTAAACGAACTTACCTGTCAGTGAAGTTCTATCATAATTATGTGAGGTGTTTCGTTCGAAGAGATTAGTATCCCGCCCTCCCTTATTTAACCCCCTAAATTGTGAAATGAATATCTTTTCTCTGAACTAAATGAGGTATTGAACACAGTAAATCTATATAGAAATGTCAGTGTACCCACATCTAATTTTTTTTTTCTCTCTTTGAACTTAGTGCATTAGTGGCGACATTGTATGTGTGACTACAAGTGTATATATATCTAATCTCTTCGAACGAAACACCTCACATAATTATGATAGAACTTCACTTACAGGTAAGTTCGTTTAATCATTAAAAACATACTAAAGCAACATACAAATTAAAATTAAAATTAAAGCAACATTTTTTACAAAATATAAATACCTAATATAAACATAGATACTTTAATAAAATATATTAGTAAACTCATTAAGTCATTATAGATAAATAGTTTAAAACAATAATAAAGTAAAAATACCTAACAATACATAACAATAATATATCATAACACAAATAAAATTTAAAATGCATCTATTACGAAAACCATACGATAATGTAGGTACTTTTAGGAACAACCTGTATCAATCACTTTTGTTTTAAGGATGGATGGACGGCCGGATCGGTCACTGATGTGCACTGGTTAGTTTTAGATAATATTTCACTTATACCCGTTGTAATTTTGTTGTTACTTTTACTGAAGTACCTACTTAAGTGGTTACAATTTTCTAAATTATGTAGTCGATGATTTTGGTGCACGGTAAAACTCTAATGAGTTTATGTTGGCACCAACTTAAATGTATAAACTGTGTGTAACAAAAAAAAAAAAAAAGGGGTAAATCTACCTCTGTTACTAGCTGTGTAGTAGTACATGCACAGACAATAGCTATTATGTGGCATCTATATTCTGCGATTTAATGGTTTTTGCGGTGGTTTTTTGCGGCCTATACGTGAGAAGTTGTAAGTGTGTCCAAATGCACTTGCATTTTACACTTTGACTAAGTAGTCAGTGTCGTATCGTATCATTTTCATTGCTTGGAATATGTGAAGGTACCGGTTTTCATTTACTACCGCATTTTTTGCCACATGAAAAAACTGTAATAATTTTTAGTGCAGAGTACACAGACACATAAAATGGAACGATGTATTTATAAACTAGCTTCTGCCCGCGACTTCGTATGCGGATCCTGTTGCTTATGCCAGAGACAACGGGGTCGTTAAAATCGAAGATCTGAAACGTCTGATATCGAATTCTAAGAGCCCGGGGACGGGAAAACAACGGGATGCGCGAGACGATTCGAGACGTTCCAGATCTTTCATTTTTGTAAGTCAACAGGAAATGCCCATCAGACTAAACAACTTTTGCTAAGACGTCATTCCTTCCTATATACCTATGTTATAGTGTCACTGGGCTTTGGAGTTCCACAACAGGTGTTCCAGATCTTCAAATTTATTCTCACAGCAAAAAATGCTCTTCACGTGGAATAATTTTTGCTATGGCACCATTTTTATATCTCTTATACTTTAGCTGGTCTGTTGCAGTTCTGCATCAGGTGTTCCATTTTTCAAAATAAATTATAGCCTATATGTTGCACAGACTTAATACCTATACAACAAAAAAACTTTTTTTCTCGTAATTCCGCAGCGGATCCCAAGGGTACACTGAATTAACAATAATATTGCAAATAACTTTAAAAAATCGGTTTTTCCTTCAGGAGCTAATATATAAAGGCCGGAAGCGTTGCTGACCCTTGAAAAAGCAATATAAAGTTGGCCATGAGAAAAACAGCCGGTTGACAGGTGAAAACCAGCGGCTTTAAGCGTCTGCCCTTGTCTATGCACGGCATGCCTACGACTGGTTGGAGGCGCGCGGTGGCTGAGAGGGCGCGCGGGCTGCGGCATCAGCATCGGGCGTCGGAGGCGGCTGAGGGGCGCACGGGCGGCGCGGGCGCACGCGCGTCTTCCTGCTCCGAGCGTCGAGTCGTCGCCCCACTTGAAATCTTACCACGACGAAGACACCGCGTTTGTTATAAACTTGTACCTATCCGTGTATTACACCAAATTTTCATTCAGTCCACCTATTTTATTTATTCGCTCCTGTAGCTGAGCAGTCGACGTAGAATCGTCAACATATGGTCCTTCGCAAGTAGAACTTCACAGCGGGAAGATTTGGCGTTTGCAAGAATACAAGACTCGGACGTTGGTGGACATTGACCCCGCGTCGATTCGTTGAAAACAAGCACAGTCATCGTCGCCTACGGTTGAAGATTTAAAGTCGCAACTAAGATTGTGGATAAGGATTCGGATATTCGTGAGATCGTTCCAATTATTCCTTTTATCTGTCTATTTCCTATTCACTATTTATAGTTTCTGTTTTTATAACGTTACTTTTTCTATTAGTTACCGATTCATTGCCCTATTGAGTTGGTCAATAGCGAATTTCATTCACGTAGTTTTTATTGCGTCTTTCATATTCGTATGCAAAATATTCGCTCGCTTGAACTGCTTTTCTATAACGATCGTGAGAATTAGTGTAACGCATAGCGTGACCTTGACATATTTACAAGGTAACAGCTGTTCATTTTGTGCGTTGCTTAGTGCGCTGCATTCTATACAGTTACTTTCGAGCTTATTGCATTTGTTACATTTTTTATCGGTTCTTTTTTACCGTTAATTTAAATTTGAATTTTTCTGCTGAGTCATTTTTGTATTACGGCAAAATGGCCGACAAATTGGTGAAAAAACGCAGTTCTATGAAAGCCAAGCTTACAAACTTTACTGCTTATTTAAATGTGCTTAAAAGCTGCGACAAACTTTCCACGTTGCAAATAATCGAGCTAGAAACCCGCTTAGACAAATTTGAAGCCATGTACACCGAATTTGACGAATTGCAGACGGAGATCGAGGTGTCATCGGACAAGCCAGACGAGGCCTACGTGACGAGAGACCAGTTTGAACAGCAGTACTACATGCTGGCAGCGTTGGCGCGGAGTTTGCTACCCGGGCCGGATGGCAAGCGTCGCCGCAGTAACTCCACAGGTTCCGTGGCAGGGTCTGAGGCAACAATGTCAGGTGGGACTAAACATAATTTTGTTAGATTACCTAAAATAGATTTACCACGTTTTGATGGCAGTTATCAGTGCTGGCTAGAGTTTAGGGACACTTTTATTTCGTTAATTCACGATAGTTCTTGTATCGACAACATAAATAAGTTCCATTATTTACGCGCTTCTTTAAAAGGCCAGGCAGCCGAAGTTATTAAAAATATAGACTTTAAGGCGGATCACTATCAATTAGCGTGGGACTTATTGTGTGAAAGGTACAATAATAGTCGTCTTCTCATAGACAAACATATGCAAGCTTTATTCGATGTCGAACCAGTTGCTACTGAATCTAGTGTTGCTCTGCGTCGTCTTGTAGATATAACTAATAAAAATATAAGAGCGCTCAAATCAATGAATGAGCCTACTGAGCATTGGAATACTATTATCATATACATGATGTCAATGAAATTAGATTCAAATACTAGTAGATATTGGGAAGAGTATCGAAATACATTATCTGGTGCTCCTACACTTGCTCAATTTACTACATTTATAAACAATAAGGCTGACTTACTGGAAACATTGGAAGATAATAAGCATGGTAATAAAACAAACAATAATAATCATAAATCAAAAAGTTTTGCAATAGTTTCACAGAATTTAACAAATAAAGGTAATAATAACACTAATCCTAGTTCAGAGAAAAAGAAGTTCAAATGTCCTATGTGTTCTGGCGATCATTTTCTATACGTTTGTGAGTCTTTTAAAAAATTAACAATAGAAGAACGTCATAAAAAGGCCAAGGACCTCAAAGTTTGCTTAAACTGCCTAAGATTGGGTCATAATGAAAAAAGGTGCAGAATAACCCATTGTAGGTACTGTGCAGCTAGGCATAACACCCTATTGCACATGGAACGCACAGAAAACCCAATGCCTAGTGCTTCCGAAAGTATTGCTCTTTCTGCTAACGCTACAGCCAATATGCAACCATGTACTCGCTCGTTTGTTTTGCTTTCCACAGCGCTGGTGAAGGCGGTGAGTGCCAACGGTGAGCGGTGTGATGCAAGAATCCTACTGGATAGCGGTAGTACAGCCAATTTCATTACCGAGAACTTATGTGATAAGCTGCGTTTGTCCCGAAACGGCACGGGCTCCACGATAACAGGTATTGGCAACCAAACTAGTACTAGTGCACAATCTTGCAGTCTAATAATCGAGTCTTATTGCGGTGACTATTCGGTTAACATTGACTGTTTAATTTTACCAGAAATTACACATCTTTTACCGTCAACGCCAATTAGTTTAAAGCAAATAACCATACCTGTGGGTCTTCAGCTGGCGGATCCGACATTTAATACTCCATCAGCTGTAGACATATTGGTCGGTGTAGATGTTTTTTGGAGCATCATATCAGCCAACCACATAAAACTTGGCAAGAACCAACCGAGGTTATGTGAGAGTAGATTAGGATGGTTAGTTTCAGGCTCAATAAGTTATCACTCACGTGCGTCCCATTCACATTTCTGTAATCTTGCTAAAACTAAGCCCAGTACAGATTTATCAAAATTTTGGGAACTGGATACAGTGTCTGAAAAACACTCCCTTTCTTCGGAAGAAAGGGCTTGCGAAGACAGTTTTTATAAGAATACAAAACATAAGGATGACGGTCGTTTTGTTGTCACAATACCTTTTAAGTCTGATCTTTCTGCATTAGGAGATTCATACGGTATCGCAAAACGCCGTTTTCTGTCGTTAGAGAAACGCTTTGAACGTGAGCCTAAGTTCAAATCAATGTATCTAGACTTTATGTCAGAGTACGAGAGTTTAGGTCATATGACGGAAAGTGATTCTAGTTTAAAGCCAGCAGGTAAGGTCAAATGTTTTTTGCCTCACCATGGGGTCATGCGCGAGTCTAGTGCTACTACTAAGTTACGCACCGTATTCGATGCGTCTGCAAAAACGACTACAGGTATATCTCTCAATGACTTGCAGCTTGTAGGTCCGACCGTTCAGGACGATTTACTTTCTATTTTATTGCGGTTTCGACAGCATAGATTTGTGATCTCGGCAGATATCGAAAAAATGTATCGGGCAATTGAAGTGAATCCTATTCAAAGGTCACTACAACAGATCATTTTTCGTAAAAATCCTACAGAACCGTTAAAGACTTATACATTAAACACGGTGACGTACGGTACAGCGTCAGCTCCATATTTGGCTACTAAGTGTTTAGTGAGCTTAGCTGACAAAGCATCGAATCCTTTAGTGAAGCGTTCTATTCAGCACGACTTTTATGTAGACGATTATCTTAGTGGTTCAGACACAATTTCAGGTGCAGTAGATTTGTGTAAGGAAACACGGGCTATTCTGGCGTCCGCCAAATTTAATTTAAGAAAGTGGCAGTCGAATAGCCCAGAAATTTTAAAAGCACTGGGTAGTTCATCTGACTCGAGTCGTGTAATATTAGATCTTTCAGACAACAATACCACAGACAATACTCCTTCTAAAACGTTAGGTGTACATTGGTTATGCGATTCTGACAAATTAGGATTCTCTATTCATATCGAATCCTGTACCAAAATAACAAAACGACACATCTTATCTGTAATCAGTCGGGTATTCGACCCACTAGGCTTAGTTAGTCCCTGCATTGTCGAAGCAAAAATATTAATGCAGAGGCTCTGGATAGACAAATGTGAGTGGGATGACGAAGTGTCGCAGGAGGTTGCAGATTTATGGATAGTATTTGCGAGTACCTTGCCTTGTTTAAATTACATAAAAATTCCGCGATGGATTTTATGCAATAATGCCATAACCCATGAAGTTCACGTATTTACAGATGCGTCTGAAAGGGCTTATGGCGCATATCTATACATTCGTTCTGTAACAAGTTCAGGTACAGTCACTGTTCACCTGTTAACTTCTAAAAGCCGTGTGGCACCAGTCAGGCCTACTACTACTCCACGGTTAGAACTGTGTGGGGCTCTATTGGGTTCTAGGTTGTGCACAAAGGTAAGAGATTCTCTCACGTTACCAATCAACCGATTTCAATATTGGTGTGATTCCACAATAGTGCTGGGATGGTTGTCTACACCGGCTCAGCAACTAAAGCCTTTCGTTAGAAATCGTGTTAACGAGATTCAAGAAAGTAGCTTGAGTACTACGTGGAGATACGTGCCGTCTAAAGACAATCCGGCGGACCTTGTCTCTCGTGGGCTGAAGGCTGATCTTATCAGCGGTTCTGCACTTTGGTGGTCAGGCCCTAGGTTTTTATTAAATAATGAAAATGCTTGGCCACAACAGCCCAATAAATACGTGAAACAAGATCTACCTGAAGTAATTTCTAACTTAGTAGATAGTCATAACAGTAGTAATTCTAGTTCTAATCTAACATGTAGTTCAATCATACAACAGTTAATTCACAAATATTCTAATTTCAATTATTTACAACGTGTTGTAGCTTACATTCTAAGATTTATTCATAATTTAGAAAATAATAATTCTAAAATAACAGGTTCCCTTTCTGCTGATGAACTTAGAAAGGCCTTGTCTCTCATACTACGAGTAGCTCAATCTGAAATGTTCCCAGATGAGTACGCTGTCCTTAAATCCGGGAAGTCATTGTCACTTAAAAATAGGTTAACTTCTTTGACTCCCTTTTTAGACTGTGACAATATTATTCGTGTAGGTGGCAGGCTAGATAACTCCCCGTACGAATACGACGTAAAACATCCAATTTTACTCTGTAGTAAGCATCATCTAACGAAATTATTATTTCAGATGCAACATCAAAAATTACTGCATGCAGGTCCACAATTGATTTTATCGACTATTCGCCAAACTTATTGGCCCTTGGGGGGCAGAAATCTTGCTAAGTTAACTGTAAACAAGTGCCTGAAATGTTTTAGATTTAAAGCTCAAAATGTGCAGCCAATCATGGGACAATTACCCAACACTAGAAGCACTTTAGAGTTTCCTTTTCTCAATAGTAGCGTCGACTACGCTGGGCCTATACTGATATCTGACCGGAAAGGTCGGGGATCTAGGTTAGTAAAGTCCTACCTGTGCATTTTTGTATGCATGGCTACCAAAGCTGCGCATCTCGAGCTTGTCACGGACCTCTCTAAAGAGGCCTACAGGGCTGCTTTAAATCGTTTTGTCGCACGTCGCGGCAGGCCACGTACTATCTTGTCCGATAATGGTACAAACTTTGTCGGAGCATGTAATGAATTATATAAATTTTTGCAGGGTTCTGATGTTGCACATGAAATAGCTCAAGAGGGAATAGAATTCAGGTTTGCACCGGCGTATTCTCCACACTTCAACGGCCTCGCTGAGGCCGCGGTTCGTTCAACCAAACATCATTTAAAAAGACTCTTGCAGCTTACTCATTTTACATATGAGGAAATGGCTACGTGCCTTACTCAAATAGAGGCAATTTTAAATTCAAGGCCCCTTACTCCTCTTTCCACTAATCCTCTCGACTTCTCTGCCCTTACTCCTTCTCATTTCCTTATTGGACGCTCACTAATGTCGGTTCCAAATCCGCAGATCACCGACGCCAACATCAATCGTTTGGAGCGCTACCAACGTGTGGAGTACATCAAGCAACACTTTTGGAAGAGGTTTAATCTCGAATACATTTCAAACCTACAGCAGAAAACGAGATGGCCTGCTTCTACCAACGGTGACATAGCGTTGGGATCGCTTGTTCTCGTGAAGGACAAGGCGCTCCCACCGCTCTGTTGGTTGCTGGGGCGCGTCGTACAGGTGTACCCCGGCAGCGATGGCGTCACGAGGGTCGCTGATCTGAAGACGAAAAGAGGGACAATTCGGCGCGGCTTCAACAACATCTGTCCGCTTCCTCTTTGAAGTCCACTTCAACCCGGGGAGCATGTCTATGCACGGCATGCCTACGACTGGTTGGAGGCGCGCGGTGGCTGAGAGGGCGCGCGGGCTGCGGCATCAGCATCGGGCGTCGGAGGCGGCTGAGGGGCGCACGGGCGGCGCGGGCGCACGCGCGTCTTCCTGCTCCGAGCGTCGAGTCGTCGCCCCACTTGAAATCTTACCACGACGAAGACACCGCGTTTGTTATAAACTTGTACCTATCCGTGTATTACACCAAATTTTCATTCAGTCCACCTATTTTATTTATTCGCTCCTGTAGCTGAGCAGTCGACGTAGAATCGTCAACAGCCCTTGTGACTTGTCTATAATTGTCATGGCAAAGCAAGTAGTCACAGGGAACTGTGTGCGCTTAAATTGAAAGGGGAAATTGTTGGGGATGAGTGGTATGCGCGGTATGAACTCAGTCTCACCGGCACCACACCCAGTGAGGATTGTAGAAACAATTATATTACGCTGTAAAGCGTTGACAATAAGACGGGTTCTTTTGCACAGTTTTGGCGGAGTTAAATTTCGCTTCAGCATTATTTCAGATGATATCGACATTCTGTTCAGAGAATGTCGAAGTCGATCAGAATTCAAATGTTCGTTGCGCTCTTCTTCTGTCTCTTCATGCCGTACTCCAGCAATTCTTTCTCTCTCACTTTCTAACTGATTATGAATATTTTGTTGTGTGCATGTTCGGGACAATGTATGATAATCTCGATCACCAGTTAGTCACGCATCACGTTCATCACTCGTTTCAAAAGACCTGTTAGTAGATGTGCGAATACGCTGAGAACTCAAGCGTGATTCTGTATCGGTAAACGTTTCCGATTCGCGAGACAATGCATGTCGCTCACGATCAGCGGACAGTCGCGCATCACGTTCCGCACTTGTGTGTAGAGACCTCGAAGCAGATGCATAGATACGATGAGAACTCAAGCGCAATTCTCTATCCGTGAACATCTCCGACTCGCGAGACAATGTGTGACGTTCACGATCAGCGGTAAGTCGCGCTTCACGTTCCCCACTTGTCTCTAGAGACCTAGAAGTCGATGCGTAGATACGCTGAACGCAGGCGTGCTTCGCGATCCGAAGAGTTTTCCACGGAGCTCGCTCCGTGGAATCTCTTCGGATTCGGATTCGGTTGCAGCCTGATGTTCTCGAACAGCATCAAGTCTCTCCTGACGCTCTTCGGTAGATTCTTGGGATCTTACGATCCTCAATATTTTAGCTCCTTTGGAACATTGGGAAAGATTTGACCTCTTTCTAGCCATGGTTATAGTTTTATTATGAAGGTACCTGATCAATTAAAATCTAAGTGACTGCTCCCCTGTGTTACCGGGTAGGCTACCGTGTCACGAAGATAAATGGCAAAGAAAATTAAACACTCAAATAACATAAGCCCGAAGGCATATTTATTCGATAAAATAAAAAAAATAATGGGAGTTTTGGCCAGTAGAGTCAAATTTTAAATGATATACCATCGTCATCGAAAATCAGTCCTAACCTGTTACCGCCTTCACCGCGTGGAGGTACTCGATAGCTTTGATTTCCACATCAGATGTTTCTGATCTTCGATTTTTATAAGTCAACAGAGAGTGCTCATCAGATTGAACAACTTTTGCTAAAACGTCATTCCTATATACACACATCAAAAGTGTCTAGGGATCAACATATATTTTTGCAATAACTTTTCTCCTGATTGATATTAATTAAAATTTTCTTTAAGGATTCATCAAATAAAGTGTTTTCGTTTGTCACAGTAACGATAAACCAAGTCACCTTTGCATTAATAAAGAAATTTGCCATTTTCCTAATAAAGGGATTTTTGACATTTGAACCACTAACACAAAAGTTCGAAAAAAAGACTGAAATAACAGTTTTCTCTAAAATTTTATTGGGTAACTTAAACAATTAATAATCCGTGTTTCTACCGCGAACACTAACAACACAAGAACATCGGTTTGGCATACTCAAAATGAGTTCATCCAAATCACGCTGTGGAATGGCCGCCCATGTTCGTTGCAACAACAAAAAAAGGTCTTCTTGCGACTGGATACCCTCCATATTCGGCAGAGCTCTTCTCTGTAGCATATCCCATGCATGCTCAATCGGGTTCAAGTCTGGCGACTGAGCAGGCCAGGGCAGGACATTGATGTTAGCTGCGGCGAGAGTCTGTCTTACAACTCTTGCGGTGTGCGGTCGTGCATTATCATGCATTAACTGAAATAAGGGACCGATTTGCACTTGTAGAGGAAAGATGACGTCTGATACAATCGTCTCAGCATAAATTTGAGCGTTGAGGTTGCCTCTGATCCAAATCAACTCAGTTCTTCCGCCGATCCAAATACCCGCCCATACCATGATGGTTCCACCACTATAAGGATGGACTTCCTGGCAGGATTTTAATCGCTGTTGGCGTCCAGGGGTTCTCCAGTGTCGTATACGTCTTGTATCCGGTCTCATACCAAAACGAGACTCATCAGAAAAGCACACGAAACGCCATTGTTCTTCTGCCCAATTTCTGTGTTCAAGAGCCCATTGATATCGAATCCTACGATTGTGCATTGCTTTAGGTGGTACCCGTAGCGGTCTTCGGGAATGAAGGTTCACTTCATGCAAGCGGTTTCTGACTGTTTGGTCGCTAATTAAGTTCCCTGAAGAGTGATGAAGCCTCACGGCTAACATCATGGCGGTTATTGTTGGAGCTCTTCGAGTTAAGATTTGAATGTATCGGTCTTGTCTCCGTGTGGTGCAGCGATACCGTCCTCCATGGCGCTCAGCCACGGTACCAGTGCTTCGGTAACGTGTCCAAAGTCGACTGATAACACTCTGACTTGTATTCAGAGCTAAAGCCACAGTACGTTGCCGGGAACCAGCTTCTATCATGCCCACGGCTCTGAGCATTTCTTCCCTGCTTAAATGACGTCGCCGCTCCATAATAACGTTGGTTTTAATCAGTAGTAGGGAAACAGTAGCACTAATAATGTCTTCAATGCGTTGTATGTTTTTATAGGGAAAATATTGACAGCTGATTTTCATCTTTTACTCGAATTTGATTCACAGTTCCTGATTCAAATTATGAAATGCACCAAAAAGGATCCATATAAATTTATAAAATCATAAATTTATTACAAAGCCACATCTCAATCTCAAGAAATCCGCATAAAAATGCTTGATCCCTAGACACTTTTGATGTGTGTATGTTATAGTGTAACTGGGCTCTTGGAGTTCCACATCAGGTGTTCCAGATCTTCAAACTTATTCTCTCAGCAGAAAATGCTCATCACGTGGAACAATTTTTGTTACTGTACCATTTTTGTATCTGTTATACTTTAGCTGGGTTCTGCATCAGGTGTTCCATTTTCCAACATAAATTATAGCCTATATGTTGCATAGGCTTAATATTTATACAACAAAAAAGAATCATTCAAATCCGTCCAGTAGTTCCGAAAATTAGCGTGCACAAACACACAGACAAACAGACAAACCGACAAACAGCCAAAAAAAAATTAATTACAATTTCGGGTTCGGCATCGATATAATAACAACCCCTGCTACTTTTTTTTATATATTTTCATTGTACAGACACCACTTTTCTACAATTTTATTATATGTATAGATAGATATGATATTTAAAGTTCATAAACTAAACTATAATTAAATGTGAATATTCTTAAATAGCACAGATCTCATAGATTGTGAAGTTTTCGAACATGAAACAGGACCAACCGTAGAGAGAAGAAGAGGAAAGCAGACATGGCGTCTGCTTTCCTGTTGCAAGAATAAAGGACTGAAGTTAGAAAAGCAAAAAAAAGCTTTAGTTGTTCATGAAAAGCAAAAAATAACTAATTTTCTCATATACGGCATAGTTATACATAGATAACTGATTTTAGAAAATGAAAAAGAAAGTAGACCAGTAACTCTAAAACACCTTGCGTGTAGTACCGAGCGATGCAAATAGAAATATCAGTTCTATGAAATGTCAAGATCAGTTCAAGTGTCCGACGCATAGCGTGGAGAAGCGTTCCTCCTCTCACTTTTGTTGTGAAACCAATGACGTTTATCATAGGTATTAGGTGCACTGATATAATTTTGTTTCGGAATGCTCTAAAAAGTCAAGGGAGTCATGTAAGTTCGATAAAGGTGCTGATTCCAGAGTTGAGACGCAGAACAAACGTTACAGGTTACGCGATGAAACCATTCGTCCGTTCTTCATAAGTTCGTGTATCAAGTAGCTTAACTAACTAACTTGTATTTCTCTTGATAAGTGAATTGTATTATTTTTGAGAAATTAATGTCGTAAAGCATTAAACCATTATCTTGTTGGTTGATTACGGAATTAACTCTATACCAGTCAGCTTTTAAAAATGCTCGAGATTCAGGACATAAAATATCAGGATGTGGTGTGTCCATTTTCCATTTGTTACCTCAGAACTCCGCTATTTATAAGCCAATTTGCAAAATTCACTTTTTATTTAAAAGGATATACTTTCAGGTTGATTCCATAGAAATTTTATCACAATAAGTTCAGTAGTTTGGTTTTAAATCAAAATTACTGGTAAAAAATCAAGGAAACGAAATTTTTTTTTAAGTATTGTATCTCCGGCAACTCAATCAATCAATCAATCAATCAATCAATCAATAGTCTTTATTTGTAAACATGGGTTCCAACAGTATGCAAGGTGTTACAATTATATTATAGTTTCTCTGTGTTTTGCCATTTGGCGTACAAATATACATTTATTCAGGCTTTTGCCTAATATGCAACTTAATTTATATAATAATTCAGTATTGTAATGTAATTTAATAAAATGCAATAGGTAATGTCTGGTAATGTCAATAATTAACGAAATGCGATAATGTCAATAAGTTACTGATAACAAAATGTTAAAAATTTACATTGTCCACAGAATTACTATTAGAGTCGACGCTTAATTAATAGTCATGTTACGAAAAAAATATTAAGAATTACACTGTCAAAGAACTGTCATCAAAATATTCACTGAGACTATATTAACATTTCTGTATTAATATAGTACGTAATTTACGCTTGAAATTTACTAAATTTAGACTTATTAATGAGCAAGGCAACTTATTAAATATTCTTTGGGCCATACAAAAAAAGCTTTTCCTCATTAAACCCGTAGCCGCATATGGTACTTTAAGCTCTAACTTATTTGTATCACGTAGTTTCCTATAATGGCTTTTAAAAGCTATTTCATATAGGCTGATGTTTGTTTTAACAAATACATTTACTTCATTAATATACAGAGAAGGCAAGGTTAAGATTTTGAGGCTTTTGAATAGAGGTCGACAGCTGTCAGTACTTTGTAAACCACACATAGCTCTGATGCATCTTTTTTGGGCTTTGAAAACATACTCTTTATTTACTGAATTGCCCCAATATATTATACCGTATCTTAGTGTGGATGCAACATAGCCATGGTAAGCCATTAAAAGTGATTCTAAGCTTACAATTTTAGCCAGTCTATAGAGGGCATATGGAAATTTATTATTTTTTTTACAAACATCGTTCGTTTGTGGTTTCCAGGATAAGTTATTGTCTATAATAACACCGAGGAACCTAATAATAGTAGCCGACTCTATTTTAGTCCCCAAATAGTCAATGTCAAGGTTTATATTAGGAATCCTTTGATAAAAGTGCACTATTTTAGTCTTCTCTAGATTTATGACAAGATTATTATTATTTAGCCAAGTAATTATTTTATTCAATGTCAAATTTATCTCTGCTTCGTATGTATTAGGATCGTCACATTTTACTACTACCGTGCTGTCGTCAGCAAATAGTACCATAGGATGCTTTATTTCTCTAGGTAGATCATTTATATAAGTTAAGAATAGTGGAGGTCCTAACACACTGCCTTGTGGGACTCCGTATTTAATTATCCTACTACTAGATCTGTATCTTCTCTCGTTTCCAGTGCGTGGCATATTCGTGTTATTTCCAAAATCTGTTTTTCTGTTGTCTAAGTAAGATTCAATAAGTTTCAGAATGTTGCCTCTTATACCATATTTTTCTAATTTATTCAATAGTATCTCATAATCTACATAGTCAAAAGCCTTTGTAAGGTCCATATATATAACACATACGGCAACTGTAAATCGATTTCAAAAATTATTTTTTTAGTCGGTGGCAAACAACGAAAATGTGAACCCAACGATACTTACTTCCGAAATTAAAGTTATTTTTCACTTTGCAGTGTCTTTTTTGGAAGTCGGTTATTTTTTTTTTGTAAAAGTTTTAGTTTTTAGTCGTCGCTTCTTTTCACGATAAACATAGTCTTTCTTTCTCTTTATTACATCTTTAGGCGATTAAATGGTCGCGATTTCGCGATTCCTTGGTTGCTTCCTGTTCTTCGCCTGAAACGCAGGATTACCTAGTTTCAGACATGTGTCTTAGGAATATAATTTACATTTAAGCAAAACTGTACTAATTGTCATGCCCTATAATTTTTGAATAAATATATTGTTATTATTTTGCTATTACAAGTTCCCATCTTTTTGCGATTATAAAGTCCCTTCTTTTTGCGATTAGATGGTCGCTTCTTTTCGTGATTTCTTGGTCGATTCCTTTTACAATTACAAGGTTCCATCTTTTCGCGATTACAAAGTCGCTTTTTTTTGCGATTATATGGTCGCATCTTTTCGCGATTACAAAGTCGCTTCTTTTCGCGATTAGAAGGTTTCTCTTATGGCGATTACAAAGTCGCTTCTTTTTGCGATTACATGGTAGCATCTTTTCGCGATTACAAAGTCGCTTCTTTTTGCGATTAGATGGTCGCTTCTTTTCGCGATTACAAAGTCGCTTTTTTTGCGATCAGATGGTCGCATCTTTTCGCGATTTCTAAGTCGCTTCTTTTCGCGATTAGAAGGTTTCTCTTATGGCGATTACAAAGTCGCTTCTTTTTGCGATTTGCAGGTAGTATCTTTTCGCAATTACAAAGTCGCTTCTTTTTGCGATTAGATGGTCGCTTCTTTTCGCGATTACTCGGTGGCATCGTTTTGCAATTACAAGGTCGCATCTTTTCGCAACCTACTCATTATGAATAATAACAATCATGTCATGTCAAAGTTATTGTTAGAAATTAAATTCAATTGTTTTATATATTAAGCAATAATACAACAAAATAGTCGCTTGAATAAAAGTTATTATATCGTCAATGATCAGACCAGAAGGCCAATTCTCGTAATTTAAAACGTTCAAAATTTAATCGAAATTTCATCTCGGCGATAAACATATGTCAAAAACATGTCAAAAATGTAGTCGGATTTTAAATTAGCTGCAGTAAAATGACAGCTTATGTGTTACCACTTTTTTACGTAATTTAAATTGTGATGTGACAAAAGAATCGATTCATTCATTTAACATTCAGTTCAAATCGATGTTAAATTGAGTATATAAAAAAACCGGCCAAGTGCGAGTCAGACTCGCGCACCGAGGGTTCCGTACAAACCTGTAGGTATATAAGTAAAAGTTCACCCATCACGACAATCGAGTCATAGTTATGGTATTTTTATTGCAAAATGAAATTTATAACATTACAATATGGAAAGCTGGAGGAGCATACATTAATGACAAAAGTCTCTTTATCGTTTCAGTAATCCTTTATTTTATGTGAACACATATCATTTATTTTATAATATAACTGAAATACCTACACTAGCCTTGCAGCAGCCTTGCAAAAGTCCGCTGACAAATGAGGGCAAGCTTTTTTATCAAAGTTATTTATTTACAAATTTTTTTAGTCACTATTTAGAAATCTGGTACAAACATGTTAATTATGAATTAAATTTTAAGCAGATCTGCAAATGGTGACTAAAAAAGGTATGAATAGTACCACATTGAACATTGAAGTTCGAAAAAACATTATCGTCGTGTAGTGCTAGTGTTTATTAACGGAAACATGTGTATGGATGAAAATTACGTGAAAAACAATTATTTGAAAAAAAAAAATATGTGATGTAACTAAAAATTTAAGGTTTTCGGAATTTTTCCTTTATATGTGCTATTAAACATTGCTTCATGCCAAATTTCAAGATTCTCGATCGACTGGAAGTACCCTTTAGGTTTTGCTTCCCTCGCGAGTAGTTGCGAGTTTGAAAATATGCGGCTTAAATAACATAAAAGTTTGATTTTGTTGCAGCTTAAAGGTATTATAGACTTAAGTATTTGATATGAATTTCAATTTAATACCTCTACGCGTTCATGAGAAAGAAGTAGTAACTTTTAAATTTTAAAAAATATTTTTTATTATATGATATAACTAAAAATTTACGTTTTTCGCAATTTTTCCTTTATCTGTACTATAAGACGTTACTTCGTACCAAATTTCAAGATTATAAGTTCACGGGAAGTACCCTGTAGGTTTTGATTCCAGTGCGAGTTTCGAAAATTTGCGGCATAAACGGTTGTATCTTTTGACTGCTTTGGCTTAGAAGTTTGATTTTTTCACAGCTTCAAGGGACAGTAGAACTGAGTATTAAATATAAATTTAGTTTGATACCTCTACGCGTTCCTGAGAAAAACTGTCTTGACAGACGGACGGACGGACAACGAAGTGATCCTATAAGGGTTCCGTTTTTTCCTTATGAGGTACGGAACCCTAAAAAAGTACCTATAAGGTCCTCACAGAGCGAACCACTCCTCAAAACTCCTTTTCCTATATTTCGACATGATTTTTGGTAGTAAGAGTTTGGTCAATTTTAAGTACGACCAGAAAAACTATCAAAATTAGCCTGTCTGGGTACATATCAAAAAAGTTTAAAATCCCGAAAGTTAATTTGCCCGAAAGTTTAAAATCCCTAAGTTTAAAATCCCGATGTTAAAATCCCGAAATTACATCCCAAAGCCTAAGACAATGACAAAAAAGGAGCTTAACATAATAGGTGTGTATGATACCAATAACATAAAATACCGATTGGACTAAATATCTTATGTTTAAAATATCAACATTTATTACACCTAAGTTTGATACACCAACATTTCATGATTAATCTAATGATTGTTTAAGATATTGGATATTTCAACCATGTATGAAATACTTAACGAACGACTCGCCTACTGCTTATTAATACTGCGCGCTCGTTTTACTTCTAACGATGTCAGGCCGACGGAGCCCCGCTGCGCGGGGCTCCTATTTCTGTCTGCAGGGTTTAAAGGAACCTAACCAAACCGAATCTCGGTGTGCCCCTGGCGTCGACAGTCTTCTTCTGGTTGAAAAGCACAAAAATAGACAAAATCAGGGTTAACGGTGAAGTAAACCAATTTAAGGAACTTTAGTAATTTCAAGTTTTAGCTTTATGCACTTCAGTAACATATCCAATTGACATTTTAAGCTTTCGGTATTTTGAATATAAGTGAAACAATCATTATGTATTTATATTTAAGGGATTTTGAACATAGGTTATTTTACGTTAGTTCTTTTAATTTTAGATATTGCAATTCGTACCCAGAATGCCCACCGTCATAACTGTGCTGTAGAGTCATCTATGAGTAATCGTGAGAACTAAGCTACGTCACCACTCTTTGGGATTTCATCCATCGGTATTTCGTTCATTCGGAATTTTGTCCATTCGGGATTTCGTCCTTTCGGGCATTTGAACATCGGTATTTTGTGTTTCGATATAACAACTATCGGCATTTAAAACTTTCGGTATTTTAAATTTCGGTGTTTTGGACGTCGGTATTTCAATCATAGGTATTATGAACTTCTAAAAATAGGTAGGTAGGATAGGTATTATGAACTTCGAAAGTCTGTGTCTTTGTATTTTTTTATAATCTAGTAAAGCTGTAAGTATTATGTTTTGAACCATAAATAATCAAGACTGCGATTTAAACTACAAAATATGTTTTTTTGATTCATTATCAGGCTATAACAGTCTACTGCTGGACATTGGCCTCTCATATTGCACGCCATGTAACTCGATTTTCAGCAACACTCATCCAGCTGCTACCAGCCGTCCTATGAAGAACTTCGCTCCACCTAGGCTGAGGGCGTCCTACCTTACGTTTACCGATTCGCGGTCTCCACTCAACAACACAATATTTTGACTGATAATAGTTCAAAATGGTACTATTCAAAATGGTAAATTTCGAATATCCTGGCCTAAAACGATGTTTTATAACGTTTTAAGCACATCACTAGTAGAGATAGTGTGGTATAATTTTTTACGAAATGATAGTTAGAATAGTATATTTCATTACAAGTGCGGAAAGGTTGTCATTGCAAAGAGTTCCGACAAATGTCTACCCGAGCCGAGGTGCAGCCGAAGGCGAGGGTTGACAGTCGGAACAAGTTGCAATGACGGTTTCGCACATGTACTGAACGACTATTTTTAATACAGTTGCGAAAAAATGAAGCAATTTAATAAAATAATAAAAACACAATAAACTCAACCAACTAATCATTTATTTCTTACAAAAGTTATGATTCACATATACATTGAAATTGGTACAGTTTTTTATACTAACTGGGGAAGTTTTAGGCTGCATATTTACTGTTTGAGACAAACTATTGTTAATTTCGTATGATTGTTCATGTATATTTGTCATACAATGGCGTTTGCTAGTTGATGGAGTTGAATCTGATGAATTATCATTATCAACGAAGGTAGATGGACGAACGTTCTCTTCAACATGTGAAGGAGACGGACTGGACCTTAAATTAATGGATTGTGTGATTTTTTTCCCAGTTTCTAGTTTGTTGTTTAATGAATCACCAACATAGTTTTCTGCAACTTTGTCTGATTTCCAACCTCCTAGTCGCTTTAAGGACGTCAAATTGGCTCCTGAATCTGCCAATAATGTAGCAGAGGTCCTCCTGAAGCTGTGCCCAGTATAATAATCAGCATCCGGCAGACCAAGAAACGTAGCTATTTATTTTGGCATATTACCAAATTTATTTATCCTGATTGCTTGAGCTGTACAGTTCCCTTTTTGGTAATTTTGAAGAAAACGGTCGGTATTTCCTTTTTGGGACCGCTGATTCATATATTTTTGCACTATTCTAAGAAAATCTCCTTCCAAAGCTTCTCGGTATCTTATTTTTTGTGTTCGGAATCTTGATTAGTAGCATTTCTCCATGGGCTTCAATATCTTTTAAAGTAATACCTATTGGCTAACTCCTCTCTGCGGCAAGCTCCAATAACGCCAAAAATCAGAACAACCTACAAAAAAAGGGATTTGATTAATATTTTTTAAAATAATGTATTGACTGTATTTTGCGATTTCGTAAACTGAATACTAAAGAAAAATATAAGTACTTATTAATAAATTACCTTTGTGGCTAAATAACGATCATCGGGAGCTTCGTTCAAAAACCTTTCCACTTCATTCGATGTTAATATTTTCGACTTTTTATTTGTAAAACCGTCTGATTGTCGTTTTAAGAAAGCATTTAATTTTGGGTATTCACTTATATCCACGTTGTTCCTTATTTTCAGCATACTTTTTATCATCAAAAACCTCGACCATAACGTAGAAGATTTTAATTTTGCTGAGAGTTCGGAGAAGTATGCCAACATAACATTTTCTGAAAAACTATTTGCTTTTTTCTCTTCTCTCCACGCAATAAATTCGTCGTATGTAGATATGTAGCGACTTTTTGACTTTTCCGGTAAAATGTTCTCCGAAGCATTTTGTGCAATTATACTGAGTTCCGGTGGTGTTAATTAAAAAAAACTAGGGTCGAAATTACTCATTTTGTGCAACAAACAACTAAAACTCGCAAAGAAAATTTCTGAAAAATGGCGCCAACTGTAGAATATAAGCAGAGATTTTTTTTTCTTCATCCATTCTGGTAGGCAAAGGGAACTATGCCCATACAGCCAAGTCTTCAGTAGAATTTTTTTATTGATATGAAATGAAAATGAAATTTAATGAGATGAAATGAAATGAAACCTAACCTAACTTATTCAATCAAATCATTAAATCTGATATTGAAACAAATTACTAGCTTCTTTTTAGAAATATACGTATTTGCATGAATCATAAAAACTATGAATTTTTTTAGTAAAAACTTCATGGTTGGTTTTTCTTTTTAGTAGACATTATTTTGACAGTTGGGAAAGAGAACGCACGAGTTCGGGAAAGGTAAAAAAAAAGCACGAGTATGTAATAGCCCACATCCCGAACGCTATACGTCCCTGCAATACGCCACTTTTTGAGCAACTGTATTAAAAATGTAATTTTACTGCAGATAATTAAAAGTTTTCTTAAAGTTAGGTGTTTTTGACAGATTGAGATTGATATCAGAGAGGCAATTCTCATAATTTTAAGAACGTTTACAGTCTGAAGACCAATTTTCGCAATTAAAAACGTTCAAAACCTAGTCGCAATCTCACATATTCCCTATATTTATAAAGTTACTAGCTGACCCCGCAAACGTCGTTTTGCAAAAAAATAAAATAAAAATAGGGGTATGAAAATAGATAGTAGCCGTTTCTCAGACCTACCCGCTATGCACACAAAATTTCATACAAATTGGTCCAGCCGTTTCGGAGGAGTATGGTAACTAACACTGTGACACGAGAATTTTATATAAAGTTTATAATACCTACATAGCACTAATAATTTAACGTCTTTGCATAGTACGGCTTATGGTTTACTAAACTTTAAGAAAATGAAGTATCAATAACAGAAAATCATCGACGTAGACCACTACGTACTTACAAAAATACCCAGACACTGAAATGAATCAACAAATATTGTTTCAAGATGTCGATTTACTTGGAATGTAATTACATAGGTACAAGATGACATGCACCAGACATTAGTATACGATTCAAGTTTAGTTGCTCTGCCGGTCTCACATTTTAAGTAAGTAGGTAGGTATGCTACTAGTTTTTTATTGCTTTAAAGCTAAAATAGACTGAATTTCCCACTAAACAATTAAACGATCGAACCATGTCCGATTATGGCGAAGGCGAAATGAAGGGTTATGAAATTGACCTTGTGTTTTATACGTAAGTGGCTATTTAAATGTAGATGTTCCACGATTTTATGGCTTTTAGAAGTATGTTTTGTCACAATAAATCCAACAGGTTTTGTGTTTATTGAGAGCCAAACTATCTATGTATACGAATCATCGGTTTGTCCTGTTACCAGAACCTATCATATTTTTCTAGGACTTATCATCCTTAAGGGGAACTCAATGCAGGTGTATGTACATTGCACGACCGATACATTAGAGATGGTTGCTTCTTATACGACCATTGTTTTTTCCGTGTACCTATTAATTTGGGTTCAGGCATCGACCTTCGGCTGTCGCTGAAAATCAACGCTGGGGCTCTGTCTCGCATAGGTTCGTAGCATTATACTGAGCGATGACCGGTTTGCGTGGATGTGACGCATATTTTCCCCCAACTTGTTGTTTTTGTGTTTTTTTGTGCGTCATGCTTACCGCAAATGAACGTATTTTCTTTTTTTAACCGACTTCAAAAAGGAGGAGGTTATCAATTCGGTTGTATTTTTTATTTTTTATTTTTTTTTATGTTTGTTACCTCAGTACGCCGTCATTTATGAACCGATTTGGATTTTTTTTTATTTGAAAGGATATGCTTCCAGATTGGTCCCATTCTTGTCAAAATCTAGTTCTGATGATGGATTCCATGAGGAATTGAGGGAACTCCTCAAATATTATAGGCATACATATAGCAATTTTGGGATTTTCATCAACATGTCAAGCATTTGCATTCAAAAAGTATAATTTGGTGAAGTGGAACTGATGAAGGAGACCACAGATAGCCACAGGAACTCTTCAATGATAATAAGTATTTCACGAGTGGCGATAAGATATCTCGATTAAGATAGTTAAGCGACTATGACGAAGCAAATTTAAATAAATGGTTCTGACGAAAATGGTACCATCAAACCGATCTGATGATGAAGCTGGAAGGTAGGTACCGGAACTTCGTATGTATTATTATTATTATTATTTATGTATTCTAGCCGTGTTTGGGCTTATTGGAATTGTCATGAGATGCACTCTGACTATAAAAAGTAAAAAATAAAAACTTTTTAACAAAAAAAAAACAACCGACTTCAAAAAAAAAAACACTACAAAGTGTAAAATAACTTTAATTTTAATTTTGGAAGTCGGTGGCAAAAACGTAAATACAAAACCAGACACCGACTTCCGAAATTAAAATTAAAGTTATTTTACACTTTGTAATGTTTTTTTTTTTGAAGTCGGTTGTTTTTTTTTGTTAAAAAGTTTTTTGTTTCCTCTCTGGTTCTAAATAAATAACTTAAGACCTTGCACTAAACGAAATGGTACAAACATTACCTATAGTCTTCTCTATTACAACTTTTAAAATGTATCTAGTACTTCTTACATAAGTTAAACGCCGCGAGACATCCTATGTTACAGTTTTACTTTCTCCGTTTAGTGTCTATGTCTCCGCATATTGTTCTCTAAGGTATTATCTTGGTCGTATTTCACATTGACATCCGAGCTTTGGTGACTTTAAAATTAATCTTCCAATTATAGCTTTTTAGATTTTTGCTGAACTAAGCCTTTTTGGCGCAGCCGTGGGGCACACTTTCATGCAAATTTCTTACATAGGACTTTACAATTCTTATTTAGTTTTTGTCTGATGTATGTAACAGGTGTATTGTGTCTTTTAGTCTGTGCTAAATAAATTTATATTCTTCTTTCTTTCTTTCTAGGTACCCAATCAACGAAACTTTAGAATTTGTATAGTGATTATCTCCAAATTATCAGTATTATTGGCTCTTCCTGTAGTGAAAATTAACATTTCAAAACCGATAATTTTCACCATGTACAGGCGCCAGCACATCAAGCTACTAAAATCTGTCAAATTTCTTAAATAGATTTCAAACTTTATAAGCATTAGGTTCAAGGTAGATTGGGAAAATTTGACAGTTTCGGGTAGCTTGATGTGCTGGCGTCTGCGCTTTACACTCGCATCTATAGAAATTATAAACGCGACAGATTTTTTTGCGGTATGCTCCATAATTTAAAGAATTTATTTTGGAATGTGTATATGTATAACACATTAATAATAAACTTACAAATAATAATGAAATCTCTATGTTTTGCCAAGTCGTAAAAACTGTGATCACTAGTGTAATTATTCGAAAATAACTCTTTAAGTTCCTTTTTACTCCTAAACCACTAAACGAATTTGGATAAAATTTAGCAAGAGGATATGTAGATGGCATCCTGGGGAAGGACATAGGCTACTTTCCCATGATATAATTTCCGTCATACACGCTGGCGAAGCCGCGGGCATAAGCTAGCTTACAATAAAAGTAGGTTGGTAAACAGATAATTATTAATCACAATTTTATGACTATAATTATCCCGTGGGAGAAATAATATTTTTGCAAAAAATGTGCGAATACCAGTAGGCCAATTCTCGTAATTTAAAACGTTCAAAATCTAGTCGCGATCTCATCTCGACGACAAACAAATGTCAAAATGTAGGGAAATTTGAAGTATTTTTGACAGATTGAGACAGATCAGACTGTGAACATTCTTAAAATTACGAGGATTGCCCCTATGATCAAGTAACAAAGAGAATGTCATGTTCGTCGACAGGATGTGTAGTGGTTAAACCTTATTTTAAAAAGCAAGTCGTTACCAACTGATCTGGTTTAAATAGGCCATGTTTTATTTTTAACAAACAAAGCAATAACAGTTTTGTATCGATAAGGGCATAAGTGAATGACTTATGCTGTCTCCGGTCTCAGCAGAATATTTGCGATCTGCAGAAGCGACTATTAATTTTGATTTAACTGAAAATAATATAATGTTTTTTTATGTTAATCATAACATGATTTTTTATGAAGCAGCTGATACAATATCGTGTTTTCTTTATTAACTTAACAGCGTATATCTAGGTGCTTATATTTTTTGTTGCATTCGATATTTGGAAGACAGACTGCAACTACAAAATTATAATTTAGGTTGTGTTGAAAGTCTCTTTATGTCATAACCCTAACCTCTAGCCCCGTCTGTAAATAAAATCGTAACAATCTTAAAGATTGACATAAAAATGCAAATCACGATATTATGTTATGTTCTTATGTTATGTGATGTTATAAGATTGGACAATCTCTGCGAAAGGATAGAAAATTTATAAAATCAGACAAACATTCAAAGATGTCAACTTATTAATATAGGATTATAGCTGTTGACCAGTAGTGGTGGAGAGCAGAATAGTGGCCCAGTGGTATCGGTCGCGATTTCCGAGTTGTAGGTCGTGGGTTTGAACCCAAGTAAGCACTTTACTTTGTGTAAATTATTTCATCACCACTGCTCTCAAAATAGGAAACTAAACCATCATAAGGAAACCGGCATATCTTAGAATAAAAAAATCGAAGATATGTGACATCCTCCGACCTGCACTGAGACCACGTGGTGGATTATGGCCTGCTCCCTCTCACAGAGGCCTATGTCCCAGCAGTGGGAACAATTTAGGCTGAATATGCTATAGCTGTTATTTAAAATTCATATTATTACAACTAAAAAAATGCTAGTGTGCTAACTTCAACAATAGGTTAAGTCCATACTTAAAAAAAACTAACTATCAGTTTTGGTCATCGTCTCACGCAAATAATGGTGTATTGATAAAAACGTTTCACTTAATAGTCGCCGTAAACTATGGGTTGAGCAATCTGTGAATACTTTGGTACTGTCTTACCATTTCATCGAGAAAAAGGTGAACTTTATCCATAAAAGCTTTTCAGTTAAATATGGGATGTATTTAATAGCACTTTATATTTGATGAAAACGGCTATAAAATTGTATATCAGCAATTTAAAATAATAATATATCTAAAATTTAATATTATCACTTTAAAAATAATGATTTGTACTGTAACTTGTATATCAGTACTCTAAAATAATAATAAATCTATAATTTAATATTATCACTTTAAAAATAATGGTTTGCACTGTAATTGTCTCGAAAACCAACTCCGAAACCAGTTAGTTTCTGAACGCACGTTAAAATGTCCACGAAGGGGATGGCGAGGTGTGAGTTTGCTCGCTAAGATCGCTCACTAGACCCTGCCCTGTGGGGAAGATCACGTGGCGGATCTAAGTTGGTTTACAAGCAATAATAATAAGACGTAGTCAATGGAGCCCCGCTATGCGGATATAAGGCATTGTCCACCCTCCGCCGACGCCCGGTACGTCTGCTGCGGATCAGGAGAGTAGTCTCGACCTCCCTCAACCTTTCTGCAGCCTTCTTCTGTGAAATTACGGTTTCACAGAAGGAAATCACCCCGTCCCACGACTCGGCGCTCCCGACCATCGAACGAGCGACGTCCGACAGCGACAAGTCGGCTCCGACTTTGGATACAAGGGCACGACGCGGCTCTTCCCATGCGGCATACTCTGCTAGCGCATGCCACGCCGTGTCCTCTCGACAGTTGACTCAGTGATGACTCTGAACGTCCGGCTCCCTGTTTATGCGACACAGGTACTCCCCGAAGCAATCATGCCCCAAGAGCACCTGCATCGCCCGAAACGACAGGGAGCCGTGCTTCCTCCCGAGCCATTCGTCGAACACTGGTCGGATCGCCCCGACGGTAGCGAGGTCGGCGGTAGGGATTAGAAGCCTGTCCCGCCACTCCGCTACCAGGATTTCGCGGAGCTGCGGCCGACGCAGCTCCATCTCTCACTGCATCGGTCCACCGCCCCGCATCCGCACCTCCTCGGGCCACCGGTACAATGACGGGGCTTAAAGGAACATAACCTTTTTTTTTTAATCTGGAGATATGCTCATGCATTCTGCACTACCACGGGAAGATAGTGCAGTTATATGGGACTCTAATCCACTAAAACTCCCCTGTATCCTCCTCTGCTGCTTACGGCGGGAACACGGGCACGCATTAGCACTCATTCGTGAACCCGCCGCGGCTGTCCGTCACCGGACAGCCTTCTCTGGGGAGCACTCCCCATCACTGGCGCACCAGAATACATAGCACGCCGTGACCACCCCAGCACATGGGCGCCAGACGATCCCGTATCTGGGCACCCTTGGTCCCCTTGCGGCGGGTCATGTCGTTGGCTCCGCCACGTGCCCTATACGGCTGCAGAGGATAGGGAGAGTTGCCAACGTAATGCCGACACTCCTCATCCCCTGCGGCCCTACCGCATCCACCATCAGACGGTGGCGACCCCGTCAAGGCCGCCGAAGGTAGGGAGAGCGGCGCACCGCAATACCGGCACTCCTCTCCCGCCGCGGCCTCAGTTTCGATGTCGCCTAAGCGACACCGCAACCTACTTGTTGGCCGCTACGTCGTCGGCTTACAGGCAAAAGCCCTTACGAGCGGCCCCTCCTCGGGTTCCTCTCCGCTACACCGTGGGTGACCAAGCCGCGGCTACTGAGCCCCCGCCTCGACAATGCGGGAACCCATCGGGAGGGGGGGGGGACCTAACCTAACCTAAGTCGGGGCGCCCCAAGTAACCATTATTTTTATAGTTCATTCAATTAACTTTAAAGCTAAACATTTAAAAGTGTGAAAAATTATTTTTAAAGTGCGTTTATATTCTCCATTAATATTACATTCCAATCGCTAATAGCGTGACAGAGGAAACACATCGCATTAATAAATTAATATGTATTAATTCCAAATTAGCTTTATCAGGTAGACCTACGTGACTAATATTAATAAATTAATGTTCTTTAGCATTGAATTCAGGATCACTGCCAAAGTTAACAAGGCGAAGACACATGCATTTTGCTTCAACCGACTGATGAATGCTTAATTAACAGGCTACCTACGTAACAGAGCGATGAATGGCTATTGTAGTGTTCCTAGATAAATACTAACATTATAGGTACTAAATAAGATGCCTGTAGAATGAGGCAACGTAGACAAAGTGCCTTGACCCACAAAATACTGCAAACAAAAAGAAATTCTAAATATGTAATTACTTACAAATACTGATGTAACTAATGTAAATTACACTAGAAGTGAAAATACTAAACAATTCCAATGTTACTTGTTCAGACTAATTTTGTTCTATATTATGTTTTATAAATATTTATTCCTTTTCGTGTTTTGTTTCCAGCTCAGCAGGTAAGTCATAGCACTTGCAAATATCGTGAACGAGTCATGAAGATGGTTAGCAATGTTCACCAATCTGTTAAAATGGGAGTGCGATACATGCCAAACGTGATAGTTATGGATAAATCAGTGATACCCTTTTTTGACCACGTTTCTTGAGAGTTGCATTCAATAAGCTGATAGTATGATGATGAAAATACATCGCTATCTTAGATGCGTTTTCATTACTTAGTTTGTGCTAATCTTAGGTTAAACCTTAGTATAGGGTAGGCAGAGAATGGCTCATCATTTTATCGACCTTGCATACCTCTTTCGTTTCGCCTACGTCGATTAAAATCTATTCAATCTCGCATACTCTTCGATGTGGGTGCTCTTCATCATTATTATGTTAATAGCCAACATCTTCAAGTTTATTACCAGGGCGCATTACGAATATTATAATAACTACGTAAATATTATTATCTCATTCAAAAGCTGTGCTCATCTTTCTCCTACTAACACGTTTATGAAGCAAGTGCATTAGACCGCTCTACTCAACTAGTACACTATTCCAAGGTTAGATGAATCAAATAAGAGGGGGACCTCACGCACGCCTAGTTTCGTCTTACAGTAAAACACCGAGCAATGGCAATGACTAATGAGTGTGAAACATTTAGAACTGGGTGCCCCATGCGGCACGCAGCAGAGTCAGTAACCTCAAAAGCGCAGGCGCTGCTTATGTAACAGACCCATCTCGCGCCCACCAAAGACGTGCAATTGAAACTATATGACAAAATCCTAACTACGAACTCGCTAACGATGTGTTACGATATATAATAAGCCATATTGTAAAACATATGAAGTAAGTGACACTGACAAAGAGCCACTTTCTCGGTAGAGTTAGTGGTAAAGTTCATGGTTAAAACTAAGCTCCAAGAAAGTTTATGTTCAGATTTTAATACTGACTGTATGTAAGACCACATTTTGATAAATATCATTGCTACAGCAAGCGGAATAAGAGGAACCGCGACTCGATCGAATTACATACGGAGGAGTTATAAGAAATATCTATTTAATCAAATGTTGCTACTATTTTTTAACAACTGATACATATCTGGCATACGGAATATTTCTTATAAAGCACATAATTAAAATCAATTTATGTGCATCGAGTGTAAAAATGATCGGAAATGAAGCGCATCTCAGGTGTGCCTGCTTCCACGCACACTCCCTCTCGTGCCCATTGCGTAAGTTGCCTTGATAACCGATAGTAACGTGTTGCTACACTGACAAGCGAAAACAACGCCTACAATTTATGTAACAGCTACTGGTAACACAAGCGATGTCCCTTACACCATGTTTCTTATACTAGTGCCGCTAAGATGAAACTCTTCTCCCTTTGAACAAATTCGATGCATGAAGCAAAAGTGAGGCTGGGTGGGGTTCACAACTTCATCTTTTAAATAATATTAATGTTCGACAAAAAAGAAGTATGCAACTAGGACATGTATAAACAAATGTCAAAAAGAAGTAATGCGAGTTGCTACAAACTGAGCAAATGAGTATCTCACAACACTCGGATGAACCGTATGCGTAGGAGCAGTCGTATATTTATGTGTTAATGATCAAGTAAGACTAAGTACCGAAGTCGCAAGCCGCTATGTAAACACTAGCCAGTTTTAAAGGAATATTACTCTCTAAACAGGCCGTACCTAATTCAAATTGATGTAGTTTTTATTACATCGTCCCTCAAGGACATACTCTTGACATACAATCCAAAATAAGAAGAAAAAGATTGCACAAGAATGGCAGGCCACGTAACTTGTGAATTCCTATTTTGTTGTTCACATCCTGCTTGCCAGCGTAAAGATATGCTTAAAGAAAAAAGAACTAGTAGGTACCAATATGCAGGTAGGTAGGTATTGATAGCTAGGTACTGTGACATCGATTTATTTAGGTAAAAGACATAATTGTGTTAAATAATAAACAAAAAAATGGACTAGGTACTTACCTAGTTTCACTACATCATCAATTAAGGTACCTTCTTTACATCAATTCAGGTATCATCCAAATTGACTAAAGGTGATTTTAAGAGACCCGTGTGTAAAGGATGAAGTTGGTAATATCATCATGATAGATAGAATTAGGAAAGAAATGGATTATTAAGCTATGACGTCTTGATTTAAATTTAATCTTTTAAATATAATACAGTACTAAAATAATCAGGTGCGCGTTATAAAACCAATTTTTACAGGTACCTAATTCCAATTGTGCGCTGAAACTGTTTTACACAAGAAATTTATTAAGTTTATGTAAAATGAATAATAAATTGACTAAATTACAATTTTAATTATAACATTCATACATAACGTAATCAATAAACCAGTAATGAGTTGATAAACAATGCTAAAGACGATGGTAATATTCTTGCGGTTAGCTATTCATTAGATTTAGTTGTATAAAGAAGAGTTGCAAAAATAGCTTAGAGTTTTCTTATTGAAGTTTTGATTGATCGATCCAGGTTTTTTCCAATAAAAGAATAATATGACCGGTTGTCAAGTATGATTTATAATGATGATTTATTTACATAATACTAAATCAGACTCTATGCGTATGTTCTCATTGTGGCCGCAATCAAACGCTACACAATAGGCTGATAATAGGAAAGCTTTCAGATCACATCTAACGAACCATGACAATCATAGGCATAAAGACACAAATGAACAATGTCATGATTTTTGATATCGAAATTGAAATCGAAAAATCGCGATACGTCGGCGTCGATCGTGGCTGCACCGTATTGCAGCGGCAAGTCGGCTATGAAAGTGAGATGGCTCACAGTTCGGATAAGTGGCAGGGGTGCGGTATAAAAGTGAGCGCACTACTACCACTCTCACATAGTTCACGACACTCCACGTGCCACTTCGCTGCTGCACGACACCACACATAAACAACAATGAAACTGCTGGTAAGTGGAGATTCATATATTCACCTATCCCTCATTTCTTCTTTCTTTACCCCTTTCATTATCTCTTTATATCTTTCCCCAATAATTTTAAAGAATCCCCCTGTCCCTAAAAGTGAAGCAATCATAGAAGATTGTGGTTATTATAATGATTAGAATATATTAGCATTACGTTAATTTCCAAGTTCTGTGAAGGATTGGCTGCAATCGTGTGTTGTGAGCGGCGGCACAGAATAGGGTCGGTAGATATGTCCACGATTCAACTTTGGCATTTAAATGTCTTCATCTTTAAATTCCTACATTTAATTATACTATTTATCGTTTATCGCGAGTGCAATCGGAACGACTACAGTGACCTTAAGCATAGGTTTTTGTTTGTTTTAGTACGTATCTAACCAGGATATTTGAAGTACTTATGTAATGTTTGACACAGTCATTTTCAGTCCTAATTAATGTAGTTCAATTGTGTTGTGTTCTTCTAGATACTCAATGTTTTCTCTGTAGCTATATACGAGTACATACCTAAGTATTGATGCTTTATTGAATCATCGTCAAAGTCCTCAATTATTTGTAAAAAAGGCAATATATCTCCTTATTTTGTTTACCCATCTTTGGAGAGAATGGCCTCTTGTCTGGCCCCATAACTCAAGAACTTTCCTTAAGTAGACTCGTGCTCTTTTGGTTTTCTAACCATACGATATAGGGAACAGTTTATTCTTACAATTTTATTTCCGTCAAAGGTACATAAACTTGTGTATCTTCAAGAACAAATTCCTCCGAAAGTATCTATTGATTGAAATTATAAAGTGTTTGCATATGGAAATTATCAATAATTGAACCAATTAGAATTTTTCTTAGTTTATACTTACCTATATATTTTTTCCTCTGACTTGGCCTACCTACAAACAAATAAATACCTGAGATGTAACATAATTATATCACTATCAAATGCATGTGCAGTTCGAAAATAGCTAATTCAGTTACGATATTATTATCTAATAGCTAAATAGAAGAAACCGGCTTACGAGAGTAACAAATAACAACAATCGATCAAGATAACATTTAATTTTAGCTTTCGCAATTATCAATCGTAATTTCTAGATCATAACATCCCAAATTGAAGTGAAATTAAAATCGGTTTAGTTCGTAATCGCTTATGTTTTCATCTGCGTGCGGTAATATAACATCACGCAATCGAACGCATTTACGATATAAAACCAGATATGATCGAAGAAAGAGTCATTAGCATATAAACAAGAAACTACTACATTTCAATTCACAGTTCAACCTCGTTCTAATGAACTTTCGGTTACACAAATGATCTTGTTCTTCGTAAGTTCATTATATAACAGTTTTCTAGGTCGAATTATTTGAAAAGTTATACTTAAGTTAGGTTTCACATTAAACGAAATGTTGTCTAGCTTGACAAATATATCGGTTCAGTGCCCATAAAGATAATTTTTAACAGAAAAATTCAATAAAAGTGGCACTTTAGAAAAACTCTTTAGTAAATTACGTGTATCACAAACATAACAAAACATTGGTAATAAACCGATCAACTATAAAACTAGTCTGTCTAATGCTTGCATGATAAAGTGGCCCGACACAATGGAACAACTTGTAATTGGTGATCGTAATCGACATGAAGATTGTCGAGGTTACGCTTTGATGGTTTATTTCTATGCTGATTTAGTTAGTCCAGCTGCTCTAGTCACCCATATTACAAAATCTTACATAATATGTAATAGCACGTATGTATATATTAGCAAATTTGTCCACCGAAATACGTTGTATAAACATTGATTGAGACATCTATGTTAACCACTCTCTATTTACCTACCTTTTGTAATAAAGCATGCATTATATTACCTCAAACAAAAGATGCTCTTCGTTAACGTAGCGTAGGTAAAAGTTATTTGCTCTCAATGAAAACAATGCCATGCTTGTCGACATGTAAGTGCCAATAATGTTGGAGCCCACTTTCGCCCAACCTGCGTGTCGAATGAGCCGGTTTCACAAGATGCTGCCTATTGTATCTGTTCCATCTTATCTTACGACATTCCGAATATGATTAAGTTCTTCTCTCTGACATCATTTTGTTATTTAACTGGTACCTTTAAAGTTCAAGTGTGTTGCATCGTTTAACAAAATGGGAATTTGTGCTTTCAGGTCGTTTCTTGTGCGCTGCTGTCCCTGGCGACGGCTCTGCCGCAGAGGAGAGTGTCTCTCAAGCCTGAGCAGCAAGAAGTGGAGGACCAGCAGCCAGCGGAGCAGAACTACAATAACTACCAGCAACAACAGGAGTACAGACAGCCACCCCAGCAACAGCAGCAGGAGTACAGACCGGCTAAGCAGATCGATGACTTCAGGCCCAAGGTCTCGTTGGAAACCACCACCTACATTCCCATCATCAGTTTTGACAAGGAGCAGGGTACTGATGGAAGCTACAAGACATCGTGAGTATTTATGTCAAGTAATAACAGCACTAATCAAATTACAGTAAAAAACCATAACAACCTCCCATGTTCCCGTACTGAGCTTTCTAAACACTTATAATAGTGTCAACATTAACCTACAATACTTGTAGCTATCTAAATTATCGTACTCTCTTCTTTTATTTTTAAGATCCATATTTTTTTCTTATATCACCACTGTGCCCTTAGCTTTGTAGTAGGTGTTATATTTTCTTTTCTTTACTCTTCAAATTATATTAACTTTGACCCATCACTTTTACCATCTAGGGGATTACGCATACTCAAATACACTTAAGTAAACATGAATACATTATACTGTTATAATATATATAATAGGTTTTCTAATGGTGCTCCCACACTGCTGTTATAAAATGTTTACTAACATTACCTAACATGAACCCTTTTCTGATTTCTGAAAACTTTTTGATTAAATGTATTAAATCACAATGTTAGAAAATGTTTGTAAACATTTTATAACAGCAGTGTGGGAGCACCATTAAGAACAGCAGCAGCACGTTAGTTTTTTGTAATTTATGAACTTCACAATTTTTAACTACAAAGTGTGTTTGTTTTTCAAAGAAGGAATGCCATAATTATAAAGGCCTTAGAATGAAGTAAATTTTGCACTTGGTGGATTTAAAAGTCTAGATCACAGAACAGTTAAAAGTCTAAATATTGGTAATAGATTTTGGCGTTTACCTACTTCACAGTTTTGTAGATTTTTATTTGACGCTCAAAATTTTCACGACACATCGTCAATTTGTGTATTTTTCAAAGTTTTATCTAGACAGCAGAATTAATTTTTCATCTTAAAACCTTTCAGATACGAAACCGGCAACAACATCCACGCTTCCGAGGAAGGATTCTTGAAGCCCTTCGGTGAAGACCATAACGCGTTGGTCCAGCAAGGCTCATACTCTTACACCGCTCCTGACGGTCAGGTCATCACCGTTGAGTACACCGCTGACGAGTTCGGATTCAGGGTCAAGGGTGACCACATCCCCACTCCTCCCCCAGTATCCCCTGAAATCCAGAAAGGTCTTGACCTGATCTACGCTGGAATTAAGGCTAACGCTGTAAGTATTATGTTTTTTTTATATAACAATATTTACACAAAGATATTGCTAAAATCGAACTTCTCTTTTATAGTATTACTAATGGATCTTTGAAAATACTGGAATGGTAGGCATGCCTCATGTATTTCCGTAGAATAATATAACAGTAATTTGCTATTATTCGTATTAAGGATGAAACTTTACATATACCTCGGTAGTTATATCAGTGCTATAACTACTTAGCTGTAGACCGTATTTATTAATTTTGGAAGTAGGGTTATTATAGTCTAATAAACTAAATACAGCTAAGATCTATCAGACTGCTGGTTGTGGTTTTCAGCGTCAGCAATATTTCACAGAAAAGTTACTCCGGAACGATCTCGTCATTTTTATTGCTTTTCTTTGATACTGCGAAATTTGGCAGGTGTCTTGCCACTAATAACCTTCCAAAAGACATAGAAAATATTTGGGTCATTCTGGTCTATCACGTTCGAATGCATAATATCGCTGAGAATATTTTGACCACTCAGCACTATAGCATATAGCACTTATATATAGTACATATAGCACTTTATTGTGTTGAAGGCGAATGGTAGGACTGCATGCAATTAATAGCTGCTTTACAAAAGAGAAAGGTCCTACCTACGCAGTACCTACACTATTACACATCCAGCGACGATTAAAACAATTTTTGGATCTTATTATGTTTTAGTCCCATGCTCGATCAGCCATTCATATTTTAAATATTTGGTTAGATTTTTCTTAAAGGCATAGTTATTATGAGGAAACAACTAGAAAAAGATACAAAGTTATGAACATCCGCGAAGTCAAAAATCAAATTGTTATGAGTACCTTCTAATAAAATTAAAATGTAATTTTCCAGGAGCGCGATGCTATTGAGGCCAAGAACAATCCAGAAGGCGCTGCCAGACAACAGGAAGACAGAGCAGCCCTCGACTACAAAGGTACTTACTACCAGCAGTAAAGTGACTCACAGTGACTCTCAAGTGTTGATACCGTGAACGTTCTGGCAGAACCTCCAAATGCCATATACTTTAAGACTAGATATCGCCTATCACCTGCATTATGTCACATACAAAAATCTTAAGACTTGTTATTCAATCATATAATAAACGACTTCAATATTATTATTATTATTATTTATTTACATCAGACACAGTGATCCATATTTATGTTAGTAGGTATACTTAAAAATTATGTTAGTAACCAAAGAATAAAATACATGTCATAATATTATTTTAGCTGAATTGAAAACTACACAAAATCAATCGGAAAATATAAATTCATAAGTTAAAAAAAAAAACATATCTAAATCACATATATTAAACATTTACATTTTTAAATTAATATCAATTACAACACATAGAAGAAAATAAATAAATAGACAATTACAAGAAATTATATATAAAACAACAATCACTTAATAAATGGTGACGAACTGGCATGCAGGTGCATCCACCTCTCCAGCATCAACGAGTCCCACCGCTCGGACAATACGCTCAGGATACTGTTAGTGCTGCATCGGAAGCGACTTAGTAGCGAGGCGCTCCTCTTCCTAATAATAGCAAAAAAGTCATCGGTTTGCGCCTGCGCGAACATCATAGAAGCACTGCAAAACCGCGGCAGCCCCAGCAGCACCCTGAACGCATTGTTGTACTGTACGCGCATGGCACTGTATACTCTCTGCACAAAGTTGACCCATAGGCTGCACGTATAAAAAGACTGACAATAGGCTTTAAATAAGGTCACCTTTACTTGTTCAGTACAGCGTGCAAACCTACGTGCCAACATGTTACAGCGAACTGACAGCGCCCTACGTTCCCGCTCGATGTCCTCATTGTCAGACAAGGTATCTGTGACCCAGTGGCCCAGGTACTTAAAATGGTTAGCCCTATTCAGACTAGCACCACAAAGAGTGATCGGAGGAACAAAAGAGAAACATTTGGTACCAGCTTTGAAAATCATGTACTCACTCTTTTTAGGGTTGTACCTGAGCCCATGAGCCCCAGCATATCTCTCACAAATGCGCAGGAGCTTTCGCAACCCCCCAACCGATGGGCTCAGCAGCACCATATCATCTGCATAGCTGATGTTATTAATAGGCACTCCGCCTATTGAGCACCCCGCATTAGCACTGCTGAGCTCGCCGATCAGCTGGTTCATGTACAGGTTGAACAAACGGGGCGAGGTTATACCCCCCTGCCTCACACCGCAATCCAACCCGTACACGTCGGAATATACTCCCGCCCATTTCACACTGTTCCGCTGGTTACTGTACCAATACCTAAATATCGACACTATCTCACCCGGCACCTGTGTCTCACTATGCAGCTTGTGCCACAGCATGTCATAATTAACCAGGTCGAACGCTTTCGAGAGGTCTAGGTAACAGGCATACACAGGAGTATTTCTGGCTGTGTAGTACTGTACAGTCTGCTTCAGACAGAGGATAGCACTCTCAGTCGACAAACCAGGCTTGAAGCCAAACTGAGCGTCATGTATATGAAGATGCTTCTCCAGCTGTCCGTCAAGCAGCCTGTCCAGCACTTTGGCTATGACAGTGGCGAGCGAGATAGGCCTATAGTTAGATACATCCGACACATCACCCGTTTTGTTTTTAACGATCGGAACTACCACCGTGTACATGAGATCATCAGGTAAATAATTGTGACTGATGCATAAATTAAACAGCATTGCCAGTACCCTCGGGAGATGCACACCAGCATGCTTCAAGTGCTCGATGCCAAGGTCATCATGACCTGGAGACTTACCTCTCACCATCCTCTTAATAATGACAGCTACATCCTTGGCTGTAAAGCTGATACAAACGTCTCCATGCTGACACTCAGCATCAAGCACCTGCGCCGCCGGCCCAAGCGGTGACTCCACTTTGAAATGGCGCTGGAAGAGGCTAGCAATGTCACATGGTTCATGAGCATCACCTACACTCACCGGAAGGCTCGACCCTGAGTTTAATTTATTTGTTGACTTCCAAAATTTATTGAATTTCTTATCAGTGTGATGTTTTGCAATAATGTCCATTCTGATCTGTTCCTCATTGTTTTGACAGTATTTTAATTTTGATTTAAATAATTTTCTAGACTCACACATTTTATTATAACTATGTCCGGTTTTAGGCTTACCCTGTAATAGCCACATCTGAAAACACAGTCGAGCCTCCCTGTGGGCACTACTCACATGTTTATTCCAGCCAGGTACATATGTATTGTATTTCCGTTTAGGTACACTATAGCTCAGTTCCGCACCCCTAGATAATATACTAACGATATCAAGGTACATTTTGTTTAATAACAACTTATGGTCCTGATCATTACACAATGCATCCGCACAATTAACAAATTCCGATGGAAAATCTAGCTCTCTAAGATTAGAATTACAATAATCAAAGTATGCTTCTATCTGAGTTTGATCCCTCTCCCCCCACTTTACCCGACTACAAACTTTACTATGATTAGTACGTTTAGGCAAAATAACATTAAAATTACATTGAACTGATATAGGATAATGATCTGACCAGTATGTGTCATACATGACAGACACATTAATTACAGATGATCGCGCGGCGCTTGTTATTAAACAGTGGTCTAGCCACGACTGTGTACCGCTCACCTGGCACACGAACGTATGTGAGTCACTCGGCAACAACTCCATGTCTATACATGACCACGATTGTTCCGCACAGAAGTCTAATAATTCTTTCGCAAATAAACCACCAGGGTGCGAGTTGAAATCACCAAGTAAAAATACAGATTCCACATTATTGCTTTCAATTATTGCACATATTTCACCAAGACACTCCGAAAACAATGGCAGGTTTTCACTTTTGTTTGTAGGCATGTATACCGAAAACACTATAATTGTGCGCTCATGATCAAGTTTCACCTTAATCGCCGCAAGACGCACACTACGACACTGTATAACAGACACCGACGGGAAGGCAGATTTTCTCCACAGCAGAGCTACTCCTCCGTATGGCCTCCCAGTCAGGATTCCTCCCGACGTATCCACAGCGGACTTTCCCGCATATGAAAAAGCAACGTCAATATCACCCAGGAAAGGCAAGTCGTGAGGAAGCAGCCAGGTCTCTTGCAGTGCCACAATATCCGCGGAGCGGCAAAGTTTTCTCACACATTCAACAGATCTTTTGACATTTTTACAATTAAAGCTAATAAGTGTATTTTTGTTAACCATTAACTTTATGTAGGTATTCAATTAGCCATATCTCGATTTTCCACGCAGGGGGTACGTCGACTAAATTCCACAAAAGGGCGATATATTATTCCCTCTGGCCAAAAGTCATCCGTCAAAAATGTATCCAGTTTAGACTTAGGAACATACACCTTATAAGCATTATAGTCTTTCATTAATTTCATGTTCACTTTCTCCAAGCGTACGTCAATGTTAGTGTTGCTCTTAACATAGGTTATTATGTCACACACGGACGCGGCCTTTGACACATTATATATATAAAGAGGTACCTTACTGTCTGCCGCCTTGAACTTAGAGTCAGCACCAACCATAGCTTTTCCAGTTTTTCCCACAAAGCGATTTTGAACCCTTTTTCTTTGAACAAGGGTCCATTTCTCATCCTTTTCCTGGGATCTCCACTCACCTTCATGTACCACATCAGAGAAAGTTTTCTTTGCAATGGCACATCGATTTTTTTCATTCGGGGGAGCTGTGTGCAGCGCAGTAGCGGGCACTAGAGGCGGAGTCGGATGACTCACCAACGGTGTGGCAATAACACATCGATTGTTTTCATTCGGGGGAGCTGTGTGTATCTCAGTAGCGGTCATTAGAGGCGGAGTCGGATGACTCACCAACGGTGTCACCGGCAGCGGCTGGCGGGCGACGTTCGGCTCACTATCAGCTGACTTTCGTTCGAGCGGCCGTCCGTTATAGATTCCGCACGGTGTTTTTACACTACCCTCCGTTGGTAGGAAGTTTTGCTGTGGAGATAATGCTGGGGGTCCACTCTCGTACTCAAAGCTCGATAATCTAGTTCTTCCAACACCCCGTCTTAGGGTAATATTGTTAGCAATCGACGCATTTTTGATCACTTTAACTTCCAATTCTAGTTCCTCAAACTGTTTTAATGTCACGTACTCATCACGTATTCGTTGCATTTCGCCTCTCATTGTCACCAAGTCCTTTAGTAAGCGGGTTACATCTACGTGGTCAAATAGTACCGGCGGCAGTTTATGCAGATCTCGTGCTACGAAAGTAGGAATATCCTCCGGATCAGTCTCCTTCAGCACGCAGATGATGTCGTCGATATCCCTTAACGTTTTCCCCTGTCGTCTCCTAATCTTTTTACGCTTAGTGGTCGATATGGAGTCAAACAATAAGTTCTTAGCACCTAATATCTCAGTGTCATCGAAAGCACTAGCACAAATCTGACCAATACTTTGCTCGTTCATAACGTCAATCTTATTACAAATAAAAGCCAATACCTCGTTAATCACCACATTACAACTTGCACATTTCACGATGTTAGAAGCCATTATGAATAACGGCTCCCACCTGCACGGTAGGTGTACGCGCAAAAAAGGACTCGATATACGTGCGATGCCCGGCGCGTGCGAGACGGAACTGTTTTTGTGAATTTAGTTCAGAATAATTCGATTAAGTTCGGAATTATTTAATTTGCGTCGTTTAGAGAGGTCCAGTACGAATTCATGAAATTCCGTTTGAGAGGACAAACTGAATTGGACCTCGTATAAATGCGTAATGGTATTTAGGTGCTTCTGGTTTTATGCCAGAAGCCATATTAACGGCACGTCCACACAAACGATTTAAATAGCCGTTTTGACTAAAGTTGTTTAAGTTTATTAAGGATAATCATATCAGGTAAAATACTGAGATGCATCTTTTGATGTGTTTTTGGCAACTGTATCAATATGGTCCAAGCGTGACCCGTGATTGGATGATAACAAAATGTATTCATAGCCGTATGCAGTATTCACATATTGTGGTCATAGGCTTGTAAGTATAGAGTAAAGATGAATAGTTATTTACAAGATAATGTTATACTCAATATGTCAGATAATTACTAGGTATGCTATTAGTTCTCTGGTCGATATTTTTGTTCAGTAACTAATATCATTTTAAAAGACTTATCATGAAACTAATAACTCACGATGTAGTTATGAGAATCAAACTTTTCCTTAGAAACAGGTATATTGTGAAATGAAGGAAGCGTTTGATTTTCACAATTTTGCCAGTACTTTATTTCTGCTGTACTGGGTGGAGATGTGAAATAAAACTCCTTAGGATAGTATTCATGATTTTATGGGACTCGATATTATAGACTTGAGATTACTAACAAATAGGTTTCATAAAATTATGGAAATTACTCAAGATCGAATTATCTTACCAACAAGAGAAGTGTTAAATTTTATTTTTATACTTTTGTAAATACCTTACCATTGTAATTAACTTATCTTTGTATGTTTGATTTTAAATAAAAATGTTGTAAAATATATTTTTGAAATCACTTTCCTTTTTTAACTGACTTCCAAAAAAAATACTACAAAGTGAAAAATAACTTTAATTTTGGAAGTCGGTGTCAATAAACGAAAATGCGGAACCAACGACACCGACTTCCGAAATTAAAGTTATTTTTTACTTTGTAGTGTTTTTTTGGAAATCAGTTGTTTTTTTTTTGTATAAAAGTTTTTTACATTACCTAAATCCTTTCCACAGAAAGATGGGCAAAAATATATAAGACATGCCGCTGATAGATCAAATAGGTCATCCTCCTTTTTGAAATCCAGTCATACAATGTTATTTTAGATCATAGATTTTCTTCCACAACAGGTCTTGCTAACAAATAACAAGAAAGGTGCACATTGTAAGTTGATGCTGCTGAATTTTGCAATTTATATGATACAGGTTTTTGTCAACTTTAATGGGATTGCAAGCAGTCAACCAAGCAAAGGCGCCTATTTTGTTAGACCCTATCGATATGATCTTTTAGAATATGCGCTCAAGAAAAAGAAAAACGAAACACAGTAAATAACTTTAGAAAACGAAACATTCCAAAGGATTACGATATTCAGCAGACAGTCGACTTTATGCTGTAACTTAGAGTTATGTGATGTCATCACTACTACAGTTATGAAATTGCCAGGCAGATGACAAATCGTGATAGTCAGGTCATATCACAATTTGTCATTTGCCTGACAATTTTCGGGCACAACTAATTCCAGATAGAAAGTAAAGCAAAAATAATTATACAATCGCAGGATACGAAGTTATATTAGAGGGTTACGTCACATGCGTCTGGGCATGCGCTAGTTTTCGCTATTTAGCTGTCACTCAGCCCGCGCCAGTGGAGTGCACCAGTTTTTAGTGTACTAGCACAACAATCGGGTGTAGCACATTCAGTACATAGGTATATGTACCCACTTACGTAGTCACAATTAGCTGCTATTTACGCTTCGTTAAACGTTCTTAATTAGCCAATTAGTTATTTTAAACGAACCTGAAATGTTCATTATATTACTGTTTGTCATAACAGCTTTGGTTACGTCTGTTAATTTCTACATTTCTTTTATGCCAATGTTTTCAGCGTGATTTTACTGGGTGCACAATGGTTACTTATGCAGCACCTAAGTATGGTCTTGTTTGTTGCTTATATTTATGTATTTGAGGAAATTTATTGGATTCACTACTATTGTGTTTTTAAAGCATGGTTTTACGGTTACGAGTTTGCCTACAGCGTATTTTGATTTATTTCGGCCACATAATTCGAAGAGGAGATAACAACCTTGAAAAGCTTAATTATCCGCACTGAAGGAAAGAGAGCACGTGGCCGGTCACCAATACGATGGTCTGACCAAGTAAGAGAAGCTACGTCCTCAAGCAAAGGACGTGGATATTTTGTGGCCTAGTACGGACAAAAGTTAACAATATTTAAAAAATAACTGATAATATTTGAAATCCCATCAAAACTCGTTACTTGGCAAATCTTTGCAGAAAATATTTAAATTTAAAAGATTATTATTTTGATTCAAGTATTCGGAGAGGTCTTTATAAGTTGCCAGTTTTGGAAATAAGATGGTAATTGGGATATGCTTTTTGCTAGAATTGAAATGATTTTTCGAGTATTTTTAGAATATAAAATATCCAAATTTTATTTAAAGCGTATTGAATAATAGCTACACTGTTATGAACATGATATTTAATAATTGATTTATGTAATAATTTCATTTATAAAAATAATAGATAAGTCCAGTCTGTAAAGTATATAATGGTAGCACCTTTTTTATCGTTTACTAGCTTTTGCCCGCGACTTCGTCCGCGTGGGTTTCGTACTTTCCTCAAATAAATTTAACACCCTCTCCACCTCCCCCTGAAAGGTATTTCGAAAATTATTGATTACGATCTTTATACTTACTTTATTTAAAGAAATAAGTATTCGGGCCAATATTTTAGTTAAACTACCTAAGATGTTTCAAATAAACTATCCTCCCTTTTCATCACGACAGGGCTTGTTTTTGCATTTGGTACGTTTCCATTTTTATGATATAAAGATTATTTATACCCATTTTCGTGTTAATGGAAGTTGAATTTTCTACTCCTTAAGCTTCATTACCCTTTTCCACCCCGGTAGGAGTCGAATAAGTAAAACCCTAAAACTCATACTTTTTCATTTTAAGTAAGTAAGTAGTAAACCCCTAAAAGTGACAATCTTTATTATTTACTGAGGCAAATGTTGAAAAGTTTCAAGTTTCTTAACCAATAAGACCATCTTTTCACCTTCACAGTTTTTATCCCCATAGGGGCGAAATATTGAAAACATGTTTGGGACGTTTCCATACCTTGACTCAAAGATTATTTATACCAATTTCCCATTGAATCAAGCCACGCAATAAAATACTCCTCTGTGATATGGACTACCCCCGTTCACCCCGTTAGGGTTAGATTTTCGAAAAACCCAGTCACACTTTTTTATTTATTTTGGTCTTAAGTATACATACTGAGTTCCGAGTTTATATTATTGGACCGCGCGATAAAATTCTTCCATACAAACTGACACCCTCAATGAGCAGAAAAACATAAAATGACAAACTATAATTTACTTAGATAAGTATTTGTGCCAAGTTTGAAGCTTAAATTTATTCATACCATTTTTTTGTAGTAAATCAAGCTACGCACTATAATACCGGCCTTAAAAATCGAATTACCACTTTTTTACCCGTCAGGGATTTTTCGTATAAAGTTTTTTCCACTTTTCACCCCACACAGGAGGAATTTTGAAAAATGTTTGGGATGTGTTCATAACTTGACTCAAAGATTATGTCCAACAATTTTCGAGTTAATCAAGCCACGCAGTAAAATGGAATATTAACTACTCCTTTTCACCCCGTCAGAGGTAGATTTTCGCAAAACCCTGATACATGTTATTCTTTACTTTTGGTCTTAAGTATAAATACTGAGTTTAATCGGAGACCGCACGTTAAAATTCTTCCATACAAAAATGTTGACCCCCTAATCGCCCTTTAGGGGGTAGTTTAGAATAGCAAAAAATGCCAAAATTCATAATTTACTTAGATAAGTATTCATGCCAAGTTCAAGTATATTAACCAAATGAATAAGATTTTTCATATAAGCTGTATACCCACTTTTCACCCCCACAGGGGTGGAATTTTGAAAAAGTAAAGTTTGTCCTGTAAAATTAACTACCCCTTTTCCCCCCGTTAGGGGTAGATTTTCAAAAAACCCTGATACACGTAATTCTTTATTTTTGGTATTAAGTATAAATACTGAGTTTTGAGTTAATCGGACCGCGCGTTAAAATTCTTCCACACTTATTTTGACACCCCCCGATCCCCTGTTAGGGGGTAGTTTAGAAAAACAACAAATGCCAAACTTTATAATTTACTTAGATAAGTATTCGTGCCAAGTTTCAAGTTTATTAACCCAAGGAATAAGATTTTTCATATAAGCTGTATCCCCACTTTTCAACCCCACAGGGGTGGAATTTTGAAAAATCGTTTGGAACGTGTTCATTACTTGACTCACAGATTATTTATACCAATTTTCGAGTTAATTAAGCCAGGCAGTAAAATTTGTCCTGTAAAATTAACTACCCCTTTTCTCCCCGTTAGGGGTAGATTTTCAAAAAACCCTGATACACGTAATTCTTTATTTTTGGTATTAAGTATAAATACTGAGTTTTGAGTTCATCGGACCGCGCGTTAAAATTCTTCCACACAAATTTTGACACCCCCCGATCCCCTGTTAGGGGGTAGTTTAGAAAAACAACAAATGCCAAACTTTATAATTTACTTAGATAAGTATTCGTGCCAAGTTTCAAGTTTATTAACCCAAGGAATAAGATTTTTCATATAAGCTGTATCCCCACTTTTCACCCCCACAGGGGTGGAATTTTGAAAAATCGTTTGGAACGTGTTCATTACTTGACTCACAGATTATTTATACCAATTTTTGAGTTAATTAAGCCAGGCAGTAAAATTTTCCCTGTAAAATTAACTACCCCTTTTCTCCCCGTTAGGGGTAGATTTTCGAAAAACCCTGATACACGTATTTTTTTATTTTTGGTATTAAGTATAAATACTGAGTTTTGAGTTAATCGGACCGTGCATTAAAATTCTTCCATACAAATTTTGACACCCCCCCATCCCCCTTTAGAAGGTAGTTTAGAAAAACAAAAAAGTCCAATTTTCATAATTTACTTAGATAAGTATTCTTGCCAAGTTTCAAGTTTATTAACCCAAGGAATAAGAGTTTTCATACAAACTTTCATCCCCTATTTAACTCCCTTAGGGGTTGAATTTCAAAAATTCCTTCCTTATTCCTCGTCTACATTATAAAGAAAACCTCTGTGCAAAATTTCAGCTTTCTAGGTCCAAGGGTTTAGGCTGGGCGTTGATGAGTCAGTCAGTCAGTCAGTCAGTCAGTCAGTCAGGACTTCTCTTTTTATATATATAGATAATAATTGTCACTGCCCGTCATTGTTATGCATTTGTCATTTATGTTTTACACAAAGTTAAAAAAAAAAGAATAAAAACATCAGTAAGTAATGAGCATGAGGGACCGATTGTAGAAAAGAGGTTATGATTTCTAAACAAGGGGAGTAGGTACAAATGTGTTCCCACAACCATTGCATGGCACCCAAGTCGCAGAGAGCGCGGGTGGTTATAGGGATTTTTTTTCTTCTTATATTCAGCTGCTGATCGCAGACCATGAACTATGGGCAGATTTGTTGATTGATTTGATGGTGCAGAGTGGTCCTCCAGCGAGATTTGCCTCTTTATATGAATTCATGGCAACATGTCCTAGTTGGCATTGACAAGGTCCATTACAGCGAAAATTTTCAGCCGCATGTACACATCTTAGCCTGTATAACAAATTTCATCTTTCTAGAAATTCGGGTGGTTTTGATGAGTTAGTAAATGAGTCAGTAAATCAGTGTTAGATATTCATAAAATCCTAAGTATAAATGCAAGGCAAAAAAAATTAACACGGGTGTTTTATAAATCTGCTTAGCATATTTTATTCAGAGAATTTGAGCTCCCTATCATCTCTATTATCCAGATCGAAACTTTGAGGGTTTGAAAATATGACGAAATGGTCCGAGAAAAGGTAGATGGTGCCCCCTGCTTTTTGTTTTTGGCTCGTCTTGACGGCGATTTGTCAATAAAAATGACTGTCAATAATGCACAAGCAAAACATAAAAGAGAGTTAATTCTTATCAGTAATCAGTACTTCCTAACTTCCTAATTGTAAATTAATATTATATTTGTGATACTTTCACGCTAAAACGGCAGAACGGATTTGAATGAAATTTGGCACATGGGTATACATAGAATACTTTTTATCCCGGTAATACGTTACGACCTCCACGCGGCCCAAGCCGCGGGAAAATCTAGTTGCTTCTAAATTCAGAATGTACCATAGACTTCACCTGGACTTTTGAATCTATCATAGACCTTTCAAAATGACAATCAATAAGTGTACATTACATATACACTAAATAAATGCAGAAGCTTTAGGTTGATTAGGTACTTTATATATTTTATTGGTTTCATCAAATGCCATACGTAGAACTGGCTTCGGTGGGGTCAGTGCGTGTCGACGCGACGCATGTTACGTGGATACCTACATGTACATATTTCACAACGGACCCTCGGTCTTTTTCGGACATTAGCTCATCTAGTGTATGACGGCTTTGTGCAACCTTAGCGTAAACCTACCAACACGCAAATGAAACTTGATCAGCTTGCGCAAACACTTAATTAAACCTGTGAAGATGAGGTTTTATTCACGGAAGATGATATTAATGATATTACAGATTCTTGCAGAGAAAATTCAAACGAAATGCAGGTTGGCAAAGATGTGAGGTAGTAAACTCACTATCGTGACGGATTAAATCATGATAACTGAGTTATGTAGTAACAATTTTGTAAATTTCCCACAGCAGGGTAAAGTCATACACAGAAAAAATGTGTTCCTACTGATCACCGCGGTGGAACCCTGCTTCTTTTTGACTTAGTACTACTACTAAACTATTTATATAATCTAAAAGTTCTAAAACCCTAATTGCGAAGGTATCATTTTATTTTGATTTAATAATATCTAGCTATTGTGTAGAGTTAGTTATCGGAAAATCGGGCTTTCCATACATTATAAAAAGTATAGGGAGTTTGTTGAATTTTCTAATTATAAGCTTAGACGTCCATGATTGTATTAAAATTATGTTATGTAACAGTCAATGTTTTCCTCAATCGTTGTATTTGTGCACAGGATTAACTAATAAAGCGAGATGGCTTGAAACACAGGTTTAAATAAACCTAGATCAGGCAACGTACTACATTACCTTCAGAGTTCTATTTTTGACTGTAATCTCATATTTGTCATACCATAGTTTATATCCAGATTATTATAATTCTATTATACGCCTCGATTAATATACGAGTATACGTCTACTGAACCATATGTACACTTTTTTGTAAACTTATTATTATTTCAATAAATTTTATTTTTATGTTATTTTATTTTATCCTTCAAGCTTTTTCGTAAAGAAATAGTATAGAAGATCCTATCCTGGGGAGGAGATTCCTTCAAATATTGTAAGGGGATCTCCCCTTACAATATTTGAAGGAATCTAAAAGGAATCCGAAAGGTTTAGGGTACAAAATTCCCGAAAGCACCCATCTAGCGATGAAAACAATTTATGTTCCAATACTGTCAATAGTGTTTGGGCCTGCACACACATATCACAACCACATCACATCGCAGCGACAAAATGTGGCCAAGCAGATAGAGTCGCGTAGTGGTAACTATTAGTTGCGATGCTATTAGTTGCTATTAGTTTTGTTTGCGATGTGGCCGGCTGCTAGTGCACCGTCTAGCTCGTGGTTGGGTTATGGCTGCGACGTGGCCTTGATGTGGTCGTTATTGTCTACGCCGTTGATTTTGAAGGCCAAATGTGGTCCGTGTCGATAAACTATTCATATTAATACAAATTAGCGCCCATCCACATGTTGAAGTTCTGGTGTGATTGTGGTACATATGATCGGACCCTAAATATTAGCCCACCCGTGCAGGTATGGAACCTTAATAGGCAATGGGTATAATCTTATGAACTTATGATCAACTCACCTTTACCTTTAATGTCCTTTTAACTCATTCTATTGAATTTACGTTAAGCGACATCTACTTTAGTAATCAAACGAGTTTGCTACATGAGGGTGAAGTTTTATGTTATGGCAGTTGATAAGAAATGTATGCAAAGGACACTGGGGAAATCAACTCACTTTTTCATTTACCTAATGTTCTTTATGTTCTTAGATTAAAGTTATGCTAGTTTCTTGCTCACGTTTAACTTGATCCTTGACTTCAATTTAGAATATTCCGGTGCGGGTCGAAAATAATCTGTGCCGGAAAACCCTGTGCATGAAATTATTTATTCTGTATCGATGCTAAACGCTTCCAGACATAAATAACATATACTATATTTTGATTTATATATTTTTAAGGTTTCAATAAGATTCAAGATTCATTATTTGTGCTAACACGAGTATACATACAGAGCATGCAAGTTATCACAATACATTAGATCAGTCATGTTTGGCCGTAGTGGCGTACGAATATTTAAATGTCAGTAAATAACATAATAATTGGATAAATTAATAAATAAACAATGTTGTTAAATGTCAATTTTGAAGAAAAAAAATAGTCATAAATACAATTACAATAATAAAATGTCAATTTAATTATTAGTCACGACATTAATCAATAATACTTGCAAATGTCCTGCGATGTAACGCTTATTGCTTGTACAGACGCCAGCAGGTCAACCTACCCCAATCTGTCAAATTTCTTTGATAGATTTTCAACTTTAGCACAAAGGAATAAGGTTCATATTCAATTGGGAAAATCTGACAGATTGGGGTAGCTTGATGTGCTGGCCTCTGTACATATACAAAGTTATCTTCACTTACGTTACTGTAGACAAGGTTTGGATAGATCTTTGACTGGTTTTCTCAGTACCTACTACTTAATGATACGCTACTCATACATTATGTTGCAATTCCCGATGACTAAAATATTACATTACTTAGAATACGACCCGGACATTATTTCATAAACCACCTCAGTTCAAGTCGTAAGTCATAGGGCGATCCCCAAGGTTGTCTGTGTCTTTTTAGATATCAAACATTTAAAATACTTATATAACTTCTACAAGATTGACAAACAAGACAAATTAATGACAATGCAATTTTTTATGATTCGCATATATTTCATAGAAATATCTTTACAACAAAATAAATAATGTTCCAAAGCTGGATAAAGATGCTGTTATCGCCATAGCAACAAAATTATGCAACAAATAAATATTTTAGATCTGGGAACAAGTAGATTAGGCAGGTATAGCTCTGGCGTCACTTCCCACCTGCAAAAAACAATGCTGCCTAGAACATGAAACCTATTAAAAGCTAGCCAAAAAGGAATTTGTATCATCTCTTTGACAGGGATTCTAAACTGTGAAAACTTAGGCATTGTCGTCTCTTGTCTTGTAACCCGTAAAGAAAGAAGGAAGTTAAACAATAAAACCTTATCATGGTTCTATAACTAGTTAAACAGGCAGATTATTCATGCCTCCATAAGAACATTGTTGAAGCCATGGTAAGTTAATTCATACATTTGCCAAAGTACATTGTTACAACGTCTTTGTTTCATTATGTTAAAGCATCCTTTATTTTCTCTTTTGAATAAAAAAGAACTTGATTGCTCAAGCGCCGTCATGGGTGTGCGTGTGCCATCAAAAATGCATACCATAAAATGTTTTTATGGCATTTCTACATATTCTTAAGTCAAACTGTGTTAATAGGGCTTGCATAAGTCTTTCTCGCACAAACACCTCATTCTGAAATAATGTTTTTAAAGAGCCGGTCAACAATACTATGCTGTAGGCTCGCCCACATTAGGTATCTTCTTGTAACTTAAACATAACTTATTGATGGTATGGTCCCTTTCGGTGCCTTTGAATTTACGTTGGAGTAGAGATCGCGTTGAATCACGCAGCTGCCTCATCTTCAACTAATATCTGAATGGAAATGTTTAAGAAATTAATCGTTCATATTCATTCATTTTGAACCAGTCTAGTGCAACTCCCTGTCTGAGTTTGACTTCCTAAGTTCTTAAAGCTATCAGGTATGAGTCTCGGATAAATAGATTACTTTTAAATAAGTGTATTGTGGAGCCCAGCAACATTGACAAAATGCAGTCTTGCTAGCGGTGACGCAGTATCTACGAAACGTCTATGAAAAGGTCTACCTTACACCTTCGTCTACGCTGAACGATTATAATTAGCACATAATGTTCCCACTGCTGGGACACAGGTCTCCTCCAGCACATGGTCCACGCGGGCCAAGTGCGGGTTGGCGGATGACACGTATCTTCTAATTTTTGGTTCTGGGACATGCCGGTTTCCTCACAATGTTTTCCTTCACCGTTTTGGAAGCTACTTAACGAGTGCCAAGTTCAGATAAACTCTTGTATTAATAAGCAAACGTAAGTAAGTAAGTAAATTTTTATTTGTTTAAACATGGTGTACATGATACGTTGCATGCAGGATAATAATAAGATGCAGAAAAGTTCTAACATGTTCAGCCACTTATCGTGGCGTACAAATTGGTAGGAAGAGATAGTGCATAAACCGTGATAATATTCATCAAAATTACATTTAATCATTATTCATTAAAGATTAGGTATAGTTACAATTCAATAATCATATTTTTAGATATAATTCAATGTCAAACTTGTCATTAAATAAATTATTGGTCATTAAAAACATGAATTACCGTCTGTCATTAAAAATTTCAATTCCAAATTACAATTATTCCAAAAATACAATAGATTACAATAATGTCAAAATTAAAATGTCAAAAAAATACAACATTGTCATCTCAAAAACGAAGAAAAATTGTCCTCTTTCATAAACTCTGCTATACTGTAATATGCTCTTTCAGTTAGTAAACTCTTCAATTTACTTTTAAGAGCAGATATATTTAATGTTTTCCATGATTTAGGTAATTTATTAAAAATGGTCGGAGCCATGCAAAAGATAATGTAAAATTATTTCTTCCTTGAAGCTTACGCTGCTGCTTTTTGTAGCTGCTGCTTGAATTTGAACAAGGTTCGAAGTACAAAAGCTCAATTGTTAAGACAATCGATTCTATAGGCTAGTTTTCGTAGAAATAAACAAACTCACGGGTCAGTCATAAAATGTGACCAGTAAAAAGCTATCATTGTAAGCCAAACCATATTTTGTTTCACATCACACCAGTTGTTACTGCGTGGGTAAGCACAGGTGTGCAGATACAGCCGGTACACTTTCTCCAGTTATGGTAACAGTCCCATGAGTCCCAGAGCCTAACCGTGGCCCCTGGCACAGGCAACTGAAAGAACTCGGGTAGGTTTTAGTCAGTAAAAGTCTGACATGCCCTCCCAGCTCCGCCCAGAACGGGAGAAGTTATTTGATAATTTCCCAACCAAAACGAAAAAAAAAAGACCCAGAGCCTATCTATGACAAGGCAGTCCCATTACTAGGGTAACACAGAACTTAACGTTACCTCGGATTATTATCATAATCGTAAGAAATCGTAATTGAAAAAGGATGCGCTTTACTTTCCTACCTTATCATAATAGCACCTAATCAAGCGTGACAGCTCGGCTTAGATAACAGTGGTACTAACAGCTATTAAAAGACTGCTTTGCGCAATTAAAATTTTATGAAATACGAATAATCTCATTGCAGAAAATGTAAATTAGGTTAAGCGATGGTAGCCTTTTTTTGCTAAAGGGTAATGTTGTTTGTTCCCGAGTTTTTCAGTATAAGTCGAAAATAAAAGATGAACCCATCTCCTATTTTTGTCACATGACATGACAAATATTGCATAGGTTGCATTAAACCTGCTGATTAATTAGGTAAATCAAAAAACATACCTATATCATACTTTAATGGCGTCCAAACAGTCGCTACTTAGTCATTTTATTACAGCTAACGAGAATTCAGTTGAGAAACATTTAAAAAAACTTTATTAAATAGGTATAATTATGAACCTATAAACCTACTGAATTCTGTTATAAAATTTCTTAGTCCATAAGGGCAATAATTGCCTATTTTACATGGCAATTACACTTTGATATCTACCTTATGAGGCCTAATGGACGTTTAGATATGAAAATTTTATAAAGTTCAATCGTACAACGGGGTCCAAAATTGTGAAATCTAATTGAATAAAATAATTTTATAAGCATTCCGATCTTCAAAATTGTTAAGATAATTCGATTTCCATTAGTATCTGATTGTTTAGCATGCGTACGGGCACGTTTGTAAGTGAGCGTCGCGGAGATGTATCGCCGGGATGCGCCCGCGCCGGTGTCGGGTCGCACGAAGTTCATAGGTAAACACGCCGGTATATAAACCCCATGCAGTGTCAACGAGCACACATTTGTGCCTGTGATTGCATCCAGTCCCTTTGTACTGACGTCCCTTGCCCTACATCTTAACACAATGGTGAGAAAACATTCATTTGTTATTTTGAAACGCCGGAAAACTTCCAGACCTTTTTTTTTCAAATCGTAATTGACTGATTATCAATCATTCATTCGTATTACCTCTCTTGAGTAGACGAGTCGCACTTAAAAACCTTTTCGTAACCCTTTTATCCTTTACTAGCTGCGTCCTGTGGTTTCACCCGCATAAGTGTCGATCCTGGAGGGACACCGGGATAAAAAGTAGCCTATATGTTAATTCAAAGTTTCAGCTACCTCCATACAAAATTTTATCAAAATTGGTCCAGCAGTTTGAGCGTGAAGAAGTAACAAACATATAAACACACACACTCACAAACTTTCGTCTTTATAATATTAGTGTGAAGTGTGATTAGTGTGATAGTTAAGCGTATTAAAATGACTTAAATGACTCGACTATGTTCATTTTTCATCAAGTGTCATTTAAAATCTTTAATACAATGAGCTCAATGACTGACATCCATAATACACAGACGCGCAAACTGTAACCAATTCAGCATCTATGGTTCTAGAAGCAATAGCGTAGAAATTTTCCGTCAGTTATCAATAGAGAAAATTTGCTGTGTCTGCAAAATTTGTGAAAAATTTCCACCGCAACGATACAGAATCAAGTACTAAATCTATGGTAACAGAATGCGCGTCGACATCCGTCACCTTTTTGTGTTGGCATTAGAATACAAATGCTTATTAGATGTAAATATCTAGATTTTCCAAAGATCATTAGACTGAAAGCTAAACTTCTTTCTCTATGTTGACGTGAACGCGTCTCTAAAATTGCTTCCATAGTGGGGGGCATGTTAAAAAAACCAATGCTATCAAAATCGGGGATACAGTTTGGTGTTTTTACTTCCTGTTTGACGTAAAGTATTGTATGCAGAAAGTATTGATCTATTAGATACCTTTGTGTTTTAAATGAGTGTCCAATTAATCATAGGATTTGATAAAGAGATGTTGAGATGAGATCGATATACCTAATTTTAAATAAAATTATCAGATCGTCGCATAATTTTTTTTTATGTTTGTTGTTTTTTTTTTATGTTGTTGTTTTTTCTATGTTGCATTCGCGATGCTGTAGGTACTTGTTAATAAAAAAAATTTAATTTGCATATTATACGAGTAAAGTATTGAAAAAACATCTTTTAATTCGTTTTATCAAATCCGTAAACAAATCAATTTTTTTTCCTTTCTAAGCATATCAGGGAAAGGAATAAATAATATAAATAACTGAAAGTCTTGAGTTTCAGGAAGGCTAGAACTGAATGCCCTAATATTTGCATAAAGGGAACTAATTGAAATTACTTTATGTATACCAGACTAGGCACAAAAATTATCCCGAAAACGGTTGTAGGATATAGGTAATGGCTACTGCTATTGCAAGCTCATGAAATTCTCAGTTGCACAGAGTTAGCGAAATTACAATAGATTGACAGCTTGTAGACGAAACATACTTTAATAATAGAATGTGATAAAAATGGCGAAAGCATGCATTCACGATTGTTAGGAATTGCATGATGTATATGTGCATTTACCGAGTCTTCAATTTTTTTTAAGCGTTCCGTACGTATATATCTTTATTACCATTTAAAATACTATTAAAATCACTAATTCAATAAGGAGTTACTAGCCACAGTCCTACCTGAGGGGTAATTCTCATAATTTCAAGAACGTTCACAGTCTGATCTCAGTCTCAATCTGTCAAAAATACCTCTAATTCCTCGTTTTCAAAGTTTTTGACATTTGTTTGTCGCCGAGATGAGACTGCAACTAGATTTTGAACGTTTTAAATTACGAGAATAGGCCTCCTAGTTTTATGTTTACATTAGCAGTAGATAAACAATAGGTTATATACACTATACTTTGAAATTTATGAAAGCTTCAGCTTTCTCTTGCTACACATAATGTTTACCTGTTCATAAAGAATTTTAGTATGCAAATTTATTACCGTTACGTTGTCACGGGTCAGAAGTCAACACGTGTTTCATGAACAGGAGTTCACAATGCAGTTTTAGATCGTTGTCGAATCACGGAACCCTTTCTTTCCTCAAACCGACAATTTCTACCCACCTTACTCACGTTTTTGAGACGAGTAACTTGCTCTCTGAGTAAAGTTTGCACAATTTCAATCGTAAAATATAATGTTGTCGTTTTCTAACAAAGGACTTTTGTAACTGACAAACGAAACGTATGTATTGCCTAGCGAGGTAGTGCGTGCAATAAGCTAGTATTGTAAACCAACGTACGGTGAGGCGTTCCGGGACATTATCTTTCATAGTTTTCAAACCGTGACTCTGCTAATTGCGTTACTCATATTTCATGATTAAAGAAATGCCACTGGTGGTGTATGTCTAACAGTGTTCAGAAAAATACTGAGTCGATTAAATAGATACTTATTACACAAAATAAACGAAAATGAAGAAGGCTTGATTTTCCACGCCAAGGACTCAACATGTTCAGAACTCATTATCAAATCTATTAACTGTTTGACTTAAAATGTGATATATCATCAATTGATTTTGTCGCAAAATGCTAAATACAAATTATTATAATATGGGCTAATGTTCACTCATGCATACATTTATTGCGCCTATTTACAAATATTTAGAAATGGAATCTATCCGAGAAAATTCGAATAGATGGGTTCCCTTGCAACACGAGGAAATGTCAGGTCAGGAGTGATTAGAACATTCATCATGATAATAAAGAGATCAATAAATGCTTGATATGCCAGCTTTGTGATAGTCATTTCTACATTGCCTATTGCAAAGCTCACTCGTATAGGTTTCCGACAGACAAATGCAACGTTCATATTGAAATTGCAATGACCGCGCGAAACTGGATTTTGTGATAGGTGTGTGAAATAATTAGTAGGTACTCTTGTAAATTAAGTTAGACTTCAATTTAAACAACATTTTCGTTCACAACTTAAGTTCCTAGTCTGATATTTGAAATTATCAAGAAAAAACCCGTTAATTGCAACTTCGAAAAAAACGATAATTAGTATGTTATTACGTTGAAAGGCCACGTTAAAATTACGTTAACGGCCCCGGTGGTGATCTCGCTGTTGCAGTCGCGACTGTGGGAGTCCTGGGTTTGATTGTCAGGTCGGGCAAAGTGTTATTGGGTTTTCCATTAGGAATTTCTTAGTAACAGCCTGGAGTTTGGGAGCTGGCGATGTAATACCTCAGTAACCTAATCTTGCTGTGATGTGCACCCCTATTACGACTTTTATAATGTGCAGTTTTTTTTACTAGCCTACTCTGTCCCACTCCTGGGCAAAGGCCTCCCTCCACTCCTTCCATCTTACGCGAGCCCACGCGTCCTCTTTCTAGTTTTGACGGAACCTATTCAGCTTGTCCCGCCATCTCCTACGTGGTCTGCCGCGACCCCACTTCACTGTTTCAAGGCACCAATTCTGTGCTATTTGGGCCCACAGCCTGTCCGGCTGCCGGCATGCGGTAGACATGTCCTGCCCAGTCCCATTTAAGTTTTGCAGCCTTTTGAGCCACGTCGGCTATCTTTGTTTTGGAGCGCAGTATTGTGTTTGGAACACGATCCGTTAATGTAATGTGCACCATAGATTAAGACGGGAAGAATACACATGTCCATGAGCCTGCGTTTCAGTGCCATAAGCAACTCACCCTTAAATAGTTCTTTCAGGGACCAGTAGCTCTTCCAGGCGTTTTCCGTTCGTCTTGTGATTTCTCTGTCTTGCCTCGCCTGAAAAGAGACTTGCATGTGCATTGCAATGTGCAGTTACTTTTGCAAAATATTGACTAAAGTAGTATTCATCCTATTGGTTGTTTTATTAATCACATATTAATCACATTAAATTTTAAGAAAGTAGGTACTGTTAATTTATTTAATCAATTCAAAGTCCTGACTGACTGATATATCAACGCACAGCCTAAACCGCTGGTCTTAGAGACATGAAATTTGGAGGGTTTGTTCTTTGTGAAGAGTAGCTATCCACTAAGAAAGGGTTTTCCGAAATTCCACCCCTAAGAGGGTGAAGGGAGGGAGGGTGAAAATTCACGCGGACAAAGTCGCGGGCAGAAGCTAGTATCTAGTAGTAGTAGTAGCTGACGTACTGAAATCAAGTCATGTGTTGTAACACCTGACTTGATTTCCGTACGTCAGTTTTGAGTGACAGCTTATAATCAGCGCTGTGCTATGGGGAGCACAGCATCATGCTGAATGGAAGCTTTCTTGCCTAGACTATTTTTTTCGTGCATTTAATTATACGGGGTCAAATTAAATTAGCTAGCGAAACTCCGCAGATGTGATGGCTATCGACATTTGATAAAACAAAAAAATAATTAATTTGATAAGTTTTGTTTGGGTTCTACTAAGAAGGATGGTGCCCTAACTTGTTTTTTTGTTCCGTACCTCAAAAGGAAAAACGGAATCCTTATAAGATCACTTCGTTGCCCGTCTGTCAAAACTCTTTTTCTCTGGAATGCGTGGAGTTCTGAAGTTGAAATTAATATCAAATACTCACTGCAATCTCTTGAAGTAGTGAGACATTCAAACTAAGTCAACGCAATCAAAAAATACGGCCGTTTATGTTCCGTTCATGCCGCATATTTTGACACTCGCAAGGGAATTAAAACCTATAGGGTACTTCCCGTTAACCTAGAATCATGAAATTTATATATAAATATAACCCTTTATTTAAAACTAGCGGCCTGTCCCGGCTTCGCACGGGTGGACATTTATTTTTTAAACATTTTATTTTTTTCTTGCAATTAAAAAAGCCTAAGTATATTAATTAATCAATGATAATGTAGCATTCAAATGGTGAAAGAATTTTTAAAATCGGTCCAGTACTTTTTGAGCCAATTCATTGCAAACATACATACAAATCTTTCCTCTTTATAATATTATATAGTATAGATAAATCTTACTTCCTCGAATATAATTTTTAGTCCAAGTGAATTCAGACATGCTTTCTTAGTTAAACTACTCCCTAAGGGCCTTGATGCCTGAAACAAATTAATTCATAAATAAATAATAAAAGATAGACATAGTTCACATTGCTAAGGATTTTTTTTGCCCATACAGAATTACCCATTGTCCTTTGTACGGGGTTCTTTGTACGGGTTTTTTTTTAAATTTTTTTTTATTTGATGATTTTAATCTTAATTTAATTTTATACATTTAATTTAATTTTAATTATTTAATTGTAAATTTAATGTTATTTTTATTTAAACTTATTGTGTTTATGATCTAGGAATGGATTAAAATAAATGATTTTTGAATTTGAATTTTGAATTTGTATGGAACCCTCAGTGTGCAAACTGTCTGACTCGCACCTGACCGGTTTTTTAATATAAAAAAGAATCGTTTAATTCAGACTAAATATCCACATTTTGTTAATATTAAATTATCTTTAAATTATGTTGGTCATGTGGAGATCAATAATTATAATATTCACTTGTTTCTGTTATAGTTAAATATATTTTTATCTGCCTATGGCAGATCACCCACTGTACCGCTTCACGCAGCGGGACGCAGATAACGCGCCACCGCGCGTGATTTTTTATATACCTACAAATTCAATAAAAACGCGCTTCCGTACGGGGAATTTGGCTCCGTTTCCCGCGCTCCGTCGCGTGAAACGTTGCAGTGGGTGATCCGCCTAAATTCTAGGTCGTTGGTAGATCCCTCAAAAAGCTCTATTAAATTTTTCTTACAGTAGACAGAAAGTCCTGACTGTTATGTCTTGTGGTGTAACTCCGATGCATGTGCACGATATAAAACTGACGGTGCATATATTATAAATCACTGAGCGTGGTTAGCGGTTTCAACACGATTTCTATAAACTTATTTTCATTGTTCACGAAGAAAGTACTTTCAACCTTTGTGCCTTCCGGCACGAGATGGATGTACGTTTTGGACAATTTGCAAGTTTGTTTGAATGTTTAGATGACACCAATATCTAATGTGGCGATGATATCTTAGAGGTATCCTTTTCTGTTTCAGTTTTAATAATCGGAAAGATAAAGTTATCAACAAAAATAGGTTATTTGTAAGTAAGTATATTCTAGGTAGTTTCTTTGAATCACTGAAACCATAATTACCTTGTTGTATTTAGGTATACTGGTAACAATTATGATAAGTTTCAAGTTAGTAGGTAAACTCGTGATTATTTTATAATAATTAGAAATCTATAGTTAAGTTTAATTTCGTTTGTTGTTTTTTGTCCAATTTTATATCACCACAAACGAGTATTTTTTTATTACTTTTTTTTCATGTTCATCTTATTACATGCAAACTTCATATAACTTTGTTCAGCTTTCCTGTGTTACACTGTAAAAATAAGACGCCTACGAGTTTATGGAACCGAACAAATAAAATTGTTTATGAAAAAATGCTACTCTTTCCTGTTAGGCGTTTGCCTTTTAGATCGGCACTTGTTTCAATATCAAACTAACTTTCATTGCACACATTCATTAAGTTTTTCTAAAAGTGATTTAAAAGCTTGAAGGACCAAATAGTAGATTATACCTTCGAATAGTCATCGTTTAATTTCGGTACACCTATTTCATTGTTTTAGAGAGAGTTAAAACAACTATTTATTACGGCATTAGTTACGAGATCTTTCATAACAAAGCAGCATCCTGCGTCGCCTTTGTTGATATTTGTACTTATCTCGTTTATGCACCTTCTGTTGAGGACTCACTACAAATATTGACAGATTGTGCATTTCTTACTTCGTTCTTATACTTCATGTTTTGGTCCTCAGGGTCGAATTCAAGTAGATGGACAAATAAAGATTATGAATGTGTAGTGACACTTTGGATAAGTACTAAAATCTGATCACCGTGTTATTTTATTCAAATACGTACTTACGTTTTTGTTAATTTAATCAATTTAACCAAAGAAAGGACAGTAACAATGAAACTGATTTATGTCATTCGTTTCTTGGTATCCCAGTTACACCGTTGCGTAATAGAACATAACGTACCATAATTTTAACTATTTTAGGTATAAGGTATCCTAGTTCTTACGTATCGTAATCCGAACTTATCGTAGTACTAACGTATAAAAGTTCATAACTAATTGTATTTATCCCACGTTTATGAAAACTAATGTTCAAAACGTCAACGCAACTGTTTAATTATTGAAATTCATTCATAAGTAGACTTCAGATCATAATTATAATTTATTCATTTATAATTTTTATCTTTTGCAGATCTCTTTATTCTTCGTACTCCTTGTAGCTGTGACATATTCAGCGGCGCAGGGGCAGTCGACTGCTCCAATACCGATCATCCGTTACGAATCAGAAGGACCTAACGTTGATGGCTCATATAAGTGGCTGTAAGACTTTTTTTTCCTTGTTATATGCCTCTACTAGATGGCTTTTCAAATGTTGATTTACTTATATCTACGGCTATTCGCATTAAAATTTCAAACCATTTCATTAGCATTTCATATAGCACCTAACTGAAATTCAGTTTAAAAATGCTTTAGTTGTTCAATACACTTGGAATTTTAAATCCAATAGAATTGGCTGTAACTACAAACAAGTATTTAATAGGTATTTTGAAATGAAAATAATGTAATTTAAAACTATTTCCTTGCCTTCTTTTACGAAACTGCACCGACATCTTTACTAATATTGGTTGCTATCCATTTTTTAAATTACACAATTTTATGCTTATAACTTTTGCGTTCGATTACGAGATGAATCAAATATTGGAAGGTAAATATGATCCACCGATATTTGTTCTAAAACTAGGCGGTTGGGATTTTTTTTTTTTTTTGTTATGTTATGACTGTTTGCGATGTCCTCGAAAAACATCGCCGTGCCGTCGATGTAGACCACGGCGAAGGTGGTTTGACGATGTGACAACGTTTACAGGGCCAACATACACAAGAAGGGGGGTTTGGACATAAAAACGGGTAGTCCTTTGCACAGCAACGGACAAAACACAAACTAAGCCAACAAAAAAAAAAAAGTTGCCTATATTTTGCAATGTTCATTCATGGAACATGAAAAACTAAGGGTAATCAACAGTAGGAAATAAACAAAAGGATCTTCATTTATGATGCTTGTGTGTTCTTTTCGATGATTTGGTGTGCAATGAAAAGTAGGTATTCTATCTATATTTCTATGTGTACGTTTAGACGAATGATGAATGAAGATAAAAATGCTATAAAATAATATTTGTTTATTAGTAATTTTAAGTCTGCCACTCACTACATTGTCTGCGATTGCATGCAAGATTGTAAGGTAAACACAAGTCGGTGAAATACATAAGCCATCCATAACATCATGTACGTCAGCACGTCATCTTTTGAATAAAATATGAAATCTTATGAGATAAAGATCACTCCTTTAGGGATTTCAAGGTAAGATAATATTTAACACTGACTGTACCTTCAAGTTGGTGATAATATTATTTTTGGTAACGCGTGCATTTAATGAGTAGGTAGAACGGAACAGAACGGTATGGGTGGTTTTCTGGTGGGATGGTGGTGGGTGGGTTGCGTGGTTTGATGTATCTTTAGGCACTTGTTGTATTTTTGTGGTGTACAATAAAGTATATGCAGGGTTATTTGTAAAACACCAGCAACCTCTTAAGAGGTCATTGTCCTCATCATTATGAACCACTTCCCATAGTAAAAGTTGTTCATAATGATGAGTATAATGACCTCTTAAGAGGTTGCTGGTGTTTTACAAATAACCATGTATAAATAAATAAATAAATAAGAACCTAAAAGAACACACAAACATTATTTTTACCACTGTTATAACTTGGTTTTCTGTGGGAAAATCTTCATGTATAACTTCTCACATCAGTCGACTGGACCACTTTATCACCTGGTGCAGAGCTTAAATATTTTTTATAAACAATATTTTGGACAAAAAATTTCCAAGATAAAAAAAGAACAAAAACAATTTTTTTTTTCAACTTCCAGTTACGAGACAGGCAATGAGATCAACGCTGAAGAGTCAGGCTATGTGAAGAACTTCGGGCAAGGCGAAGGCAAAGAGATACAGACCGCGGAAGGCAAGTTCAGCTACAAAGCTCCGGACGGCACGCTCATCGCACTCACATACATCGCAGACGAAAACGGATTCCAGCCACAGGTAACTCAATATTTATGCTAATGTACTACTTCCAAGAAATAGGCGCATGTAGTAAAATTTTCCTCCTTTGCAATCTGATACGGTTGGAATAACAGAATAACTAAACGGTATTAATGCACTCAGTAAAATTGTATAGTTTGACAACAAAACTTAAGGGATATAAAAATCTTGCGAAAAGGATACGTACTTATAACTCAAAGGGTCTCAACAATTTAACAAATTATACTCTGCTGGTTACGCCTTTAACCATAAAAGGATGCGTCTAGATTGAAACATCGTTTCAACAATTTTGTAATAATGCATAAACTAAAATGACGTCTTAACTGCTAAATTGCAATTATATTTATATTGCCGATATCGCTGGTGAATAGAAGCCTTGACATCTTTCCATCGGGAATCATAATAAGTTGTATAATCCTGAGCAGACGGTTCACGAAATCAGGTACTTTTAGTGAACAAGTTAAGGCAAGTCCAAGTACAATTAAATTGAATATTTTACGATAACATCGATACGCAAGTTAAACGACCCGGGTCAAAGTAGATTATGCTTTTTATTTTCGGTAGACGTAATGTTCATAAGCGTGGTTCAATTAATTCGCAAACTGCGCCCCGTGGTTTCACCCGTATAAGTGTCGATCCCGTGGAAATATTGGCATAAGAAGTATTTTATATGTTAATCTTGGTTATAAACTATCTTTGTGCCAAATTTCATCCAAATCCGTTCAGCCGTTTGTGCGTGAAGAAGTAACAAACATACAAACACACTCACAAACTTTCGCTTCTATAATATTAGTGTGATCAACGTAAAACAAATTGCATGGTCATGTCATAGTTCGGGCTTTGTTTTAACTAACCTCGAACGGCACATCGCTCCAAATCTAGACAATACCAGCGAAATCATCATTGACCTACAAAAAAGATTCCAGCAGCCTTTTATTTACACTATATATTATTCAATACTAAAACACATCGTTTCGTAAGGAGACAGTAATTGTCCATTTGGCGTTATGTAACAAACGCCTACATATATGTAGGTGCTCAAAGACAGTAATACATCTTTGTTTCTGTAACGTGCATATTGATTATATTTATGTATTCAAAATGCCAGCCATACGATTAAGGTCTTCATTATTTTGCGCTTGCGATGATGGAATACCTAGTTAGAGTTACTTGAACCACAAATATTCTATCCTATTGTAATTTTATTAGCTGGGTGTCCTTGTACAGTTTTTAACACGAGGCTATGCGAATCCTGGTAAGGAAAATATTAAAGTGTACAGGTCAATGAAGCGGTTGCCATCAGAACTAAATGTAGGCAAAAGTCTGCATTAATATAAAGCAAGGAGTGGTCCGTGTGAAGGCATAGGTAGTAAATACTCGTAAAACGTCTTGAGCCTGAATCATCATTGCGTAAAGCTTTAGGAAGATGTCGGCGCTTCGCGCGCGCTGCAGTGGCGTGGATGTGGGTCTTAGTTAGCCAACGTGTGTGCAAATGTCGCCGTAAAATATCAAACGTCGACCCGTGACCCGCTCTTGGGAAATGGGAAGACTCTGGTGTCGACATTGAATATCGACAGCTTCTTTTTCGCCTATCTGACAGATAAGGTGACTCATTAGTGATCCACTATCGTCGCCTGCGCAACGTTATACAACCAGTAACTACAACACCTATGAACATAATTATGTTTGCTGAAGTGGTGCAACGTAAACACAATAATTTTGAATGACCACTGCCAACGCATAATTTGATTGGATGGTTTGCGTACAAAATTAGCGGCTTGATGTTAAAGTAAACAAGAAGTGATTGAATCGGTCAATAATTCATACGAGTTTATTTAATTATATGATTAAACTATTCTGTTAGTATTTTATAAGAACAATTACTATAGATCGACATGCTAACATTTCATTTTGTCTCCCGATGTTACAATTCTAACAAATTAATTAGTTACTATATTAGCGGAACTTACTCAACGATGCATTAAATTTATGGACTTGACTTTGATGTTGAAAGTAATCTAATTCAAAAGTTGCGTCAAAACTACTCAGTGAATTATTAAAAGTAAATGAAGTTAAACCATGTCAATGTTAATGGTATCACGCGTATTGATTGTGCTTAACTTGATACAGATTTAACCGACCGATAAGTTCTTTCATTCATTCATATAAAGAGATCTTAAAATTAATAGCTACAGAGTTATTTAATTCTATAAACATGTATTGCTTATTGCTTATTAGCAATAAGCAATACATGTTCACGAACAATAGAAGTTGACAAATACGAATTTCGTCGTGTTTAACGCACAAACAAAATCTTTTATAAATTAATCCATAGTCATCAATATCAATATTATATTAAAAAATGTTTGACAAATTGTTAATTGCCTCAATTTTTCACAAACTCTACGCATTTAGTTGATAATTTCTTTGACAAACACGACTTCGGACAAATGGTCGTCGATGTAGTATTTGACAAGCACTTTGTAAACTTCTACACGTTAGCGACCTTATGACCTCTGGCTATTTTAAACTGTAATCGGGGTTGGTACATAGATCCTATAATTTTGGGTCCCTGTATCAAAGAGTCTTCGTGCGCTTTTATAATTTCTAACATGGCGATATTATCGTGGACGTTCACATTCTTAAAATGCATGAAAATACTGCGTATTTACTTACCTACTGATGGTGGTGCGCATGTCATTCTGTTCCCTACAATATGGTTGAGCTTGATGGTGCTAATACGCGTCATGTTCGTCAACGGGCGCCAGTGCTTATTTTTAATCTTATATTTTGAATTGTTTCTATAATAGTTTTTTTTGGACACACATAAAGAAAAAACAAGAATAATGTACCCAGGATTTTGTAATATCTTAATTCAAAAGACTGTCCTAGGAGTTTCTTGCCCATTTTTCTCCATAGAGATCTACGTTTTGAAATGGGCGACTAACGAAGAGTAAAAGAACGCTATCTTTCCACTTCATCATAGTTGTGTATGTATGTATCTATTTATTATTTTGATTATGTTATCATTATTAAGATTGTAGTGATATTTATTTTAGAAGTATGTATGTTTATTTTCATAATATTTGTTTAGTTTTGTTAAGTGAATTGATTATGATTTTATGTATTTTTTTTGTCTTCTTTATTATTTCACACGCTGTCTACATCTTTCTATTTATTGTCCTATCGCAGGTATGCTGGAAGAGATTTCTTATGGATTAAGCATCACCTTTGTACATATTTTTCTGTGCTGTTTTTTCCTTTTCTGTTTATATATGTGTGTACATAAATGGTAAATAAATAAATAAAAATAAATAATCTAACTACTTTCAACTTTCTGACCGACTTTTTGACAATTCAAGAGAGCCTGTGAATGGTTCAATTTAAATAAATACTTTTGAGTTTGAATTTGCACGTTATAACGATAACGTGGACGTATTCATTATTATTATCATCATGCATTAAATACCTATTAATTGAATTTAGCTACACTAAACAGTTTAACTCATCTCTTTAATATCTAACATAACGAAACTTGAACTTTCTTTTAACTTTTGAGTTTATTAAAAGTGTTTTTTATTCGAAAATTAACTTTAAACTTGTTATCGTGGACAAAAAAGAGGTCGGTTAAAAAGCGTCAACGTGCGAAATTACGTAAATTCATTATTATTATCATCACGCACTAACTATTAATTGCATTTAGCTAAACTAAACAGTTTAACTCAACTCTTTAATATCTAACAAAATTAAACTTGAACTTCCTTTTAACTTTTTTCGTAAAGAGTTTTTTATTATAACTATTAATTGCCAATTATCGGTTAGCAAATGTGGTATTAATACTCATTCTTTCTCTGAACGTGACAATCTTTATCTTTTCCATAATAACCATATGATATTCTTCACATAACCAATATAAAAAAAAGACACAAAATAATGAAAAATTTTAAAAGCAAAGTTTACACTTCCGTTCTCCAGCTGGCGAATTAGATCGCACTACGGTTTCGTTCACAATGAATGGATAATAAGAATTATTGTTTAACATGTTGTATGGCACTATGGAGTTTCATGACGAAGTCGTTCTATTTTTTTACATTAAATTTTTATTATGAAATTAAACTAATTAATAGGTAATATGTATTTCTCAACAGTTTACTTCCCTGTGTTATTGTGATGCCGTGTTGTGGTCGTGGAAGTCCACGATAATATCGTCACGTCAGAAATTATGAAAGCGCACGAAGTCAGAATTACCGTCAAGGTAAAAAGCGTATAAATGAAGAATACATTGTGCGTCCTTGTGATACCTATTCACAGGAAATCAATATTTTGCAATAAACGCCTTGCTATAGTTTAATAATTCACATTAATTGTTTTGTAATTAGATGTCTTTTGAAACTAGAGCAATCACGAAGACTCATGTTTTAAAATATTCCACGGCTTACATGAAGGACATGAAAGTATTTGATGGGGCAGCAAATAAAATGTTAGCATAAACCTTATTATGATTGTAGATTTATATTATAATAAAAACTAACTTTTTTTAAAATCTATATTGTCCCATTGCTGGCCTATCAGTCAAGAACGAGTCTAAAGGCCGTAATACAGAACATCACTCAATAGGTATTCAAGCATTACTTAAAACTTTGACTGGTTGACACTAGTAGTGCTTGATTATTGAGTGACGTTCTGTAATACGGGACTAAGTTGCCGCGCCAGCGTTTCTTAGGCCTGGCTCGGTAACGAAGCCCGTCTTCAGGCATCCACCACAAAAAAGTTAATACAGGCCACCAAAAACTAACTTAACATTGTTATTTTCTTTTCCAGGGCGATCATTTACCAACTCCGCCACCAATCCCACCAGCAATCGCTAAAGCTCTTGAATACTTGAAGACTCTTCCTCCTGGCACCAATGAAGGTGCTTCATCGAACATCAAGCCACAGTTTCAAGCCGCACCCTTTAAGCAAAGACCGAGATTCTAACACCTTAACACCACGCATCTAATCTAGTTATGTATACGAAACAGCAAAATATTTAAAATGAGCGGTTTTTGCACATTATCATAATTATTGTGTAAATATAGAAGGTGTCACATTTTTAAATCATGATAAATCAGTTAAACAGATTATTCTGCTCTTTTAATTTGTGTAACTAAAAGGTTAGGATTTGGTTTTTAAATTTTTAAGCTGCAAGTTTTTTTAAAACTGTGCCCAAATGTTTTGGATTCATACAATCATACTTTCGATTGTTGCTCAAGATATTATACTCAAAACAGAAAACATTAGAATTTCAGTAAAAAATGATTTTGTTAAAAAATACCTAAAGGCAGTTTTTATTCATAGCTTTTTTTAGGCTAGATTGCACGTAAATTTAAGTAAATTTTCTTAGCCAATACTTAAAAGTCATTTATAATTTTAAGAGTTAATGCAATGTAAAATGTAATTGATTTCAATAAAGCTATTGAATGTCTCTATCTCCAGTATTTCAATTAAGGCACTTAGAACTATCCTTGTCGTATTTGTGGTTAACAAATACGACAAGAATAGTTCTAAGTGCCTTTTATGTCTTGACTGCTGTCAATATTATTTTTTAAATCATAAAATTAAATTGAAAGGAATCAATAAACTATTTTGAAGACTATATTACCTGCCATGCATTGATATTGATGCTATTGTAAATTATAGAATAGCCTTGTAACTAGTATGAACAATAATGAAATAATAAATGAATTAATCACTATTCACAGTCAGCCTCATCGACAAGAATTCATCTAACTGTCTACAATCTTTATACTGTTTATACCGTTCGCGATTTTTTTTCACGCAATGTGTTCAGCTGAGCATTTAAAATCCAACAGAGCGCATCCCAGATCGTCAAAACACACTGTTGGATTTTCAACTCTCGGCGCTAAGCAGTGCGTTGAAAATCCAGTGCGCTAAAAAAAGTCACCGCGGGAAAAACACGACCGTGCGTACCTGGGGTACTGTATCAATGGGCAGCTATAAATAAATACCCAATTTGTTGTATATTTTACAGTTACACATTGATAAAGTAATATGGAACACAAATTGTAGACCATCAAATGAATTCTTGTCATGTAGCATATTTTTGACTGCCCCGTTGGTCTCGTGGTCGCAAGCGCGACTGCTGAGAGTGGGGTCCTGGGTTCGATTCCCGGGTCGGGCAAAGTGTTATTGAGTTTTTCCATTAGGAATTTCTTAGTAACAGCCCAGAGTTTGGAAGTTGGTGGTGTGATACCTCCGTGCCTCGAAAAGCACGATAAGCTGTTGGTCCTGCGCCTGATCTCTCTCCGGTCGTGTTGAATTGCCGTCCCATCGGACTATAAGAGTGAGGGAAGAGGGAGTGCACCTGTGTTGGCGCGCACACTTGTGCACTATAATATCTCCTGCGTACCCGGCTAATCTCCGTTGAGATTGGCCACCGTGACCGAAATCGGTCGGGGAGGCTATTATTTTGAGACAGACTCACAGAATCTCTGATTGTGATAAAATATGCAGTTCCTATTATGTTGGAAGATTCCCATCCCAGTAGCATATTCCGAAACCTGTTATCCCTTTTAAAAAGAGGCCAATTTTATTCTTTGCTATTTCATGGAGTGCCACCGTCCAATTCACATCAAGTGTGTATCACCTCGAGAGCGTACAAGCATCAAAGGCGGCTTTTCATAGTAATAGGCTTTGGCTTGAACATCGAATTTCCCTACACCAATTGTAAAAAAGGATACAATGAAAACGCTAAAAGTCCAACAAATTCAAGTAGTGTGTCAATTCATTTTGGAGTGATCAATGTTCAATAAAGTTACGACAAAATTTTATGCTACACAGCAAAACGGCTGGCCATATGAGCCGTAGAACCAATGACCGTTGGGGTAGACGTGTGACTTAAGTGAAGACCGCGAATCGGCAAAAGTAAGGTAGGATGCCCTCAGGCTAAGTGGAGCTACGATCTTCGCAGGGTGGCTGGTAGCAGCTCGATGAGAATTGCCGAGAATGGATCTGAATACGTGCAATTGGAGAAGCCTACGTCCAGGTTTGGACTGCTATAGAGAGATGATGATGACAGCAAAACGGTCATCGTGATTCCGAAAGACGTGATCGACGGAAAGCCATCTATTGAAGGGAAGTGTAAACTGGAAAAAGCCAAAAACTTAAATGACATAATTCAGTCCAGCACAATGGAATCATTATTGTCATCCAATAATCCAACTTGCAAAAACCGTCCAATCTTACGTCCGAATCTAATCTATACAAATAAATAAAAGTCTCTATTTGTAATTTCAAAATACCAGTTTTTACTAAATGCATATATATATTTTATGTTTTTTGTTTTAGTTAAGTTAGGATTTAATTTTGTTATTTTTTGTTGATAATAATCATATTTTTAGATATAATTCAATGTCAAAGCTTTGAAATATAATAAATAATGCATATGAAAGTATATACGATACCTAAAATAAAAACCACATTTTTTTAAATGTTTGTCTGTTTGTTCCGGCGAATCTCCAAAACAGCTGGACCGATATTGACGGGATTTTCACTGGCAGATAGCTGATATGAAGTAACTAAGGCTGCTTTTATTTTAGAAAAATATTTAGGGTTCCGCGCAAAATTATTAAAACCCATGAAATCTAATGTTTTGCGACATGCAAACGAAATCGCGGGCACAGCTAGTGTTACAACATAACAAAGGACTTCCATTGAAAATTTTACATGACGCCAAAGTATTAAAAGGTTGTACATAAGGTTATAACTAATTCAAATATTCTGTTATATATTGCATATTTAAATAATACCTAGATTTTTTTTCCTACTTTTCGTGATATTTTAGTTGTAAATAATGCTAAAACTAAAACATAAATGTTCAAAATATTCTTACTGTAAAAGCGTGACTGGAAGAGATAAGCAACCATTTCTTATTCAGAAATCCACCTATACGTATTAAGTTATGAATATTTCTATTCCTGTCATTGGGTGATGAGTTGGGTGTGACACTTAGCCTTGACGTGTTCACCAACATTTAAATCAACTGATTAAATATTTAATCAGTTTTATTTTTAAAATTTCCTTAGGAAATTTGACATAAACCAACTGTTTATATACCCAGCCGGTGGTTTGAATGTTGGTGAACTCAGGCCTTAGTTTCAACATTATATCATAAGAATTAATCTTATTGACACATTTGCCCCTATCTTGCTGACCTTGTTTTTAATAAAATTTCTTAACGGATAGCTCTACGTTATGGAGGCTAATAGCTACTTTTATTTCACTTAATACCAGAATGACAAGAAAAGTGAAAATAACTGACATATTGTGACGAAATAAACCACTAATCGGTTAGTAATGACAATATTCATTAAAGTAATTGACTACAAACTATTACAAAAAATGCCTTAGGTGATATTATACCATTCATTAAACCTTTAAACACGTAGGTACACGCACGCACTTTATTTGTTTTATATTAATTTAGCCTTTATTACTTTCTTACTCATTTTGTATTATAGAAAAAAAAAAGGAAGAGGATTAAGATGATTAGAATTCGTGCAAATAAATATCCTTTATTGCTGATTTATACACAAAAATACCGTGAGAATGCTTTTTAGAAGGTTATCCCGTCAGTGATCTAACGTGTTTTCCATACACAAAGGCTTTAATCAACTCGCTTCCTTTATCTACTATTTTCTGAAGAAACCAATGAATCATGGACTGTTCAGGTGGAGATTCATAGACGACTTCGCCTTGAAGTGTAAATGAGGGTGCTGTTCCACAAACTATGGGACACTTAATATCGTGTCCTGCGAGTCCTATCACGAGCATGTTATAGGAAATGATGGACGCTAATGATGGCGCCAAACAAGTAGCTGAATTCTGAAGTCCATTTAGATTGCTATCGACACGTATGAAGAAGATTGACTGTTTTGCATAAATTCCAGCTTCCTAGTTATCTTATCCTTTATCGCAGTGCTTTTTTATTCTTATTTAACGATTTGCGCTTTTTTCCTCTGTCCTTGACCTGTCAATTAATAAAAACGTCCTAATATTTCCTAAATACCTTCATTATTTACGGGTAGTATTTAAACGCAAATCAAAAAATATCCTTTTTCTATGCAATAAAATTCCGAATTCCCATCAAAATTACTGATTGCACAGCAAAATATTCAACTCAAAATATCACTAAACACACTACAATTTACTTTCGCAGCGTACAGCGATTTTTACGTCAGGTCGACGCCTATTTCTGTCTGCAGGGTTTAAAGGAACCTAACCAAACCGAACCTCGGGGTGCCCCTGACGTCGTTTAGTATTATGCGAATTTTCTGTGCAGTCAGTATTATTTGCTGTGCAGTCAGTATTTTTTCTTTATATGCAATTTAAAAAATAAATAAATAAATATCCCATTATTTACTAGTGGAAGAGATTCCGCCCATGTGTAACGTTTGGTATTTACTCGGTGAAATGTTCCACTGTGGAAAATTACACTTGTCGGGGTAAGCTTTTGCGATTGATCCTACTTTATTCAATCATTCGTAAAACGTTAGGAATACACATACTAACTCAAAATGTCTTATAAGTGGGTAAGAGTAGTTTATTGATCGGTAAGTATTATCTAACCAGTAAAATTCTGATATAGGTACACACACAGGTAGGTAGGTGATATAGGTTCTGATATAGGTAAATATAGGTTCTTACTGGCACGGTTACTGATCTATTAAGGTATTACTGTGAAGTTCAATCCAAGTTTCCTAACATAGATTTAGACGGTATAGGTTTTTACTAAAGATTCTACCAACGGTTCCTTGTACCACTCTTAACACATTTTCCTGTAAAGGGTGAACACATGAGGTCTAAGGTTAAGCATTTAGGATTCTTATAAGGTTCTTAGTCCTTTTTATTTATACAGTTTACAAGTACCTACGTCATATAAAAGGTGCTAAATGAAATGTAGGTTCACTTGTTTTGATAGAAATTCTCATCGCGTAACAGATGCTAAAAAGCGCAGATACTACGAAGTATGCTCAACTCGCGGATGTAGAACGGCCCTTGCTCAGCGTTATTATGATATTTTGTCTAACCATCTATACTTATAATAAATCTGTAGAGAGGTCAATTCTGTACATGAAATATATTTCCAAAATAACTATCAGCGGGTGATTAGTGATCGTTACTGAAGCCAAAAATGCAATCAGTAAAATTTTTGTCTGTCTGTCTGTCTGTCTGTATGTTCGTTATAGAAACAAAAACCACTCGACGGATTTCAACGAAACTTGGTACAATTGTTCTTCATACTCCTGGGCAGGATATAGTATACTTTTCAAAGTGAAGGGAAATGTTGGGAAAACAGGATTTCTTTTTAGGTGAAGTAGTAATAGGTTAGTAGTAGTTAGTTAGTAGTAGGTAAGTTTTGGTTAATTTATGTTCAGTTTTTTTTAATATTAAGTAGGTAAAAGCGTAGGTACTTTTATTAATTATAGGTATAGGTATTATTAATTATAGTAGTTATAGGTATTTAGTTTTAAGTGAAGTAGGTTTTATTATATATTATTTTATATATTAGACGTAGTTATATATTTTTAGTTATTCAAGCCCCAAGCGGACGCCGGCGTCCGCCCGCTATTGTCTTGAAAAACGCGTTGAATGAGAAATACGCGTTCTCAAGAATCGGCAGAAGAAAGAGCACATCGGTTAAACTCTATGAGAGTTAGTGCCTCAATTTCCGGAAGTCATTATTCCACGCGGACGAAGTCGCTGGCAAAAGCTAGTTTATATAATAAAATAAATAAACTATGCAACAATGCTCCTTTGTGCATAAACGAATGTAAGACCAAGGTCACAAAGTGGCTATTGACAATGAGTTACAATAACACTGAAAATTTATTACTTGTATCAATCGCGTAACCTAGTGTAGTTAATAAAGTCCTAAAATAAAAATATATTTATACAGACTTACATAAACACAAGTTTCCACCATATATTTCTCTCTCTCAATACATACACATAAGTACTTTAATAGGCCACTTCTATGCATTTATTAGTAAATAGTTATCATAATAATAATATAACACTGTGCTCGACGCTGGCCCCCTAAACACAAGTTAAATCTTACTTTGGGTGCCAGAGTTCATCAAAAACACTCTTTCTCTTAGTTGTAACGCTGCATAGTGTTTAGATAAGTGTTTTTGTACAACTGAAGGTAAATAAAAAATATTTTATTATTTTATTTTTATTAGATGGTCGTATCATACGTACTTAAAGGGCTTGGCAAGTGACATCTCAAGTGTCGTAAATAAATAATTTATGACAGGCGGTAAAGCTCACAAGATTGAGTATGCTTATTTATTTGTATTTTTAAACGACACCGGTACTTAAATACTTCCATTACGCATAATACATAAAATTATTAACTTTCCGTAAGTATTATGTTTTACTGAAGTTGGAATAACAATCTCAAGTTCATAGCATATTATTAATATGTCTAGCCTTTTTCCCAACAATGTTGAGATCGGCTTCAAGTCTAATCGGACGCACCACTATTTACGTGGAGCGACTGCCTATCAGACCTCCCCAACCCAGTTACTAGGTAACACGATACAGTTTGGCCAACCAAGAGGTATCGTGTTACTAACTGGGTTGCCCAAAAGTCTGACCACCAGTATTATCTGGTTGTCAGACCTTTGGACTTCTGCCCACCCTGAAATCCTGATGCTAAAACAATGCATACCAGCAACGGTGATCAGTGTTCTGTAATAATTTTACAATAGCCCACCGGCCAAGGCGTTACATGGTGACGAGATCGTGAGGTTAAATCCTCCTGATGCACATAGCAATTATTTTGTCTCATAAGTAACTAGGATTAAATAAAGCAATAAATGGGAACATGTTTTGCGCAACTCACTTTACTAGTAATCTTTCTGCGAACAATTTAAGAGCATAGCAGTGAGTGAAAATTACTTTAATTTTGTTTACTTAGAAAACCATTATCAACTCAGAGCCAAAGGTTACATCCGTCCATAAACATCAATATCCAATAATGGGGATAAAATGTCTGGTAAATTAGTTGGTCATCAGCCAGAACAAGTCCCGATGTGTTGCGAAACAAATTGCTATAATTTTCAACTAGTAATCTACTAGAATGCAGCCTTTTAGTTTGTTTTATTGATTGAATTAGACACGCTTAATAGCGAAAATGATCGAAGCCTATAGTCGCCTAATCAACTGCATATAATATTTATTGTAGTCGAAACTTCGCAATATGGATTTAAAACAATAAAATAAACATTCAAAATAACGAGCAATGATGAAACGATAATATAAATAGAAATATCATCTATTTATGACATGATATTTCTATTTATATTATAGTCACGTATCTGCTCCAGAGTTAGCAAAAACAATAAAAATGCCATGACCAAATTAAATAACGAAAATAAAAGAAACAATTGCAGACGGTCAATTTATCAAGTTCTCTGAAGGACGGGCGATAATAATGCGGAACATCTTGGCATTTTGGGTGATAACCATCTGTTACAGAGTGGGAATACTGGTCTGTTCGTCTACAAAATACCAAAAACTTAACGTCATTCGCCATACATTGCACTGTTTCTAGTAGATCCGGGATCCAGAACACAATGGATTTTGAAACTAGGCCTTAAAACAAGTTTACTAATAAAGTTTCATTCAGCCTTAGAATCTTACATGTACCAATCCTGAAGATAAATGCACTGATGTAAACAAGAACACTATGATAAAATGATGTATTATGTGCTTACCTGTTTTGTTATGTAGCGTGACGGTTTACATGGCTGTTATGTCAGGCCTTGTAACAAAATTATGCAAATGTCGACCATAATACACGTATTTATTTAAGTAACTGTTGTTTTTCACACATTAGAAGCCTACCTTCTCAAAGTGGGCGATAACGCCCCCTCGTGGGCGCCACAGACTTTTAGGGGGTCAGTAGAAAACCCAGATAAAATTATATATCCTATATTAAGACTACATAATATTATTCATTTAAATATAATCGTGGCAATAACTGTTTCGATTCGCGACAGATAGTAAGTAAAAAAAATATATTTTTATAAGACCAAATAAGTTAGAGAACCTCTATATTAGAGTGTGGTTTGATAAAGATAAAGCGAATGATTATTATAAGCATATTGTATTCTTGATAATTAATGTGGTTATTTGCGATTGATATCAGTAATGATTAATACTCAATATGATTAAAGATACAGATTTCGTGACAATGCTTTGTAGTATTTTTTGTTTAAATCATAGGAGTCTCATGATACTTTGATATGCGATATTTATCAACTGAGAATAATTACCTGAAGTCTATTCAAACTTATGTTTTAAATTAATATTATTTCAAGTGAAATAAATATCAACTTTATTTTAATGGTTATTAAGTTGATTTCAGAATGTCTTTATTTATTGAAATAGTTATAAAAATGTTTGAATTTGTAACGTAAGCTGAACTTTTTCATAAACTCATATTTGTTTACATTTTTGGTAAATAAATCGCGAATGCAAATTAAGGTTGGTATACCCCATAAGCTAGTAGGTAACATTATTTTTTTAAAAGAAAAATGGTATTCTGCTCAAATAAGACGCACATTAAGCTAGGTGGCTGGGACATGACCGCTCAAACTGTAACCATAAATTCAGCACATCATTCTAGACCTTCTAGCATAGAAATTTTTCGTCAGTTATTAAAAAAAAAACTGCTGTTTACGTGGTGAAAATGTATGGAACAGGTATTTTTTTTTATCTACACCCATGCTATAAGCCCTCTAAGTATAAAAGTTTCTGAAACAATTATAATAGCTTAGCTTATTATTGCCAACATCAAAACAATCAGTGTCTTATTAATCATAATATCATCCAAACGAGTGTTATAATGTTGTACTAAACATTATGCAACTCCATTGTATTTTCGATCCCTTCCTTACTAATCAAACAGCCACATTTTCTCACTACTCAATTCGTGGTATCTTTATGAATTTCAAATAAGAACATTGCCATGCACGCGCGTTTCACTACCATAACGCCGTAATTAAAAAAAAAACTCATTCATTAAGGGGTCATTTGATGATTTCCCATCCACAAAAAAATGTCACAATATATTAGATACGAGCAAGAAGATCCTTCCCGTGGTAGGGATCCTTTGTCGTCATTCAAAGACTGCAGATTATTTCAACAATAAACATTAACAGTAACTTAGTCAGGTGTATGGATTTTTCATGAGTATTTAGAACACGATGAGTAGTGATGCCGCCTTATAAAGTTATTATAGGAATGACAGCAACAAAGTGTTTATTTCTAAGCGCAAATAAAATTTAACGCTCCTAACTTACAGTAATTTAGACGTGAGCATAAAGGTTAGAATTATTATTAAATTGTACATTATAATTAAGGATTTTTCAACCTGATGTTGTCTTGTTACATGTTATTAAGTTACAACACTATTGCGCTACGTCAAAAGAACTTTTTATTGTGTTTGATGGCAAACAAGCAGTCGGTCTGCGGTCTGAGAGCAATGGTGGCCCAGTGAAATCGGCCTCGACTTAAAAGTTGTAGGTCCTGAGTTCAGACTCAAAGAGGCACTTTAGCTTGTGTATTTCATCACTACTGCTCTTAAACGGTGAATTTTTCTTATTTTGTGTTTGAATTTTCGATCAAAACGTCTATTCCCTATCTATCGATATTTCCTGGACAGAGAGTTCTTTTAAAGAACTCTAGCTAAAAGTTCTAACTTGAAGAAAGCTTAGAACAGACACTTGCATAACTTTGTGCTCCAAGTTTTAATATTGCGATACTTAAAGTAGAGTTAATTGAGCTAACCTATTCTAAATGAGCATTATAATGAGCAGATTTACTCATACAATTATTTATCTGCGCCCGGAGAGACTAAACCGTTATGCCCAAACCGGGGAAGAATAAAAGCTATATTATTCTCAAATACCAAAGTGCATAATCGTATTTGGAGTTGCTGTATTTATGTATGATAAGCCGTTTGTAATGAGGATGTAATCTTAAGCACTATTACTAACGTAACAATGATTGTGTAAAGGGTCCCCGAAACGATTACTTGCAATTAATAAAATTGAGTACCACAACCTTTATCAGGCTGATCTCTATAAAACAAAATGTTATTTAGTTATTTTAATGTTGATAACATATTTTAAATTTTATTGTTAATTTGTGTCCTAGATTTTAATATTTTTTAGTTCTTGCTGTGCCCTACAGGGTCCATAATTGTACCTTAGCTTTAAGCCATTGTAACACCTATACTCCATTATGGAATGCAAATAAATATATGAATATGAATATGATATCGTAGTAATATTGTCAATCGCTTCAATTGTATTTGGTAGATAATAAATTTGTGCATCAATGTGAAACAATAATTTGAATATTGACAATTGCAATTGATCGTTTCGGGGACCCTTTACAGAAATTCCTTCAGTCAAAATAACTTTCAGCCCTGAAAGAGCAACACGTAGCACCAGTAGACAACGAAGGAGATGTGGGATGAGTTTTATGTCTTCCTTAGGAATTGACAAGAAGTATAGCGCAGAATTATGACTGATGGAAATTATTGAGCGAAACCATACAAAGTAGTGCGACATCAATGCAACAGTAAGGGTTAACTTATTTTTTTCGCCCTTAATTTAACGGATGTTTTAATAAGAATAATTTATTAAAGAGGATAAAAATCTATTATCTAATTAAAGTATGGCATCAAAAAATTTCTCCTTATCGCTGTCAAATAGTAATGTAACCGAGAGAATGGCGGCATTGCCACATTGTATGGCAATGCTTAGCCTCTGGCCAAGGCAAAAGCCAGCCCTTGGGTCACGGGAAGTGTCAACCAGCCTTTTGGAGATTTCGTTGAACAAACCATGAGTACTCGGAACCCAAGGCCTGAGGGTTCCAACCCCAAACGGCTCGAGAACATAATTACCGATAAGGTTATTATACTTTCACCACTTGAGGTTTTCCGCAGCCGCAGCAGCAGCGCCAGAACACCACGCTGAGCCAGGAAGTTGGAATGGCGCAAGAGTATCAACACACGTTGCGTCCCACGCTAATGGCCTACCCACCTTCCATGGAAATAAAGACATGTCGTCCGGTCTCTTACGATCGCCGCGTGCCAAGCCATTGGGTGGTTACAGCTGGAACGCCGACGGTGACAAGAGCTCGTCATATAATGTCATTAATTTTCGCGTGCCGGGTTAAGCGACCCGCACTTCGGCTGCAAGGCAGACCGTGGTGTCCGAGGCTGTTGATATCTTCGCCTCAGTTACAGCGATGAGGAGAACAGCAAGGAGCTCCTAGTGGCCGGGAAGCAGCGAGGCGGAAAGTAGTGTCGTCGAACAAAGTGCCTATGTTCCTTAGATATTGGCGAAAAAGTAACTGCCTAAAGTGGAATCGTGACAGATGGAAGTTATTGAGGGAAAACTTCTCTAGCAGTGGGACAGTATGAGCTAGTTATACACCTAGGAAACTCTAATCACTTAGCCTTGTTTTCAACAACATAATTTAAATCAACTGATTAATTATATTTAAAATTTCCTCAGGTTTGACATAAACCAACTAAGTATCTAAATAGCTAACCGGTGTGGTTTGAATGTTGGTGAGCTCAGGCTATAATCCGCTGCCTTTATTCCAAACGAAGGTATCATGTCGTTCTTCTTCAGATATGCAATCACTGTCTTATAGAAGTCTGATTAAAAATCTATTTGTTTATTATCTGCATTTATTGTTTGCATTATTATTTCATTTGATTCCTCGATGCTGAAGGAATTATTCTGTTAATATTATGACAGGATCATTCCCAGCTTACACATTGCAGCGGGATTGTCCGAAAGGGTTACCGCTGCCCCGGAACATAAAGGGCTAAGGAAGGAACACGGGTGGGATTTAGTCAGTAAGAGTCTGACACTCCCTCCTGCTGCACCCTGAGCGGGAGGGGTCATTTGATGATTTCCCATTCACAAAAAAAAAGCTTACACATTAACAAGCAATAATAACAAATTGGATTCTATTGTGGACGCATGACAGTTGTGATTTGAGTGTCGGACAGTTTCATTTGGTAGTCAATTTGCCTAACAATTAATTTCCTTGACTTTACTAAATGTTGCCTTAGGGCCTTATAGTCTACTAATCTAAAGCTTAGAGATGATGGGCAGTTTGTTGCTCCGCGCAATCTGACAGACGATACTTGGGTAAACGTTTACATCATGATTCCTATGTGTAACATTTTTATGGTTATACCTATGTATATCGAATTAAATGTTCACCTATCATGTTGAATCATATGAACTTGCATAGTCATTTAAATGTTTTTTTTTTTATGCACTTATTAATTTTATGAACAATTAAGTTTAGACAACTAACACTTTAAACATCGGTATTCAAGTATATGTCATTTTCACATTAGATGATTTGCGCATTCTTTGTTAAAATATGTTAAGATAATTTTAAAGATCTTTTCGCGTCTTATATAAGGTATTTCAGTACTTAATTTTAATTAGAATCTTTCTTTGGGCATGGTGGTAAAGGTTCAAAATATAATAACTTTGTCTGAAGTTTTAGCTACGACATCATTAAGAGCCTACACTACCTCAGCTAAAATTCACTCTTTATCTCGCTCGCACGATACTGCTCGCGGACTGAGTGAGAACGAGACAGAGTGCAGTGTTAGGCGGCAGGCAGCGCCAATAGTTTAGGTATTTGCTTTTTACGGTGAAAATAATGGTAACTATAAAAAGTAAATAACATAAGACCTGCTTTATAGTTAGTTCGGTTAGTATACAAAGTTTCATGATCTAATTTGAAGTATTTTTTGAATACCAGCGGTTTATTGTTCGGTTTGGAGGTAACTTTGGAATTTTTTTCTATCGAGAAAATTTTATGAAATCGTGTTTTCGTCTAACATAAGACCTAACATTAATCCTCAACTTTACCATTTATTTATTTCAAAATGAATGCTGGAGTATTTTCGACATAACGGAGGATCATGCTAAGCCATTTGAGGTAGTATAGGCCCTTAATATTTAATATTGCCAAGCATGTATCAAATGAAACAAGAAACTCTTTCTTCAAACCTGAAATGAAAACAGAAAAATTACATACATAAACTCATGCCTTCTTTCAAAGGAGCTAGGTAGTGCTACGACCCTTACATACTCTATTTGCTTTATTTGCGATCATACTTTCTTGTTTTTAGGTTAACTTGCAAACATTAGTTACAGAAGATTGGTCAAGACAGACGTTAGACAAATAGTTTTTACTCTAGAAGCAATGAAGGCATTTTGCACACCGCTAGTGTAGTCTACAGTAGACATAATCTACTCTAGGTTTAGACACAAAAAATTTTTAACTTGTACGCAAACTGTAACCTTGAATTTAGCACATACATGTTTGTATATAGTGCAATATCTACGCGGCCAAAATTTATGGTATAGCAATATTTTTTTTTTTCGTTTGAATTTATCGATCGGCATTGCACTGTTCTATGAAAGTGCAGATGTTTTTTTTTTGATAACCGACGGAAAAATTTCTACGCTATTTCTTTTTTTTTTACTTACAATCATGTGCTGGATTCATGGTTACAGTTTGCGCACTGGTTATGAATGTATCCTGTACATCAGAAAGAAAACAATGCGCCGCCTAATCGGACGATCTCACTGGGCGAACAATTGATTTTACTATTTGCAACTAAAATAAAGTCTGTTTATTATTAGTGAAATAGCTTCTTTTAATGTTGAGGAAAATGATTTTTGACCAAATATGCAGCAGAGAAACAGGGCTTGTGGCTAAGTAATAACAGCCGCACAGGTTGATCGATCAGGTTAAGCCACGCTTTCTGTGGTTGATCCGTGGATGGGTGACCATCTTTACATACCAAAGTTGGTCCCGGCTGACATTCGTGTATCTTTGGTGGTCATTACGCCAAGTCTTACAACCAGTCTTACCAACGCGTGTCGTATTACCCAATAACTCTGTTGTGGAGGTCAGTTAGACAGTCACTCCAGGTAAAATACTGATATTCAGCTGCATCCGGACAGGCTGGAAGTCGACCCCAACGTAGTTGTGAAAAGGCTAGGTAGACGATGTGTTGCAGAAAACTATTTGTTTTTATTACCTGTTGAATGAATTGATCCATTCATTAAAGTACTATTATCACACTTTTGATTGCATTACAACACTGAGTTTCGGTGTGAGATTGATAATAAAACAAACGATATCTATCTCCAAGCTAAAATGGGAACCCGCAGATATAATTACTAGGTTGCCTTCCCACGCAATTTAAGTGACGTGAATATATTACTTATATGTTTACAAGTAGACAGCTTTAATGAGCGAGCAACTTATTGCTCATGTGTTACGGCTATCTTTATTTCTGAAACATTGTTGTTACTTGTGCTTTACGCAATATTAATTATTGAACTTTGCGGTGGAGTCAAAGTTTGCACTATGAAAATAGATTTCAACGTCGTAAAATTAAACCGACAATCACAGTGAATGGCATATGATTTTTTTGATACAGAACATTTTAATAAATCATATTTTGTAACCATAAAAAAAAACATGGAATACATCCTAACGGAAATTAAACTAAAACTCGGTTTTATATTAGAATAACTTCCATGAAGTACTAAACTGGGTTTCAGTTGTTTTTTTTTTGGATTTTTCTAGTACAGTCATGAGTGTAAATGCCTCACATTTACGATAGGTACATTTTTAAAAAAAGGCTCGTGAAATTAATATTGCAACTTTGAGAAAATTCCTGTTTCATAATAGTAAGTTCTCTAAATAAACTATGTTCGTAACTCCATATTTTTTATAAATGCTTCTGGAGAAAATCGCTATTGAATCTTGGGTAAGTAATTGTAACGTATTCATGCTCGTTTAGTTTCTTTTTACTGACTCGTGTTGGGCGCCAATATCATCTGTCTTGGCACGTACTAGTTTGCTTACACGAATTTTTGTAGTAGATGTCTTGCGTAAACTTGAATATCGTGCGGTCATAAAATTCTTAATTTTCGATTGATAGATAATTAACCCTTAAGAGTCCCTATCAATTTCGCGGGGTGAAAACAGAAAATCAGTTTTTTTAGCACAATTTTCTAAACAACCTTAAGTTATCTACATTCTTTTTTTAAATACACAGTTATTTATCACCTATTTATCTAGTAAGTCTAAGAATTTCAATTTTAGTAAACGAACGATTGAATTTAAGTTTATAAAGGCATCATTTAGATATTTTACTACAATTAAATAAGTTGTCAAAATAAAAATATAAACATTTATTTTGGTAGATAAGTACCTTAAATTTCAAAATATTGAACACTTATTATTATTTTCAATAAAATCTTACGCGTAGACAAGGGTTTTGCACATGATTTTATTGTGTTTTTTCAGCGTGATTAACATTTTCTTACAAGTACTAAATCATTAAACTTTAAAAAACAAAATTGTACACTTACTAATATAATATATGCCCAGTATTTATAATTTTTTTTTAGATTGTTATTTGTTGCCAGTAAGTTATGAAAGTAATTGAAAAACATGGTGTTTCGTGGTTACGTAAAAACATGTGTTAGATTTTTATTTTTTGTAATTTATATTAAGTAGTTATCAAAATTTAAAATTGTACACTTACTAGATAAATAGTTGATAAATAACTGTGTAATCAAAAAAAAACTAGTTAACTTAAGGTTATTGAGAAATTTGCGCTGAAAAAACTTGAATTTTCTGTTTTTAGACCGCGAAATTGATAGGGACCCTTAAGGAAATTCATCCGAAGTTGAAAAAAGTTTACAGGGACTCTGCTCCTTCTATGTCAACTGACAAAAATTGGGCAGCTGAATTAAAACGTGGTCGCGTGATGGTACGTGGTCGCAGACGCCACCACCTGAAAGCAACCTCAGCTGAGGCTGTGAGGATATCAGAAGAAAGGGTGCGAAACATCTTGCACACAGTATTAGAGATGCGAAAGCTTTACGTAAGATGGATGCCGCATTTGCTAAATGCTGATCAAAAGCAAATGCGCAAACGATTTTCGCAGCAATCGTTGGAACGATTCAATAGAGACCCAATCGATTCTGTGCGGCGATTTGTCACCATGGATGAGACATTCCACTACTGCTCACCAGAAACGAAACAGCAGTCAAAGCAGTGGATGGAGGTCGGTGGTTCAGCGAGAAAGAAAGTGAAGTCGATCGCATATGCCCACGTTTTTTAGGACGCGAAATATCCTATATGTTAATTGATTACCTTGAAAAAGGTAGAATAATTACAGGCAAATATTACTCCAACCTTCGCGAGAAGAAGACTGGCTTGAAGAAGAAACAACGTGTTTGGTCGGGGGACCCCCAACAGGAACGAAGTTCCATTCGCAAATGCACACACACTCGTTTATAATAGAAAGTCGCTATATTAATACAGAGCCATCTAGTAAAAGTTGTAAAGGCTCTAAAAGTTGTCGCCATCTTGGATTATCATGTTGACCTCACCTATAGTGAGGTTTTAAATTAGCAGAATTGGCCTACTGATGTTGGAGAAGCGTAAAGACTAAGTGCGTTGAAGTAGAGAGAGACAATGTAGAAAAATAAAATTATTTTTAACTGAAAAACGCAGTCTTTCATTATCAGGCCGAGAACTTGTCACCTTACCAACGATCAGCAAGATCTCATAAGAGAAATGTTTACTACATTCAATTAAAATTTAACGCCCCATAAACAAGAGTTCAATGAGTACAGCTTTGAGTGTGCCTTATTGGAGAACTATCATCAAATAAATAAAGTATTCGCAGCCAGATTGTTATGAATGACTGCCACATTATTATAATCTCGGTACTTAATCTCTTATTGATCTGTTGCGAAAAAAGGGACGTTACATAAATTTACCTATGAGTTGTTTTAATTGCATTAGAAATCAATTACATTTTATGTTACGATTTCGGCATAGTCCTGGGGCTATTTATCATAAAAGTAACCTGTTATAATATGTATGTTTTATAAGCAATGTTAATAAAAACAACACACCCATTTATGAAACAATTAATTGTGCAAAACATCTACTTATTGTTTGAATGCAAATATATTAGTTTGAAACTAAAATTGATTTTAATGAGTTATTGATTAGATACTTATAGATTAATAAAATGATTATATTAATATGTATATACTATCTTTTTTTTTGTTGTGGATGGGAATTCATCAAATGACCCCTCCCGCTCAGGGTGGAGCAGAAGGAAGTGTCAGACTCTTACTGACTAAAACCCACCCATGTTCCTTCCTTAGCCCTTTATATTCCGGGGTAGCGATAACCCTGTCGGACAATCCCTTCCTTATACAAAGAGATGTCAGCAGACATCTCTTTGAGGCACGTGTGGAACACGTACGTGCCGTCTGGCACGGGCCTGGTCCTGATCGGACGGAGAGTTACCCATTACTCTCCGCCCGCAGGCCCGCGCCTACGGTGGCTGGAAATCGTCACGCGGCTCCCGACGCCCGGAGCGTCTCCCACGGCGGCTGGGACGTGAGGTTTTCTCCCTAAACCGTCCCGCCACCTCCTTCGCTAGCATGACTGCTTCGCAGCAGGAGGTGACGACTGCCTGCCACTTCCTCTCGCCCCGGACCATGGTCTGAATCAGGGCCGGGCGTGAGAGGTCGCCGCCGCTGCCGATTGTCTCTATGAGAACACGGCGGTGCTCCGCCCAAGCGGCGCAGACCTCCACCGTATGCTCCACCGTGTCTTCTGGGCGATCCTCCCAGTGGTGACACCCGGGCGTTTCCTTCCGCCCGATGATGTGCAGGAACCTCCCGAAACATCCGTGTCCGGTGAGGACCTGCGTCAGGAGGTAGCTGAGAGCGCCGTGGCGTCTCTCTAGCCACTCCTTAAAATGTATATACTGTCTAAGTTGCAATGCAATAATCTAAAAGCATCTGATGACTGACGATGACTCTATGGTTAAAATAACCATCGTATAATACCTACATAGTGTACCTAATAATTTAAATAATTTGAATTTCAAATTCAAAATATTTTATTTGACATAAACCAATTTTGATTTTTTTTTTACGATGCTTATGTGCCCATGAGGGCACATTGATGTTTTCAAATTACACTAGTGACAGGTATGGGAGGACAGTTCGGGACGGTCAAAATGTAGGTACTTGATTACACTCAGGTTGGGCTTGCATGAAATACTAGAGTGTAACACCCTTAACACTGTGCTGGCGCTTAGGAAATGAATCATTAGACAGTTGTCAAGTCACTATTGTTTCTCAGCCATAAAAGTAAAGCTAGAATTGCTTGACAAGCTGGATAAGCCATGTCATCAACGTTCATAGTCACCACATTTATGAACAACAAACGGCCAGTCATCAGCCCTGTATTGTCTTGACTTTATTGAAGCTGACCTACAATCTGCGACTGAATTTCTCGCAACAATGAATGACCAGATGTATGAATGTAAACTAAGCAAAAGCTGTAGGTATGCAAGTATCGTAGGAGGTGGCATTCTGTAGTTTCTGTCTACCTTATGGCAAGGAGTCGGAAGTTTTGTAAATGTATATTATGCCGAAAGTGTTACCAATATGCTGCAGCCCATTTACAGGAGATAATCGAAGCCCAAAGGTGCTGTCACTGACTCATCCTGTCAGTCTTTTGAGCTTCTGATTTTCTATAATTAACTGTCATTACTATAACATATTTGATTTTACGTGTTCTGTCAAAGAAGCACCAAGGACTATCGACCTGCAAAAGCCACCGAGACAAATCGTGTTCCCGCATAGTCATAAGCTCCTTAATTTTACTGACATTATTATAATAACAACTTGAACACGACACCTCTTGTGACACCTCTCTATGATGGATTAGCTTCCACTCTAGGCAGCGTTGATACATTCTTATTCAAGATGTTACGATGATAACCACTGCGAGGAAGCGACTCTAATTAGACGTAAAAACTATGTTATCAAAAATATGAAATAGAAATCAATTATTTATAATTGATTGATTGGATGGTCATTGCTCGCAAAACAGATGGCTGATGTGGCCGAAATGTTCTGGAGTGGTGACCGCGTACCAGAAGACGTAGCATTGGAAAACCTCCCCACAAAGTTGACCGACGACCTTGTGAAGACCGTAGGAACCCCGTTGGATGCGAGAAGTACAGAACTGGACGAAGAGAAGGTACTTGGGGGATGCCTATGTTCAGCAGTGGACATCTTTCGGCTGAAATGATGATGATTAAATGGTTCATTTATTTTCAATGTAAGCAAAGCATACCTATTACTAGTATATATAGTTTGCCATTTTTTACTGTTGGCTACACTTCTTATCAGAAAAACTGTACATTCGCCGCCGGCACGTAACTTGACAAGATTTTGGCGTAGTCAGAATAAGTTTGCACATGTACACTTAGTGCATCTTAAAAATGGTGCCCTAATTTATTTTTAAACATGTCTGTTTAAAAGAAAGTTAAAAAATTAAGAGAAACGAAGGATTGTGTGTTTTAAACAATTCATTTCGCCCATTTTTGTGTTCAATATCTAGTCAACCTTGTGATTCAGCTTGCCTACTGTCCTATTAGCTAATTAAGTTATCGTTGATGCATGAATGTAAAGTTTTTCAAGAAATATTCATAAACAAATCTGACGCACTCTGTAGCCCAATGCTCTTGCAATGAACAGGAAAATACCAAATTCAGTTAGTAACACATGAACTTAGCAAGTTTGTAGGTGTGTAAAGAAAGTGAGTATGAAATACGTATTCATAAATCAGTTGCACCTACCTACACTAACAAATAAGATGGTATTTGCGCAATCAATGAGCACATAGGAGGTCTAGAACAAGTTTTGAGAAATTTCAATCTCTGTGTCCATTCAATAATAGTTAGGCCTAATTCTTGGCGTTTCAGACTATCATTAAATGTTTGACCCTTTACTTTACGTGGACATCTATTGAAATAGGGTTCATCAGATCAGGTATCTTGTTGCCGTTCTTCTTTCTATTGCTGAATAAAGCATCCTTAACCGTTTGAATGCCGTAATTACAGAAAAAAATAAAAAGCCATTGTATATATCTCGCGTGGCACAGAAGGGTTAGTTACCACACACAACACTGAATGTCTTTTTTTTCAGACCAAAAAGCTGCTCCTCTATTTCTTTTGTGAAGTCGTGCACGTCCCTCGAGTGAGTACTAATTATAATATTACATATATACCTAGTAACACCTATTGGCAGGATTGGATTTTGACGATTCTGAAAATAATTATTTAGGTTAGGGTTGAATGATGGTCAGACAGTAATTAATAGTATTCGCGCTAACTCCCACCTAAGTTAAACATGATTATAATATGCGTTTAGGTCAATAGCGCAACGCATTTGAATCGAACTCACGACATCTAGCTCACTGTTACGTTAATGCCATCCAGTGCATAATGTTTATTAACTTAATTAAGGAACAACTTAGGGTCAATTTACATTGCGACGGAAGAGAACGGAAGCGAATTATTGTTTTTAAGTTTTGCATTTTGAACTTTATCTCCATTTGTGATGAGAAAATTAGACATGAGAACAAAGACTCGTCATCGTAAGGCACCGATTTACTTGCTAAAGTAGGAAAGTACGTAATTGGTGCTTCCCTTACGCTATCTTTAGCCACAATGTAAATTGACCCTTATTATCTATATGATAGATTTGTGACAGTGTTTTCAACTCTGCTGAACTCGAGATTGTTAAAATAATGCGCATTGCGCATACGGTTTACCGTATTGTGATGTTTCAAATACGGATATAATAATAATACTTATATTAGGAAGAGCCTGATATAAATGTTCCCATAATATTTTGATCAAATTAGAATCGATGAATCTTCCTAAACTTATAGTTCAATGCAATTATCTAACAAAAGGTTAATAATACGAGTATAGTGCATAAAAAACATCATGTTTTGTTACACACATAACCTTGTACCATCAATCTTTATATGTGTTGAACTTCTTTAAGTGGAAGGCCTGGCTATATTTTATTAATTTGACATTAAAATGTAAAGACTGGTATGTTAAAATCTGAAACATACTTTCACACCACTGTATTCGATAGACAGAGGAAAAGAATACCTATAGTTTTTTTTTCAGCTTAATTAGCATCTGTCTGCCCATTTTTCGAATCCTCGAAATATTTCGTCTTCCGTACATCTACAGTGTTTATTCAGTCTTAATTCAATCTATACTAATATTATAAAGCTGAAGAGTTTGTTTGTTTGTTTGTTTGTTTGAACGCGCTAATCTCAGGAACTACGGGTCCGATTTGAAAAACTCTTTCAGTGTTAGATAGCCCATTTATCGAGGAAGGCTATAGGCTATATATCATCACGCTAAAACTAATAGGAGCGGAGCACCAATGAAGAATGTTTCAAAATCGGGGGATTTTTTTCCTATTGAGAGCTTCCGCTGCGTGCGCTGCGTAAACGGTTAAAGTTTCGCAAAAAACATATATGACAGAATTGTTTCCCTTTAAAAGCTTTAAAAAAAAGTCCGCGACAGCATATGTCTATCTTTTAAGGTTAGCTCACTATAACCTCTTTTATGCTAACCAAATTTGTTCTAAAATAATGCATTATTTGGGAAGGTGTTTTTATAAACATGGTTTCCTTATCCAAATAAATACGTTATTCATGAGATGTATTTAATTTTGAACAAAATTGCCTCTGACATCATTTGATTTCAATGTATATCTTAGGAGATATCATAGTTTTAAAATAATACTAATAATAAAGCTGAAGAGTTTGTTTGAAACACGGTTTGAAAGCTCTAAATCTCTGGAAGTATTGGTCGCATATATAAAAATATTTTTGCGTTTGATAGCCCAGTTCTTGAGGAAGGCTATATTCTATTAAACTTGACGCTAGGACCCTTAGGAGTTGAGCAAAAAGAAAAAAAGTCTGAAGTTTTCGCCAAGCGAAAACGAAGTAATAGCGCAGGCCGGCGACACGTTGTGACGGGGTGGGTCGGGGAAACAAAAAAAATTTACGCGGACGAAGTCGCGGGCAGAAGCTAGTTAAGTAAATAAACCTACCAATTAGGTGCCACAGCTTGCCATAAGCCACATTAACAATCATCACAGAAATCTGATTTTCTTCCTGCATAATCAGCCCATATTGTTCCCAATGACGGAACTCGGGCCTCCTCTTCGTGAAAAGGAGTAGGCTGTAATCCATCACGCAGGCCCAGTGCGGGTTGGTAGATGTCATATATCTTCGAATTTTTGTTTCTAGGACATGTCAGCTTCCTCCACGATGTTTTCCTTCTCCGTTTTAAGAGAAGTGGTGATGAAATAATGTATACAAAGTAAAACGCATATCTGGGTTCAAACCTACGATCTACAGCCCGTAAATAGCGGTCATTACCACTGGCCTACCGCTGCACTCCGTTTTTCTTCTTGACGCATACTTTATTCAGGTGGCTAAAATTCTCAGAAATGTCCAGCAAAGTATGGATTTTATTGAATGTAATCTAATAATAATTTATTGAATGTAGTCTAATCCTTTATAATGGCCAATACTAATCTACCTGTAAAGTGTAGGTACCTACCACGAATCCAATTCTTCCCGTATTTCCACAGCTGCTATTTTTTTATGACTCTTCAAGATTTACTGGTGTCCAGGTTACGTTATTTCTGGAAATAACAGCAGTAACTAACAAATCATGTGTGTTAGTCAGTGGTTTTCCCAAAATGTCGTCTGTCTGTCTGGTTTGCGGTTTGAAGATCTATCGCAACATCTTCTGATAGGCTAGGCAAAAAATGCCTCTTGTTTCTTTTATCATACTTGTGTTAAATGCCATACCTTGTTATAACTGGATAATGCAATTGAGTAAGCTTAAAAAATATGGGGTTACCTTTAAACTACAATTATTGTTTTCAACTCATCAGACAATATATTTTTACTTATGTAAGTAAGTATACCTGTTTACCTAGATTGGGTCTTTAATGAATAGCACAGGTGTCAGCCCCGTTGGTATAGTGATCGCAAGAGCAACTGTTTAGCATGAGCTCCTGGTTTCGATTCCCGAGTCGGGCAAAGTATTATTGGGGAGCAGCCCGGAGGGCCGCTACTGAGAAATGTCAGAGGGATAATCTGGGATGATCTGGCTTTGTGCCTGGTTGATGGCAAAAGGCTCGCCCCCTATTACATGGCACTTAAACATAACTGGCGACTAAACAACTGAAACATAACTGGTAGCTACTTGGATTAGAGGAAACAAGGCATGATATTATGTTATATTATGAGGCTTTAAAGATGAAAACTGGAATATTTTTAGAGTTAAAATGTGAGAAGTGTATAAAATGTTACATATTCATATGTTACACATTAATTACAAAATGCGGATTGGTATCCAAATGTCAATGTTAAATGTAAGCCATTAACAATAAATGCGTTTCGAGTTAACTTCTCTAAAATTAATACGCTGTTTGACTTTTTTGTAACAGAATCTTAGAAGATAATTTACCTTAATAGAATAATCCTAGTAATATTATAAATGCGAAAGTTTGTGAGGATGGATGGATGGATGTTTGTTACTCTTTCACGCAAAAACTACTGAACGGATTTTGATGAAACTTTACAGTAATATAGATTATACATCAGAATAACACATAGGGTACTTTTTATCCCGATATTCTCAGGGGATCAAAACTTACGCAGGTGAAACCGCGGGGCGCAGCTAGTAATAGATAAGATTAGAAAATTAACAGAGCTTAACTTAACTCACTTAGATTTTATCGATGTCGTAACACTGATGGTGTGAACCCATGCAGGCGTAGCAGGTGCATGACAAGGAAAATCTGGCTGATATTGGCATGTAGTGAAATATATCGTTACATGGACTATATGTCAATAAAATAATCGGATACGTGTTGTAGAGGACGGAGTGTGTCAGGGCGGGCGGCTGCGCTCGCTTTGAAGTCTCCGCGCTAGCCCGCGCTGCGCCCGCGCTGTCGTACTCCAATTTCACGAGGTACGCTGACGCCGGCTCGTATAAAAGCGGCTGCGGTCGGTCTCAATAATCATTCCAGCTACACACATTCACCGCATATCATCACCTGCACATCAACTAATATTTTATAAAAACCTAAAAATGAGATCGGTAAGTGACCTAAGTGTAAATATTGTGATATCGAATCAATCAAATTCTCGGAAAAGTGATATACGATAAAAACTTTTATTAGATCAATGCTTTTGAATACCTCGGTATTAATAAGTGTTAAAGTCAAATAAAATTAATTAAAAATACTTTTTCTCCTATCAAAGTAATAATAATAATAATAAAACGTTTATTTTCACAAAGTGCTCAGTTCAACAATATCAAATTATCCCATAAACAGATAAAGATCTCTTTAATCTATTTGTTAACAATATCCCATTGTTTGATAGATATGTTTCTACTGTGCGCAAGATTCTGTCTTATTCCTACAATGTCTCATTCCCGTAGCTTGTCATTACCTACTTAGACAATGCTCGGTGATATGATACACCCGTTTGTATGATAATTCCTGACACACATAAAGCAATTATCTTGATTCATTCCCACACGTAATTGATGTTTGCCGAATATGAGAATAGTTTTGTTTTCATACCAAAACAGTGTAGCTACAAAATTCATGCCGAAGTTAGTTTTTGTCTTGCCTGATAGGAATAAAATTATGATAATCTTAAATTAACGGTTGAGAAAATTCATAAATGCAACTGTTATCTTCAGGAAGCAATTTTAAATTCTAGTTAGTATTCGCATTTTGATTCACTTGTTTTATTTAGATGTCATCGAGGTAGGCAAAAAATAGCTCGTTATATTTTGTGAGCACAATGATTCCCTATTTTTTATCGCAACATAATTGTAAGCTGCTTCTCTTGATACGTATGTAGGTAAGATTTCTCTTGTGATAAGTTATTCCAAAACCATTCTTCGCCAAATGTCAAGTTTACCGAAATGAGTTATTCGATCACAAAATGAGAAATCTATCGAATAAAATTTATACCATTGTAACGGTCATCTATGACTTTTAATTTGTGATTAAGATTCGTCACAAGCTTAGCATCAAGGCTAAAGAAACCTTACGAAACTCATCAAAAATAGTGTTTCATAGTGGACATAAAAATGTAAATGACCTATTCTGTTGTAACGATTGATCTTTGGGATACATTTTGTAACTGAGGTCACTGCCATATAAAATTATTATAAATAAAATTCATCTGAAATCTCAGGGAAATATCAGGCAATGGGTTCTTAAGGAAATTTATAGATAATGTAAGCAGGGCGAAACTGATTTTGTTACATTAAAATCCGTAACTATGGAAAAGTTCAACCTATAGTTTAACACTCATCATAATCCTTCTTCTCTTATTTAGTGGCCTAATGTGCTAATCCCCAAAGATAACATTGTTAAATTTATCCCGCAGTTCATCGTTTTGTCCGTCCTCGTGGCCGCCGCGTGCGCCGCCCCCCAGTTCCAGCCTCAGTACCAGCAGCAGCAGCAGTACCAAGGACAAGTCATTCCCATCGTCAAACAACAACAAGAGATCAACCTTGACGGATCCTACCAATACAGGTAAACAGAGCGAAATTTTATTTACAAGGCACCAATTGTGATCGACGAACATCTGTTATGAGCCATTATTCATGTAGTCAAACGTCATTGTTTTGAAATTAAATGATCTCCCGTGAAACAATAAAAATATATCTTTACTGATTCTGCCACCAAGATTTATGGCGGTCATAAAGTTTGTCATGTGACCTATCTATCATAATAAATATATCAGATCTGACCTTAAAAGCGCATGAGAGCTTTTTAAAGATGTTCTTTAAAAATGCTTCAGCCAAAAACGATACGCATATTATTGTTTTAAATGACACAATGAGCACAACTTGCAAAAATAACCTCGACATTCATTCAATGTCATTCATGAATTCTTGACATATAGGTTAATATAACAATTAATATTATACTTGATGAAATCCGAAAGGTTAATCATGGCCATTTCACTAATGTCTCCCATAATTCGAAGGTTTGAAGTAGGTAATTTTGTGAAGTTTACATACTAATGAGTCCGAAAATATGCATCCATATCAGTCAGAGGATTGTGAAATAGGATGAGATCATGGATTCCTTCAGTATTGAGTATGTTAAATGCTTAATTTGTAGGAGGCATCTGTGCAAGCGTTCGCAGCCAAGCCCTGATTACGCAACAAATTGGCTCAGGTGTTATAGCAAAGCATGAATACGTTGACATTTTGTGACTAACCTGATGCATGTTCTTGCATGACTTTGTTAGTAACACAAGCCAGGGCGCCATCTATCAAATTTAATTTCATCCTTAATGGGTTTTATAATACAATTTTTTTTTTGGTGTTCACACATTATGAAAGATCAAATAAAGTGACGTTATTAAGAAATTATGCCTATATGCCTTTTCAGTCAAATGCAGAATTAATTCAAAAACTTTCAAATGACATAATAATTAAATTCATCATCAAGTTTTTGCAAATGTCAGATTGAACAAAAGCCCAAAAAAAAAAATGTTGTAACGAAAATCACCTTACGTGGTATGCTAACAAAAGATTCACAAGAGCAATAGATTGACAATGCATCATGATTGCACGACCTGAAAACGTTTTGGTGAAACATATCATTAGATTTGATCTTTTCGAGTGTGTGGCGGCGTCTTGAGCACTGGCTGATTCTTGTTTGTTATAACCTAAAGTGACTTATGAAATCCTTAAAGTTAACAGGAAAAACTATAAAGCATCCGATAGTGGGATAAGATAGCATATTTCAAGGAACTCGTGTGGTTATCTTACAAATAAAACGACCACACGAGTTCCTTAAAGCAAGCTCAAAAGCTTGCATTTATGATTTTATGACTGCTAGTCACAGGTACATTGTAAACTATGTATTTAGTGATGATTAGTGTCGACACTACCGGGATGTTCTTAAGTTGACCTTTCTTTATGTAGGTACATTTCTACTTTCTGCAACATGAACATTAAAGCTTAAATACTAAGTATTCAGTACCTATTGCAGAAATTGTTATGTCATGCATACTTACTTATTTATTTGCAAAGTAATAAACAGACTATTATAATTTCGAATGTCAGCATTATCAGCTGAAGACGTCATTTGTTTTTCCCCATTCCTAATCCCTATGAGATTCATGAAAGGCGGTAACTTGAGTTTTAAGATTTAAGCATTAAATATTCTATTATATATTTCTTTTTAGCTACGAGACCGGCAATGGCATCGCCGCCCAGGAGCAGGGATACTTGAAAAACGCTGGAAACAAGGACGCCGAGGCCCAAGTTGCCCAGGGAAGCTTCACCTACACCTCACCCGAGGGCATCCCTATCTCTCTCACCTACACTGCTGATGAGAACGGTAATAGATATATATTATATATTTACGAGATCCCTAACTAAAAAAAGAATCTTGTTCTTTATTCGGTAGTGTTTGATGAAGTTTCTATCAAAATACTTCTTTAGATATTTGATTTATTCGTGCAATCAGAGACAAAACAAAAAGTTTCTACTATAAAACATTTCAAATGCCGCAAAGTACTTTATAAAAGCTATTTTAAAACTCAATTTCCTTTTACAGTATTCACTTTAATTGGAAACTCTAACCAAGTGTTTCGTCTTTTCTATATAAGGTGTTGTTTTATTGTAGCTTTAGTAGCAAATCCGTGGGTGGTACACACCCAACTATAATTTAATACCCATTTGGGGATACAGAACTTATCGCTGCATCGCTTTTCGGAGAAAATATTTGGCACACTTGACGACAGCATCTACAAATCAACAAATTATTAAAAAAGAAAACGATTGCCGAAACTACAGGTTAAATGGTTTATTTCAATCTCAGTGTTCACAGCTGGAACATTTAATGACCTGTTAAAATAATAATGTCGTAAATAGAGATACCTACGCACACGTTTTAAGAAGAATGTTACACCTGCAGTTGTAATATCAGCATATTTTTGATCACTCATACAGATAAGACTAATAAATTACATCGTCTTATGAACTCTGCAACTATTACAGTCAGTTACGATGAAACGTGTGTAACGCAAACTGAAGCATCCAAAATAAGTGTTATGGGCAATTTAGTAAAAGCACTAAGTTACACAATATAGTAAAAATTTCATTCAATATTTTGGTATGACTGACTAGTAGATACAATTCATTCAAATTGCTTCAAATGAATAGACAAACTGGTCCTTGAAGCGTTCTTCTTTATTATAAAAAAACGATGTATTAATAAACAATTTTATTTCCATACAGGATTCCAGCCCCAGGGCGCTCATCTCCCCACTCCTCCCCCAATCCCAGAGGCTATCGTCCGCGCTCTCCAGTACATCGCATCCCAGCCTCAGCAGCCCCAACAGGTCTATCAACAACAGGGCTTCCAACAACAAGGCTTCCGCGGTTAAGTGAACCCAACCCAACAACATGATGATGTCGAACGATACTCATGCACGACTCTACCTATTACCAGATAGTTAAGTTGTACACGTAGAATAAGTATCTATAACGATTGTTACTGTGATTTATTATAATTTTTTATGAACGATAAGTAAAAAACAAAAATTTAAAAATATTACTGTTTTATTAAACCCTCTAGAGTCTAGATGAAGAACCAATAATCTTTTTGTAATAAATCATTAGAAAATCAACATTGCTTAGAGTAACACAATTATGTATCAACGTTTTATGCCATAAAGTAACGAACAGAAAGAAACTTCGAAGTATTTTCAAAATACAGTATTACATACATGATATGATAATCGTTTAAAATGATTTATAACTATTGAAATTAATAGTGGTGCATGATAGTTATCAACGCGATTCAATATTTAAAGGTACAATATCTAAGTGACTTAAGGAATATTTAATTAAATTACCGATTTGATACATTTGTATGCTTGCCACATGTGTCCTTGGATCGGCCCACACACACGCATGACGCGTAGCTTCTTAGTTGATGCACCCAATGCATTTCATTACTATGCATCTTACTACATGATCAAAATGCGTATGGATTAAATTAATATAATAAGAACAAAATGTATATTATAGTCATCATAATAAGCTGGTAGATTTATTTGGTAGACGTATTATTTTTTATAGGGTGGGAAAGTATATTTTCGCAATGGTTCTCATCAATCTCTCAATATAATCAATTGAATGTTTGTCCTACCAAACAAACTTTAACTATAAACGATTTGTCATCAGTCACGCTACAGATTTTTTCTTAGGTAGTGAAAATTTCTTAAATAAATATACGTCATGAACTTGTAACAAAATATTGAAATACTTAATCAAAAACCTAATGACAGGTTTTGTGGTGGTGGTCTAGTTTGTGTTTGGCTGGGTCGTATTTTCAGATTTTTATTTGTAAACGTATCCATGATTCAGAAAACAAAAGTCTGAACTTAGTTATCTGTAGCTGTCGACACTGCTGAAGACGTGCATATAAGCTAGTAGACCATTGGATTAACTGCCAACATGACATGACAAACTGTGTGGTTGACAGTTTAGCCCTTGCGGCAGCCTAACTTCTTGTACACACCATAACTCAGCAACTTGTACACAATGTTGTTGTCATTAATCTACATAACAAATAAATCATATGGCAACCGCAATATAGACACAGTTGACCAATGAATTATTCGTGTTTATTTCATTATTTGACAGGCTTTTATATACTTGCTTCTGGTGATGTAATATGTTTAGTTAAAGCTTTACATAAGAACTGACAAGTACAGCGGACTGTAATGGATGGACCCCAAAACGGTGGATAACAAATCAAAGTGCCAATATTTGATTGTTGTTTGGAAAGATTACAGACTTTGTTTGAAATTCCAGTTTCCAGAAATATACAAAGACATTTATATGTACTTATAGCCATGAAAAAGCGAACAATATGAAAATCGATTTGCAATTACGGACTGCATCCTAATTGCGTAACACAATATCAATCACAATCTGAATCATTTCGAAGGGTATTGCTTATCAATTGCTTCATATATTGGAAAAACTTAGATAAACAACTTAGATAAAACAATTAATTTTTTTGAACCATCAAAATGAAACCTATTGCCAGTAGCAATGGTTTTTATTTTTTGTGTGTTACACAATTACTCCGCTGGTCAAACCTCGCTCAGTTTAGATATCACGCTTTTGAAATAAATAAAATGATTACTATTTATCATTATTTCTATCTTATGCTTCTTAAAATTACAGACAATTTTAAGGGCAACAGCCTGAGACTTAGATAAGTTATGATAAGTTATGATCATACTCCTATAAACAGACGTTTTAAGAGAACTACTTAAAGGTTACAAGATTGGTATCTCGTAAGTAACGTAGTTTGAATAATGGTTGACCTTATTAACATCAAAATTAGACAGTTAACTTATTCCTGTACATTGAAATCATAATTAGATGCTTATTTATATTATTATAGCATTACTCAAATGTACACGAAGAGGTAATTTTACTAAGTGATGGCCCAATGGACAGATAAAGGATGGTTGCAACATAAGTTTGTGTTTTGTACAAAGTTTGATTAAGTGTTGAAATAATCTACTGGAAATCAAACTACTAGCAGAGCTTAATATTGAAAACACCTTTCCATACATAGTTATAAATTGTATATAAGATGAGATTACCACCATATTAGTTGCTTATTACCTACTTTATGCTAATATCTACCTAATTAGACCTAGTCCAGTACCTACCTTTTCCTGTTCCATATCAGTAGGCCAATTCTCGTAATTTAAAACGTTCAAAATCTAGTCACAGTCTCATCTCGGCGACAGACAAATGTCAAAAACTTGTCAAAACGTAGGGAAATTTCAAGTATTTTTGACAGATTGAGACTGAGATCAGACTGTGAACGTTCTTAAAAATTACGAGAATTGCCCCTCTGGTCTTAATGTTCTAGAACAAAGTTCAAACGTAATTCCGATCATGGTATCAATTTACAGAACTAAATGACGCAAATGTAAAAAAAATGAAATCATAGGTAGACTTAGGGTCAAGTGACTTTAGAAATCCACAATATATATAAATAATTAACTATGCCATATTAAATGTAGAGCGAAATAAAAAAAAATACATTATCATTCTTACATTAGTTGGTCCTTAAAATAAAGTTATCTAAAAACTCGGTATACAGAGCCATCTATGCAAAGTCGTAAGCACTTGCTACGAACTGAGGACCATGTTTGTGAAGATGTAGGCTCTAAAAAAGCGATGAACAAAGAGAATGTATACTGTAGAGTGATTAATACCAACGCAATAGGTACGTGAGTATACCGGTAGATGGGAGCAAATAAAGCTATTTAGTCAATCCTCCTCACTGCCAATATGTATAATTTGATAAATATGCTTTGAAACTAACGTGTACTGTTGTGTAACGGTTTAAAGTTTCAGTTTTTACGAAAGTCGGAAATGTTAAATACTGTTTGTTGCTGTAAGCTTCGCTGTCTCATAGCTGGGCAAAAGCTCTCGACTTTTAAGCTTTTAGACTTTGTGAATCCCGACTAGGACGTCCCGTTTGCTTAATTCGTAAGTGATTGGGAACGACAAATTATTTAATAAAGCATTTTTGTGACGAGAAGAATGCGCCAAGACATCACAAAAGCCGTTAATTCGATCTTTGTTATTCAATCACATAAGCATACGCGTGCAGTATAATTTTTTATAACAACACCAATAACACAATGGCCTATCTCAAACCCCGAATAATAGTCATAATGACACCTTACAGCCGGAATATCTAAGATATGAAAAGATGCAGACAGCAATTATCGTGCACAATAATTGATACCCTTTACAATATGAGTCGTGTGTGCAATACTAGCGTGTAATCCAATCATAGGACGTATTATTCACGATGGGCCAGTTACCTTTGGTCCAACGTCCCATCTGTCACCTTACATAACTATTGAAATCTTAGCTCAATAATGCGAGGCACGGTTTCATCATCATTAAGTGACACATCATAAATCAATTGTTGGACATCACGCTAAACAATGATACCTGAACTTTACTAGGTTGGTTATGTAATTACCTAATTGATTTTAGTTTAGTTCAATTTTAGTTTATGTTGTCCTGTTATGCGATAATCACTATGTATCTCTCTCTGAAAATGTCGTAATTCCAAACCCTAAGATATAGTCAAATACCTGGTTTGGGTGTTAAAAAAATTATAAATTTTAAATTTGAATATTGTGACCCAGAATAGGTACACTCACAAGTAAAAATTTGTACATGAGCCTTTTAAAAACCTTTTCAGCCCTACTTTCGTTAGTATTCCAAAATATTTTTCGGATATTTTGGAAATTCTGCACCGTTTAAGGAATGTTTTCATCTGCGATGTGCGCTATGAGCCTTAATTGTAATGCCGGTGTCAATTCAACATCGACGCTTGACAGGTTAAATGCAAGCAATTCCTTACAATGCCTATAGGGCTAAGAATAATTTCGTAAGAAACCGTTCTTACGAAATTATTCTTTCACGCTCCCACTGGTATATTTAAAGTGCTTTAATTCTGTACTTTTCCTAGATCTTCTTTATTATTTATATGCTCTACAAAACAGAAACCTTGTGTGGCTATTTGTGCCCAATAACCTGTGAAAAATAGCATAATGTAATTTAAATTTTATATCTACTTAGGACGACATTGTAGCCATCATAGGCCAGAGTCACAATATTTTAGGCAATTTATTTTAAGTTTAAGTTATTTTGTTATTTTTTAATTATTTGGTTTTAAAAAGATATATATTTTGTATTGTTTTTTTATTTTCGTGTATATTATTTTGATGTTTTCGTGCTTGTCCAACTTGCTATACCTACCTAGATATTAAGTGAATGATGTCGTCTCCTTTAACTCGAAGCGCACACTTGTATTGTCCCCTTTTATGTTAACGTGCATGTAATTGTGAAGACTGTGTTGGCGATACAATAAATAAATAAAATCTGGATGAGGCTGGCACAAGAGCGTGGGGATTGGCGCAAGAAGTGGCCCACAGTGGCCCACAGTGTGGGTGAAGTCGGGCTGTGGATGATGATAATGATGATTCGGTAGTTCAACGGCCACTTTGAGGGAAGTTATTTGTTTAGATCAATAATTATTTGTTGAAAGAAAGAAAATAAATAAAATTAATGTATTTGACCCAGGGTTATAATAGTCAAAACACTCTGAAAACTGAATCATTATCTTCATATATGCGGGAAGTAATTTAAGGAAGATGATACATGAAGGTAATGGCCTATACTCAGAGCGTGACCTCCCATTAGATAGTAGTATCAGAATGCGGTAAACATAGTGATGTTTCTATAGACAAATTAATGTACAGTCAACAGCAAAAGTAGATGATGAAAATCAGAAATTCAATACTAATGAACGGAGTTCGCGTCAGAACTGTGTGGCATCGAAGTGTCGTTATGTGATTGTAAATTACACCAAACATTTACTACTTCGACGCCACACAGTTCTGACGCGAACTCCGTTCGTTAATTAGTATTGGATTTCTGATTTTCATCATCTACTTTTGCTGTTGACTGTACATTCATAATTAAGTATAGCTCACACTACCGACCTTGCGGATTATTTCAAGCCAGTCTTGTTTTCAGAGCATAGAAGATAAACAACGTTCAAAATGTTTCGAATAATCACCGCGTGCGCACTGGTCTCACTGGCTGCTGCTGCTGTCATCCTTGATGATGCTCAAGCTAAAATTATCAGCTACCATAGCGAAAATGACGGCTCAGGCAACTACGACATCAGGTAAGTCAATTTAAGTTTAATGTCAACTACTTAACTTCCAGAACATCTTATGAATAAATTAAAGTATTTTATGTGTTGAAGAGTTTTTTAAATGCCAAATAACACAAAATTCTTTAGATACAGAAATAAGTTTTCTTACGGTGGTCCAGAGTTTATTGATTAAAACAAGCTACATATTCTCTAAAAGTTCAGTTTAAGTTTTCATCATACCGTGTCTTAGGTAATAGATAATACGGACTGGTGTCCGCAACGGGTGTCTTTGATTAACATTAACTAACAAAAATTAGCATATGTAACTTGACATAGTGTATGCTTTTGTAACTGTGTGTCTTATTGCAGCTTTGAGACGTCCAATGGCATAATACGAAAAGAAACCGGACGCTTGATCAACGCTGGGGCAGAAAACCAATATGTGGAAGTCCGAGGCACGTTCTACTACACAGACACTAATGGAGAAAAAGTTGAAGTTAATTACCGTGCTGACGAAAATGGTTATCACGTCCTAACACAACCAGTAAGTTTATTTTAATTTTCTTTTATTAATTACGTGACTGTTGCATTACTTAACGTAGGTACATGGGGTAAAAATAAACCAAACCCAGCCACAATAAACCAAAACAAATATTATATGGAGACTAAAGCTTTGATTTCGTCCTGAGGAAAGCGGTCCCCGGCATATTATAACGGCCGTTATGAAAATCTGTCATTTTCATTTTGAAATTAATAATAATATTACTTTATTGATGTAATTCCTTACAATTATGCTTAATATCTAGCTAAAGTACTCAATAATTAAAGGCGCACAAAGTTGAAACCCTGACTCCTAAACTAGGAATACCTGTGACTTAGGAGTCAGTGTTCTACTGCCACTTAGACACTAAATACTCTATGGAAATTAAGAGCTGCTAAGCTGATATTACACAAAAGAATATAATATTATGTTGTTAATTAAAGAAAAACATATGAAAAACAAAATAAAAGTAAAAAGTTAAATTAAAAAGTAAAATGAGTCTGTGGTTCATTATGTGTGTGTGACTGGGAATCGTGTGTATTTTTTGCGTTGTGTGAGTGTGTGTGTGTGTGACTGGGAAACGTGTGTATTTTGTGTTGTGTGAGTGTGATATGAGAAGCTTAAGTATCTATGTGAATGTGGTGGTGTCGAGTATAAGACTGTGTTTGAGTTAGTACGAGCTTGGTGTCTTTTGTTATGTTAAAGATATCGGTGATTGTATTACGTATTTTTTATGGAATGATTGCGAGTTATGTCAGGGTGGCAGCGGCGGCGACCTCTCGCGCCCGGCCCTGGTTCAAGCCATGGTCCGGGGTGAGAGGGAGTGGGAGGCAGTCACCTCCTTCTGCGAAGCAGAAAAAAAGCAAAAAAAAAGGGTGGTCAGTAGGTCCTCAGTTTGAGCATAGTCTAGGGTGTACAGCATGTTCTTCAGCTTAGCCTTTGCTTCATGTTTGCATAACCCTGCAATTAGTGTGGACTTATTAATGCTCTTGTAAACAAGAGAGCTCAACATATACAACTGTCTTCTGGCAAAAGTATGAATCCAAAGCTAAGGAGTAAACTAGTCGCGAGCTCGAATTCACTGGTGGTCATGGCCAAAAAGCACGCTATATATTTATTTATTTATTAAAGCCACCTGGCTATCTCACTTGGCTTCGTGTCTGACAGAGATAGTACAAGTGATGAGCAGTTAGACTCTAGTCTACATGCGCAAAGTCTAGTTCTCATGCACAGCAACAGCGTTCCGAACTGAAAGGCGCGTAAAAAAATCAAAAAGTGCTTAATGATAAAACCACTGCACAAAACAATTACAAATAAAGTTTAATGAACTCTTCAATAATTGAACTTTGTTAGTACTGATTTTGATTTGAAGATTTTACAGTTCTTTTATTACTTATTTACACCCAAAGTCACGTTAAACATAGTAAGAAAAACGAATCTTTGTTAGCTCATAACTTTTTAATGGCTGCTTATTTTTTTGCTATTCCTTACAAACAAAATTAATAATAAGTAAAAATGATATCATGTTTAGTCTTGGATGCAGAATGTCAAACAGTGGAGTAAATGCCAGATATAATGTTTATGCGAGGAATAATTCTGATTATTTTCCACACCATGATGTTCATTTTATTCCAAGGATAAAAAAAGCACCTAAAAGCCAAGTCTCGTAATTAAAAACATGCAAAATCTAGTTGCAATCCCATCTCAGTGGCAATCAATGACAAAAAATTGTCAAAAATGTAGGGAAATTAAATGTGATTTTTGACAGATTGAAACTGTGATCACTGTGAACGTTCTTAAAATTACGAGAATTGACCTCACAAAAATCTGCCTTAAACCTGAAGTTTGAAAGATGGGTTGCACGAGAAGAGCTGAATGATTTTATAAAACAACTAGCGACCCGCCCCGGCTCCGCACGGGTGCAATACTGATACTAGGTACAGGTATTTCAAGAATGCCAGCACGCGCCGCCGCGGCCGGTACCGCAGCAACCGCTATGTCCCTGCATTTTAAATCTGTAATATCTTCGAAAATATTCATTTAAATTACATGCTGTAAAGGGCCATATTTATCTATATTAAATGAACAATGTATTTAAGGTACTTAATTGGATAAGGATTAATGCTGTATTGCTTAAAATCGCTTCGTAAATAAGCCATTATTTCTCGTAAAAAGTAAAGGATAAAAAATGATTATTGTGGGTTATCCCTAAGAGATAGACATATACCATCGCAGACTTTTTTGTAGACCTTTTTAAGGTGTACAATACTGTAGTACATTATTTTGACCTATCTCGTAGGGTTCAGCCAGCGTTTGAAAAGTAAGCGCAAAAGAATGCGTTTATTTACGACATCACATGCATGCATGTATTATATATATAAACCTTCCTCTTGAATCACTCTATCTATTAAAAAAAAACCGCATCAAAATCCGTTGTGTAGTTTTAAAGATCTAAGCGTTCAAAGGGACAGAGAAAGCGACTTTGTTTTATACTATGTAGTGATATAAAATTAGAACGACTGTTCGAATATCGAATACTTATTTTTAGAAAAAACTAATTATATAAAGTGGGGATGACAAACAATAAATTAAATTTCGTATACCTAATAAGTAATGACGTTCCCAGTCTGCATACAAAAATTCTATCAAATACATCCAATAGTTTAGTCACTGGAAATTATTTTTCAGTTTTTAAAATTTCTACATGATGTATCTGTTAACAAGCCAGCACCGACAGGTTAAAGACATCTGCAGCAAATATAACAAAATATGTCATAAGATTACTGATCTTTCGAAAATCATCTGAAGACAAGGACGGTTCAATCATGTGTATATAGGTACCTATAATATGAAATATAATTATTCCTTTGGGCAGCCAGCATGATTAGCTTTTCATTGATTTCCCACAGCTTTTTAGACTTTTTGAGGACTAATATTATTTTTTTCGTAAGGACTAATATTCATTTTTATTATGATTGTGAGTAATTGTGAGTTTCTTTTTAAACTTAAGACAACATATTGTAGTAAACAACCAAATGATTTTTTTTATTTTTTATGGATATTTTTTATGTACCTACTTATATGTCGCCATATGATTGTGAACGCCGTTAGTTTATAATCTGTCTCGCGAGATTGTAAACATATCGATATAAGTATTGTGAACTGCGGGGTAATTGCGTAATACACTAACAGTAGCAATGGCGTTCATTTTGACAGCCCAACAACATTCATCGCGTTATTTACGTTGCTGTGCATACAAATTTTTCAAACATATGAAGCAATGGAATATCCTTCAAAATTATTCAGATTGAGATTGATAGTGTGTTACGCAATTAGGGCGCTGTACCATATTGCTTACAATATTACGATCCGTCGCATGCAAGTTCACAATTTTTCGTTTCGCCATGGACAGAGTATAAAGTTAAACTATCGAAAAATAATTAATTAAATTTTAAATGGTTTGTTGTAGTTCACAATTTTTTGAGAGTGTATGAACTCGCGAGATAGATTATAAACTAACGAGGTTCATAATTTTAATATACGGTGACAGAATACATCATACACAATTTGAGGCTGTATTACAGACTATATATCAACACTTTCCATACAAATCAAACATAATCACCGCTTACACGCACTTCGACACAAAAGACGTACAGAAACTGACGGCTTTGTCTGTCTGTAACAAAAAATATAATAGTTAACATAAAATATAATATACTTCTATAAAAGTATCCGAAAAATACTGGAGAATTAGCATTTGTTGTTTAATTCACCATTATTATCTAACTAACAACCCGAGTACTTCTTGTGGGTGCAATTGCGACTTGTCAAAATATCGCTATCTATCTTAGTAAAATACTAATATATTTTACAGTTCCAGAAAAAATGCTCTAAATGGTGTTAACCCACATCAAAATCCATTGTGTAGTTTAGAAAGATTTATGCGGTACACAGTCATAGGTACACGAAAAGCGACTTTGTTTACTATACTAGGTACGTAAAGAAGATTAAATATTGCAGGTTTTAATATTTTTTTTAAAGTAATTGATCGGAAGGAAATATTAATAAGACAAAGACAAAATAGGATGTAAAACCATTAACTTGACCATTAGGTACACTGAAATCGATAAAGAGAGTTTGTTCCGCTGATTCGCGGCGACAATGATAGAATGATGATTGTATAGTTTTCTATACCGTGACGCATGACGGTTATCGGTCCTGGGTGCAGAAATGGTGAGTTTCTCTAAGTTATTTAAAGAAAATCACCAAATCAGGTTAAACTTATATTAGTTACCCAAAAAACAAAACATATGTACTTATTTTACGTTTATTTTTCAACAGAAGTTGCAAAAAGCTGATAGAAACTTTTCTCCGTCTGTGGTGGCAACGCTGTTAGGAAAGTAAGAAGAATGCAGCTTGGCTACCAACGCAAGATAAAACCATACGACTATAATAAGCCATAATATTTATGTTAATAAAACATAGGTATCTTAAATTGTCGCATTTGTGATTTTGATATTCTTGTCATATACTTACATATAGCCTAAACACACTTAGAAATATTTTTTTATCGATGGCGAATTTAATTAAAAATAGATATGCTTGTGCTATAATAAGTCTGGACTATTATATTCGTGCAGATGCGATGGATTGAAAGGTATTTTGTTTCATGTGAAGGCAGCTAGCCTGAATGCTTGAAATTATATTCAATGTTATCGAAACAAGCTTATAACAATTCGGTCAACCAACATGACAAAAGATAGACCTGTTCATTAAATTAAAGATTTGCACACCAATGAGGAAAAGTTTATCGTAATTGAGTCTTTGCACTCAACGTGTACGCACGGCTACACATTAAGCTATACATAACCAGTATAAGCTGACTTCTGACTGTACGAAAAACCTATACAATGCGAGGTCAGCTAAAACTGGAAATGTATAGCTTGACGTGTAGCCGTGTGTACATAACGACTTAATAATTTTGTTTGATGAAACTTGAGTGTGAAATCACAGAGTATCAGCGAAATAAAAAGTTGCATGCGACCTACTTGATCTTGAAATAAGTTTGTAACAATCTACTTGAACATGGTTCAGACTATTTTCAGTTCAAGTAAATACAGCATTTTTTTTTTCGTGGTTAATTTTTTGGTCCCATTAAGAAGATTGTTCAGTTTGATGGTCGTGATACAGACCATCAAAATTTCCTTCATTTTGTTCACACCTTTCTGAAACATGCTGTATAAAGGCACCTGCTCAAACTCGAAGCATTTAAACCGACTATTCAAAAGTGCCTGTAAATGGTTTAATTTTATAAACCATTTCACACTTCTGAATAGTCGCTCAGTCAAAAAGACGAAGCTAGTTGCCCATTTCCAAAGGTTCCTATAGAGAAGAACTATCTAGGGAAATATCTAGGGTACTTATTTACTTATTCTTCCCTTAATCCTATCTTTCGAATAAAATATACACCGTGCAACAAGTTTTTAAGAACATAAAACACCTTGATACCAAAGAATCTTGTCATAATATTGTAATACTAATTAATACTCACTGATTGAACCGTCCTTCTCATTGAACTATTAAACTTCTATGTGGATACTTAAAGTTTTTTGTTGTAATTAATACCACGAATATTATGTACGGTCGACCGCATCTCAGTGATAACACTGACTTTGAGCCTGCACTGCGTAGTATGGAGTTTCAATAAAATAAGAAAGCTTTTACTGGTTTTGTTCCCACTGACGTTCGGCACTGTGTACTATAAGCACAGATTGATTGAATTGCATGTTTCTTTCAAAACACATCGCATAATTTGAAGAAGCAGTCTCAAATTTTACCTTTGACTTTTTGCTACGGAAAATGCGGAAGTCTTCAAAATTCACCAGCAAGCACATTGCCTCAATGCTGTGTGATTTTCATAAAATAGTATTTGTTTTGCTTTAATGCAAAACAGCAGTGTATTCTGTAAAAATCTCACCGTGAAAGCTAAGGTGAAGTGAGCTGTCATTCCACCTGATGTTACGGATTGTCTGCATTGATTGTTTACTTCACGCACACTTCATCTATGTTATCAGTGTTATCACGAAAGTTATCACGGTGAGATTTTTACAGAATCGACAGGCTGCTCTATTCATTTTTTTAAGCGGTACTTACCTTTACTTACCTACATAATTTATTTTCTGCAGAATATTCCTACCGGGCCTGCAGCCGGAGCTGTTAGTCCCAATGTGGTGGCTACATTATTAGGGAAATAAGAAGTTTGTAATTTATTTAAGTTAATAACTGTAAACTAAATTAATTATTGTGAATGAATGAGGTTGCATTTAAAATATTGCTCTTAGTGATAAGACCGCCCATTGTGTCATCCTTTGTAAAATGTCTACATTTATATCTATAACTAGCTGACCCCGCAAACGTCGTTTTGCAAAAAAAAAAAAAAATAGATACTAGCCGATTCTCACACCTACTGAATATGCATATAATTTTCATAAAAATCGGTCAAGCCGTTTAGGAGGAGTATGGTAACTAATACTGTGACACGAGAATTTTAATATTAGATTTGTATGGTGTACATAATAATATAAGCTTCACTTGTAACTAACTAAACAATGTAATAAAAACTTAGAAGTCAATTATAACCTTCTTCTAATTGTCGTATCGAAATAAAATTTTCATATATATGTATTTCGGAAGACAAAATTATAATTTGGTATCTTATGTGATGATGGAGCCAGGAGGTGGACTGTGGAACTCTTCAGTGGCTACTAGTAAACCCTTCAAGTTTGGGCTCATTTGATTTGTTTTGACGAGTCCAATAGATTACACTTGGTGTCGAGGGTCTGGTGATTTAGCCAGGGGGTGGATAGTGGAACTCTTAAGTAGCAACTAGTAAACCCCTCGAGTTTGGGCTCATATAATTTGTTTTGACGATTCCAATAGATTGCACTTGGTGTCGAGGGTCTGATGATAAAGCTAGGAGGTGGTTAGTGGAACTCTTCAGTGGCTACTTGTAAACCCCTCGAGTTTGGAGTCTTATGGTCTGTTTTTATGAGTCCAATATAATATTGTACTTGGTGTCAAGAGTCTGATGATGGAGAGCCAGGAGGTGGATAGTGGAACTCTTTAGGGGCTACTAGTGAACCCCTTGAGTTTGTTAGTAGCCCCTAATCGTCACAACTTCGTTAACTTTATACTTATTAACTTAATAAAGAATATAATAGACGCAAAAGTTAAAAATAAAAATATATACTTAAGTAGTTAAAAAAAAAAACTAAAAAACACGCTTTTAAAGCGCACTAAAAACATAAAATAATTAAATTGATTTAAATTGTATTATAAAAACATGGAGCGCACTTATAATTAATTGACAAAGCGCTCCACGCTTTTAAAATTCCATTTAAGTCAATTTAATTATTTTATACTTTTTATGCGTTTTAAAAGCGCCTTTTTTGTGTTTTTTTTTTAATTTTTAACAAACATGTATACCTATTTCATTGATTCTGTTTTTTTAAAGGAGCTTGACTAGGCAAGTATTCCAGCCGTAGGTATCTTTTCTGTTACAAAGTTGCGTTCTTTCGTCAGGCTTCAGTTTGAAGTGTAGGTATACGTAACTACCTACAGGGTACTATTAGTTGTTCTGTCTTAGCTACAGACTTATAAAGCTGAAAAGTCTCGCGTTTTAGCTCGTCTCCTTTATAATAATAATAATAATAAATAATAATAAAATATATTTATTCCTTAAAAAGGGAATTTGTAGTAAGTACATATTACAGTAAATTAATTAAGCGGAGTACTTATACTAACAAATATTAGCAGGGGTGAACTACTGTTCTCCTAGCTAGGTAGCTGAGCAACCTGTATTAAGAAGAAACAGTTTGCCTCCCCAAATAAAGGTCATAAAAAAAAAAATATATATAAATTGAGCATAGTGCTACGTGGTGTCTCCCAAAACAAGTCGTTAGTTAACTTACGAGTACACACATTCGCAACGTTTTCTGAAGGAATAACTCTGTTTACAGGTTCGGAAGGTAAAAAAAAAATAATAATAAATCTCCTTTACGTGTAGACACATTTAAATATTACATTGTTTGAGCCCAATATGTGGTCACGTTTATTGCAGCGTCTGAGGCGTTGTTCGTATCGTCATAGGTGCAGGTGAATGGACGTTTGGGCAACTCCAGCAGATGGGACATAGTCTAATCAAGAGCATCGCACATTTTAACTTTATCTTGGGCCTGACAATGCACTTGCGATGTCTCTGGTATTGTACTCGTAGTTGTTGGCGGTGACAACTTAGCTTTGCCCAGTACTGAAAAGTATTGCCACTTAATAAAGTAAAATCTTTACATTTTTTTATTTTGTTTTTTTTTTTCAACAGGCAATGGTGCCCATCGCCCTTCCACCGAGTGTAACAGCAACGTTATTGGGAAAGTAAGAAGAATGCGGCTTGTCTACGTGTGAATAAGAAACAAGACTTGTTTGATATACATAGGTACAGACGCCAGCATATCAAGCTAGTACAATCTGTCAAATTTCTTTAATAGATTTTCAACTTTATCGCTAAAGCTATGGTTCAAAGTTGATTGGGAAAATTTGACAGTTTCGGGTAGCTTGATGTGCTGGCGTCTGTACATACTTCTTGTGTATTTAAACCGAATAATAAAACATAATAATTTAATGATGCAATTTTTATTTTAAAATTCCTGAAATTACATGTGATTTCAGGAAAATAATCGTTAAGCAAATTGTCCACTAACTTAAATTATTCGATAACACGGCACATAACGTGAGGTGTCAACAATTAATTGTTTGTTTGCTTTGCTTAACTTAATTAATTTCCCTGACTGTTAAATTTATAAAGCTGTAACTGGACTAACCTTGAGCTATCTGAAGTCTGATTGTAGCTTTCAACAGGTTTTTATACATGCTCAGGAGGCACTTTTACGGTAAACAGCTCTTTTATGGCATGGTTGACTGCCAATAAAATGCTAAGCTATGGAGGCTATGCTTCGATATTGGCAAAGATAGGAGCATGTTAGTTTTAACCAATCACTGTTAATACCGGCAAGGCTTATAGGTAAAATAATATTTCTAAATTTTTCCACCATACCGCAATAAAATTTGGTTTCGGTGCCAAGTGGAATAGCTTAGGTGCCGTTCGGTCAAGTGCCGTTCAAGTCAGTGTTGTAAGTGAAATACTTTCATAAAATAGACAAACGTAAAATTATTATTGTTACGAATGAGAATATTAGATTTCAATTTTATTTAAAACTAGCTTCTGCCCGCGACTTCGTTCGTGTGGAAGACGTAAGACACCACAATATACTAAAATAACAGTCACATTTTTATGAAACTTCCCTGTATACAACTTTTGTAGTTTTGGTCTCAGCAGCCAAAATATAAAGAGAGTCAGGACTGATGATGCGGAAGCAAACGACGTACAGTTGTCCGTGTGAGAGAAGCAGTTCGTCCTGAGGTCGACACCCGCAGCCTTCAGTAGCAGTTTCCCATTGCTAGCGAAGTTTTTCGTTTTTTTTTTAACTAATGAACGTTTGCATTTCTAATACTACGTAATGGCACAACACTGATACACTGGCTAATGCATTCTTACAGATTTTTCCTGACGAACAGCTATCATTAAAATAATATAACAGTAGATTGTGAACACACGGGATTTCTCATTACTGTAACCTAACCATTATAGGCTACTTCTTCTACTTCACTATCAGTAAAATCAAAATCAAAAGTAATTTATTCAGACTAGGCTGAGAATCAGCACTTTTCGACAGTCAAAATTACAAAAGACAGTCCCCCCAAAACGCCCGCCCTTCACCACTTCCTAGTGCTTTGCTGGGGAGAAGTATCACTACATATATTATTATAAAACAAAGTCAACCCCAGTTGATTGTTGAAGATCTCGGAAAAAATCATGTGTCCGGTATTGTTTGTGTGATGCTGGAACATACATTCAGAAAAACAGGCAAAAATTCTAAAAACTATATTTTCGCACTTAATTCGTTCCCAGACCTCGTAGAAATTATTTATTATTTTTTTCAAAAATATTCACTGTACAGTTTTAACTTTGCTAAGATTTAAATATACTTTTCACTTCTCATGCTCTAAAAGTTCACGTAGGCGACATAAAGTCACTTTTTATGCTATAGTCATCTAATACATATAAAGTATTTTTTTTTCCAAGACTAAGATAATCAGGCCTTACAGCCACACGCACAATAAAACGTCGCAGATTAACGTCGATATTTTATTTAATTTGCTTTAATTTATATCACTTTCGTGTTTTGTATCGTTAATTTAATAAAACCAGATAAAATAGTTGTCACTTATTATTTAAAAACGCAAAGAAACCTTTTTCTGATTTATCAGTATGAAGTAAAAAGTAGAATTACACATGTGGAAATTAAAAAAAAAACTTTTAAAAAGTTTCGTGGCAGGAAATAGCTATTCTCTTCTTTTTGCAACATTTTTGAACAGTCAAAATAGTTTTTGTCTGTTTCATTTTCTCGCAATCGAAGTGAAAGGCAGAGTGTATAATAACTCGATATAAACGAGCCATATTTACCCCTCGACTTAACTATCCACCCTCGCTTGCGGCTCGGGTGTATATAAAGGTCTCGGCGTAAAATGGCTTCTTTTATGCACTAGTTGTACAATCTACTATTATATATAGATGTAGACAAAAGATCATTTTCAGTTTTAAAGACCTTGATGTCTATTAGACGAAACTCTTAAATATCGATTTGCGGAACCATGAACTAGAACTTAATGACAGGATCACGAGTTCGTTTCAAAGATTCACGAGAACAATTAAAAATATCATAGACATAACATCACAATATCATCATGGCTGTATTCCTCAATGAGAGACAAAGGTGTGAATTATAAACCCAGAATGGTCAGTAAAAACGTAATGTAAAAAACATCTATTAAACCATTACCTTAATCTGATAAAAAACACTATTTCTCTCCTCATACAATTTTTTTTGTTCTTTGCATTTGTTTCATGATTGTTCTTGTATATTTTTATACGAGTAGATAAGTAAATGTAAATGGTACACCACACCTACCTACCTACAGTATTGTCTCTTCTTCTTCCTTAATCAATCCAAAAAGTGTATTTCAAAGATCGCTTTTAGCGATAAGACTGCCCGTTGTGTCGCCCTATGTGAAATTTCTACATGTATATCTGTAATTTTTATGGTGTATATAATAAAGAGAAATTAATTCTATTAATTTTTCCATAAACTCATATTTGTTTACATTTTTGGCAAATAAATCGTGAATGCAGATTATGTGTATGCATTTGATAGCAGTCCTGCTGGACATAGATCATTCCTGTCGGTCGCCTTAGCGGCTTAGCCTGTGTCATCCAGCAAATACGGTCAGCAACAAAAGTCGATTAACACTAAAAAATTTAAATTTATTATTTGTGAGCAAAACATGTAAACAAATACAAAATGTAAGGTTGTTACTTCTTAGCTATTAGGTATATGAAATCCTACTGGAATGTATCGAATAATTTTGTGTCGATTTATGTAAAGTATAAATAGTGCAATCCACGAAGACGCGCCCCACTCTTCTTTCTAATCTTAGCGGTTATCGCTAGTCAATTTCGCTAGTGTTTTAGTTTTTTTGATACACACTAATTAGCCACTAATAATAATTAGTGTGTATCGACAAAACTAAAACACTAGTGGAATGTTGCTCACTTGTGCTGTAAGCATTAGAAAAAAGAGTGGGTCGGTCTTCGTGGATTATTGCACTATCTGTAAGAGTGTTAATCGGTTAGGTTTTTATTGCTAAATGCACCTATATACTAGCCAACTCAAAAAGCATCAATCAGTTCAGCGTACAAAGAACCCATCCTAACATGATCTTAATAACTCTTATTAGTTAACGAACTATACTTAAACTAAAATATTTTAATTTTGCTCAGTTTTTTTAGACAAAAATGATTCCGTAATGTGAGATCATCATAAAAACTTAATTTAAATAAAAACCATTTACCAAACACAGATTGGTTTTTGAGATGATGAGTAATTTTTTTGGCTTTTGAAGGTAATCCTGAACATTATCTGAGACAGACAAAAATGTTGGCTTTAAAATTACAGATTCTATAACCTTTTATGGAAATAAATTGCTAAGCTAATTATGACCTTTTGACAGAAAGGGAGATATTAAATAATTTTTGGTAGACAGTGAATCTGAAGCAAATGGAAGAAAGTAACTTAAGAGCCCTTTGGTACTACTTTTTTTTTGTTTAGGTATAAATGGCATCTCGCAGTTCAGCCTTTGAGATTGTCGTCTTCTTAACCGGGATTGCCTGTGGATGCCTCAATAAATTAAGGCCTCCAACCAGGGCGAGCGCGCATCGCCGGCGCAGTGAAATTTACAGTACCTACCTTTATTTTATTTATTAAAAAATCGAATGATCAATATTTGTTTTTTTTTTTAATTGATATTGTTTAAGGAATTATTTTGGTATAAATACTACGTGAAAATTATGTAGAAGTTTGGAGATATTCAGACTTGTTTCCCGTAGAAAATTGAATTAGGTCCAGTAATTTTTTCTTTGTTTATAAGGCATATAACAAAAATGTATTCTATTATTTTATAAGTATATGATATTTGTGATATAAAAAAATTGTGGATTGAATTGATGGATTATATTCAACAGAATATGCAAATTAGAGCTCTCAAATCAGCTCTCCATGAGTTTTTGCCTACATGCATCAGGAAAACGATTATCTTCTTCTATACTTATAATAAATCTGTAGAGAGGTCAATTCTGTACATGAAATATATTTCCAAAATAACTATCAGCGGGTGATTAGTGATCGTTACTGACGCCAAAAATGCAATCAGTAAAATTTTTGTCTGTCTGTCTGTCTGTCTGTCTGTATGTTCGTTATAGAAACAAAAACCACTCGACGGATTTCAACGAAACTTTGTACAATTGTTCTTCATACTCCTGGGCAGGTTATAGTATACTTTGCATCACACTACGATCAATAGGAGCAGAGCAGTGAAGGGAAATGTTGGGAAAACAGGATTTCTTTTTAGGTGAAGTAGTAATAGGTTAGTAGTAGTTAGTTAGTAGTAGGTAAGTTTTGGTTAATTTATGTTCAGTTTTTTTTAATATTAAGTAGGTAAAAGCGTAGGTAATTTTATTAATTATAGGTATAGGTATTATTAATTATAGTAGTTATAGGTATTTAGTTTTAAGTGAAGTAGGTTTTATTATATATTATTTTATATATTAGACGTAGTTATATATTTTTAGTTATTCAAGCCCCAAGCGGACGCCGGCGTCCGCCCGCTATTGTCTTGAAAAACGCGTTGAATGAGAAATACGCGTTCTCAAGAATTGGCAGAAGAAAGAGCACATCGGTTAAACTCTATGAGAGTTAGTGCCTCAATTTCCGGAAGTCATTATTCCACGCGGACGAAGTCGCTGGCAAAAGCTAGTTGCTAAATAAATAATAAAAAAAATCGCTTTATTTATTATATTAGAAGAGAAAACGAAATATTTTTACCAATTACTTGCTATTTATACTAACCAACGAATAATATTCAATTTCAAAGAGGAAATCATGCATAGACGCACATTTTTTATAAGAGGTCTCTTAACATCACGCGAGATCAAGGTCTATTCTGTACAAATCTCACCACATCACAAGATTTTTAAACGGGGAGTCCCATTAGGTTATATGTAAAAAGAGATATGGCATGATGGCACGACGGCGATAAGATCGAATTTATCGAGAAAAAACAATATTATTCTCTACGTTTTTGTCTATACTTATGCCTCGGCTTTTAGTCCTATTTCAACTTAAACCAGACCAAGCTTACTTACCATCTACCTACCTTTCTAGTTAGTCTTGACTGTATTAAAAAAAACTTGTCAATAAAAAATAAAAGTGTTATTCGAATGTAGTGCGATCATTAATAAAATATAAAATACACAAAAAAACCTTAACAGTTCCATTGAAAGGGCTCGTTAAGAGACCTGAATGGCGAGGAACATTAATATAAATATCACTCCTATTATAAAACCCGGTGAGATCAAAAATAAACTGCAAGTATGGTAGTTTACATTTTATTATTACAGGGCAACTTAAACTTATTCGCATGTCGTATAATTGCGTGAAAGAAAATAAGAGGTCTTCGCACCGAGCGCATAAACGCTGCGTTAATACATACGCTGCGCCAGCGTTGCGTAGACGTTAGTTGTATCGAAACTGTGGGAGATATTAACCCATCGTGGAATCTACGCTACCTACGTTTGAGAACGCCCTAAGAAAGACGGAGTATTATGTTGATATCAGTGTTAATAAATAATAATAATGGTCCTCTAGACCCTATTTCGGCCAATCTCAACGGACACTAACCTTCGGTGCGAGAGATATTATAGTGCACAAGTGTTTGCGCAGGCGCAGGTACACTCACTCTTCCCTCACTCTCATAGTCCGATGGGACGGCAATCCGATATGCTCGGAGAGAGATCAGGCGCAGGACCAACGGTTTAACGTGCTTTCCGAGGCACGGGGGTATCACTTCGTCAACTTCCAAACTCCGGGCTGTTACTGAGAAATTCCTAATGGAAAAACCCTATAACACTTTGCCCGATCTGGGAATCGAACCCAGAACAACACGCTCAGCAGACGCGCTTGAGACCACGAGACCAAACGGGTCAGTTATAAGGGACAAGATATGATAATCTATCCATAGATGATCCAGAGGTAGGAGTTTGTAAAAACTTTATAAGTCTGCTAAATACTGTTTTCCAACCACTGTGTGATATAACTATCATACTTACTTCATGAATTCATACTTACTCTCACATTACAAACATATATGTTGCAAGTCAATCAATATTTCATCGCTTGCGGTTTGTAGACAAATCTGACAAGTCCTTAACACTGAATTGAATAATAATGAGAGGTAATGTATTATCTTTCTATTCATGTCAATCCATAAAAGTGGTTTATGTGAAAAATAAATGATAACAACGTTAGCAACAAATGGTATAGAGTTGATTGACGCTAATAAACCTTAATAATTTGTAAATATCAAGGATATGTTTTTATTTCTTTTTGTTAATATCTCTTATATATGAATTATACATGTCTTTAATTTAACGCTTATGAAGTAGTCAATAACTTAGCTTTGATCAAATAAATCTTCCTTTTCCCAAATATGTTGTGGTCGACTTCCATTGTAACCGGATGCAGCTACTTATCAGTATTTTACAGAGCGACTGCCTTTCTGACCTCCACAACCCAATTACGGGGTAACACGATACCCCTTGCAAAGACTGGTTGTCAGAAATTCGGGCTTCCGACTACCCGTAACGACTGTCAAAGATCTACGAATGACAGCGGGACCAACTACTTAACGTGTTTTTTCGAGGCACGTAGGGGTCTTGGTATGTTATGGACGGACACTCATCCACGGACAGACCTTGGCAAGCGTTACTTAACCTTGAAGATCGACCCGTCTGGCTGTTATTATTTAGCCACGAGCCCCTCTATATATCTAATAAGAGTTCTTTGATCATCATCTGCCTAGCCTTTTCCCAACTATGTTGGAGTCGGTTTCCAGTCTAACCGGATGCAGCTGAATACCAGTATTTTACATGGAGCGACTGCCTTTCTGACCTCCACAACCCAGTTACTGCCTAATACGATACTCTTTGGTAAGACTGGTTGTCAGACTTTCGGGCTTCTGACTACCCGTAACGAATGTCAAATATTTATGAATGACAACGGGACCAAAAACTTAACGTGCTTTTTCGAGGCACGTAGGGGTCTCGGAAGGGATGTTGTGGCTGGTCAGCTATCCACGGGCTGACCTCGGCAAGCGTTACTTAACCTTGAAGATCGATCCCTCTGGCTGTTATTATTTAGCCACGAGCACCAATAACAATCCTTTGATATTAGTGTAATATTCGTCCCTGTCGACTTTTGCGGAGAACATTGTAGTTGACCTAAGAGCAAGTGAGTGGATCATAAAAAATTACTAGATACTATATAAGAATTTGTAGGTAGGTAATTAAAATATGTCGACCAGAACTGAAGGCCAATTCTCGTAATTTAAAACGTTCAAAATCTAGTTAGTCGCAGTCTCATCTCAGCGACAAACAAATGTCAAAAACTTGTCAAAATGTAGGGAAATTAGAAGTATTTTTTGACAGATTGAGACTAAGATCAGACTGTGAACGTTCTTAAAATGACGAGAATTGCCCCTGATGTCATACCAGGTAACAGGTTACTTGAATGTCAATAGGGGTAGTGATTTTAGTGCAGTACAGTTGTGCAATATCAGCAATCGTTATATCAAATATTCCAAGCGATCCAAACAGTGTTTTCAGTCTTATAAAGCACAGACGAGCTTTTTGCTTCCTGTCACGTCAAATACAATAAATAAAAATATTTATTGCTTCTACTTGCGACTCCAATGCCATCCAGTAAAACAGGAGCGGATAATTACGCAGTTTAGCTGACACAGTGTGAATCGTCGGGTCCTTCCCACGTTTGCGTAATAATGTAACAGGGTCAGTGACTCCTTTAGTCCTTGACGTAGCATTGTACTATGGAATGAAGTCCAGACATGACATTCTTGAAGAACTGGATATAAAGTGTGGGCAGTTGTCCCCAACTCACAGTCCACTTAGATTCGCTCTGGTGAAGAACACGCCCAATATGGTAAGTCAAAATAAACGAGTTTCATATGTTAATTATGTTATGTAATTGGTCGTATTAATAAACTGATTGGATTCGAAATTCTGATTTCGAGACCCTAAGAATAACCATGGGTTCGATTTCAAGGCTTTGTTGTGTGAAGCAATCCATTCTTGTTATGGAATCTTGAGACATAAAATTAATTCATGCTTTTTGAGTGTGCCAAGCCACAAATTCTCACAAACAACTCAATATGAGAATTTATTACTTTTAATACCTAAAATCTAAGTCGTATGTCATCACTACTACGGGACAAGGCAGAAGTCTGCAATAAAACAGAAAAAACAACTGAAAAACCGCTTAGAAATGTTGCTAATGAATACCTGCTACGAGTATAAAGTCATTTTTATTTTTATCGAGTAGGTATCAATAAACTAATGACTCAATACAGTCTACGAGAATTATATTTACCTTTCAAATGTCTAAGAATAGTATTTTATTATGACTACTTGACATTAATAGGTAATGATTTCTTAGAAAGGTCTTACTTAATCGATTTTATAATGAATCTTGTCATCATCGACGGATTTCTGGTTCCACCTCAGCACTAGACTAAAGGGAAATGCGGTTGGAGAGACTTTTGAAAAAGCCTAAGTAAAAAGTCATAATTCCAGGTTTGGCTCTCGCCTATTTCCTCCTTCAATATTGAACCAATTTAAAAGATATTTCATAAACTGAGTAAGGGCTGATTTTACCAAAGTCAGATATATTTTATACGTGGAATAAAATTGACGTCTGACAGTTCTAGTATGGAAAAACTGTCAAAAATTCAAAATTTATTCTCAGGCTAAGACTCATTCTAGGCATAAAAGATTGGTGGAATGCGCCCTAAGAAAAATAATATACTGTGGCCTTATGTTTTCATTAATAGTTGTCAAATTTGTACAACCAGCCTATGTTGGCAACAGTTTAAATCGGCAATTTTGAGCATTTTTTAAGGGTTCTAGTTTTATCATCAAAAAGGAAAATATAGGGACATACAAGTAGTTAATATTTATTATTCTGTAAAAAATCATTGCTTTATGGTTATTAACCAGAAAGAAAACAGGCGAGAGCGTTTCTATGGAGAAAAGACCACCCGCATTTCCAACTTAAGCTGCACGACTGTGCAGTCTCCTACTCCACTATTCATTCTGCTAATTAATTATCTATTACAAATCCATATTTTCCATATTTTCTTGACGTGAGACACTACAGTCCGGGCGTCGAGAGAAAGCATTCTTGTTGATATACCTATATGTCAATTTCATACAAACGAATTCGTGTTTCGCGAATTTGATCTTTATTAATTACTAGAATTGTCTCACTGACAGGTGTCAGGAACACATTCTCTCAACGGCAGGACTGTAATAAGTTTGATTTCATGGTTCTTTATTTGTTATTTGTTCCTGTCCTTTACACGTCGAAACCCTTCTGTCTCGCAGGACGGTCAACAAAGTAAGGTTTTCCTTATCCTGTTGATGTAATTACATTTATTACTGGCACTCAGCATCCTCAGAATTCTGCCAACCACTCCTGAGGGATCGAATAAAAAATGAACAAACGGAATAGAACCATTGCAACATCATTCACGGTGCTGCAGAATTAGATAACGTACATATAAAATATTCAGCTGTAATGCTGCTCAATAAGTCGTCATTGTACATCATGAATAGGTCATGTCGTTATGCGTTACATCAATTTCAATGTCATTTCTTATTGGGCTTTATAAAATAACAAAGGAAAAAGCTCTTAGATCTTAGACGCTTTATTTTTTAACACTTAGATATTTGCATTTTACGACTTGCATCTATCATAAAAGTGTATTTACCTTTAACAATAAGATAAAACCCACCGTAAAATCTGACACGGTCGTCCGAAGCAGTATCCGGGATGTCCACGGAGACAAAAAAACACTGCATTCTTGGAACCTTACGCATGAATACGAATTAAGCAACAGATCGTAATAAAATTATATGATACAAAAAGCTATATTTGCTATGACAACTGCCATGTTAATAACCTTTGGCATTACATAATCTAAAACTAAAACCTAGAATTCAGGATTCACATTTAGAAGTAAAATATGTAGGTACCTAACAGCTCGCACTAAAAATCTACCTACATAGCCTGCAGGATTCTCAACACTAATAGTTGCCCTCACCGAAATTAGGTCAATCTACGGACGGTATGATCATGAGCATTACCATACCATGACTAATTTTACAAAATCTACATTGTACAGAAAAATCATTATCGTGCGTATTTATAACCGCAAATGCATTATAATAACTTTAAGTTTACCTTGTTTTGTGGTCAGATACATATAAACTTATACAGATTTTAAAATCTGTTCATTATCAATAATATACCAAAAAAAAAACAAAGAATAAGATATTATCTATCTAATAATATCTTATCTTAGGGACACGGATGTAACATTTACAATTCTCGCAGTCTTCAATCATGTTCTTAAATAACTGTGGAGATACCTATTCTCATGGTCATTCCCATCTTTATCTAATATTATATATAAATATAATTATCACGGAGCGTTTGTTTGACTGGTATGATTCGTTTTGGTTCTATTGTTTACTCAATTTTTTTTTAAACTTTCTGTTGATACTTTAGGTGTTTGAAATTAAAAGTCCAAATTGATAATAAATAGGAGGCAGAATATAAATACGTTTGCAAATTACAATTATGTTCGATCACTCACTCCAAAACCCTTAGGAATTTCGCTCTACACTTTGATACCAAACACATTTTAGTACTTGCAAAATAATTTTGTACAAACCGCTGGAAAAACGGCGAGCGAAACTAGTATTATTATAATAAAAAGCGTAGTTTGCTTGACCCGTTGGCCCTGACATTATGGTATTTTGTTGCGCAGGTAAAAGGTGCTCAGCTCTACGTCCTGCCTATGGTCTTTATGGTATTTGTCACTGTAGCTAGTTGCCTTGGAGGGCAAATTAAAAAATTCACATACAACAATAATGGATTCGGCACGTACAGTTTCGAGTAAGTGTAATAATTCCCGCTATTGCGACGTATGTATTATTATTTTGGCATACATCATTTATGTAATGATAGCATGTTTCTTGACTTTCGAGGCTTATGTCTCAATAATTTCTTAACGGCGAAATTATCTGACTTGAACTTTAATGCCGGAAAGCTAATTTAGATCATTAACTTAGCAAATTGGAAAATACATAATATCAATAGCTACATACGTAACTACCTATTCCAAATATTTGATTATTGTATGCAGGTATTTATAACACATATTTGTTAACGTTTTAATTAAAAAGAGTGGGTAATTGGTAGGTTTATAGATAGGTTGGGAAATTCTAATTTGTACATATAGGTTTTAAAAATTGCCAAGTTCGATACTAATTGCAACCATGACGTATAATAATAGCGATTATATTAGAGCAATCAATAATAATTGTTTTTCCGTTCTCATTACAAGGAAATAATATAATTTTAGTCTTAAAAAACTTTCTTTTCTTCTTTCTTTCTTTCTTCTTTCTAAAATACTGGTATTAAACTGCATTCGGTTAGACTGGGAGCCTACCTCAACATATTTGGAAAAAGCATAGGCAGATTATGATGATGACCTAATAATAAACAACCTATCACAGAATAAGGTCATGAAGTGGAGAAAGCAAACTAGTGAACTAATTAGCATATCCAATTAATAATCGTTGTCATGACGATCCATTATAGTGTTAGTAAAATAAAAGAAAAAGAGATTTTATAACTAATAATGAATTCAAATATTTTTTCTTTCTAATTTAGTTTTTTACGACCGTCTAATAGATGTTGACAGCCTGATCTCTGAACCTTTGAAGTGTTAATAATGTCACATGACGGAGAATATAATATGACCGGCCAGTATCGTCACGTACCGTACCTAACTATTATTTTTAATAGTCCTAGACGCGTACCGCAACGGTTGGGTCAAAGTAGCTCTAGGAAAGGATGCATGGAAGGATTTGGGGGAGGCCTGTGCATCACAGCAGTGATACCACAGATATAGATACACCAAGATAACACAAGAGCAATTACTTCGCGAGCCCAGCTTACGTATAAAAATCGTAAGCCGCCACTTTCGCGCTCAGTCCTGAGTACTGAGCAGGCTGGGTGAGCGTGAGCGCTGGCGCTAGGCCCCCGGGGGTGGGGCAAGACGGGTGCCGCACGCGATGGCCGCGGCATCTTAGAATTGATTTGATGTTCCTATCACCATAGTGCTTTTGACGTCATAGTAGGTAGTCATAAATGGCACGCTTGGTTTTCATACAGATCGTGATACTTGCGTTATCTGTGTCTGTCTAATATCTGTGAGTGGTACAGTGTAGGCTAACTAAAAAAAGTAATAAGTAAATCCAGCAGATCTATTCTGTTAAAAATCTCACCGTCAAAACCGTGAAGTAAGCTGTCAATAATGGCAATCATCCCTAACATCAGGTGGAATGATAGCTTACTTCACCTAAGTTTTCACGATGAGATTTGTTTCAGAAGATTGCTTCTGAAACAAATCTCATCGTGAAAGCTGCCGATCTGCCTATTGAGGCAGATCGGCTATTGTTTTAGCTGAAACACATAGTGTACCTACAGGTAATAAATTATATTATGATGATTTCCTTTTAATACTTTTTCTTGGCCAAAATATTTACATAATACAAACTAAGCCTTAAATAATAATGATAATAATTAATTATAATTATGTTTTGTTACTTTACGGATTTATCACCCTTTTTAGTCCCTTACCATCTAGGTGTGTGTAAATTGTTATAACACTTTATTACGGGAAAAATAAAATAAAATGTTTAGATTTATTTATATTTGCATTATTTTACATCATAATAAACGTGTGTTAAGTAGAACTATAAACGCATAATGCGTAATGACTAATGATTACACATTTTGCAAATAAAGCGGTTTCCTTCAGAAATGCTATAAGATTAACATCTGCAAATTATCTTTAGGGGCGTGGATTAAGTAGGTACTTTAACACACCGAAGGTGTCCTATAATACGGACCTAGAGTGGTCTTATTATTTATTTACTACAACGATTACAAATCGAAAAAGTTTATTAAAACGTTTAAGGATTTATTATTTCCAAAATATAAGTAACGGCTTACATAACAAGTGGAGTATGTAATCAGAAAACCAATTTGGGATTATTTATCTAAGGTTAAGTTAAAGAGTCATCGTATAATAAACACACAATACAAAATGACACAATCAAATAACGTTTTATAATTTTTATATAATCACATTATTAATTTGGATTGGAAATGACGCAGCTGCAATAAGTCAATTTTGAAACTGTTGATCAAAAATGTTACGTGCACCTGCATTAGTGAATGTTTCAGCTGATTTGAGCTTTGCCCATCAGAATAGAATTCTAATAATAATCATATAATAGTTTTCGCGTGAGAGTAACGAAATGTAATTCTATCTATTGAGACACATGCATGACCGGATTATTTCTTGAATTTGCTTGCACGCAGATACAAGAAATAATCAAGATATAAGTTTAATTTTTTTTATAAGTTTCGTATAATACATAAACAAACAAGTTTAAATTATTTTGCACATTGCTTCATGAATCTGCCAATTAAATGTACAATTTACTTTGTTTTGCATATGAATAGAATAATTACCGAATTATGTAGCAGTTATTCAATTGAAATATTGAGAGGAATTTGGTAACATCTTTTCAATGTCTTATGTTTCTATATTTTTGTTTCTCAACTGTTAAAATACCTGACTTGACCTAATTGAAAACCTGTTATTAATACACGTAATAATCTCTCTCCGCTCATGTCGGATTGCTATTCCATCGGACTATGAGTGTGAGGGAAGAGTGAGTGCACTTGTGTCTGTGCATTCTTGTGCACTATAATAATTTATTGATTGGCCGACATGGCCGAAAATCGGTTAGGGAGACAATAATTAAGTACATACTGGTAATAAAAAATACCAGTATGTACTGACTTCAACTTAGGTACTTTGTTCTAACAGGTATGAAACATCAGACGGTACCTACAGAAGGGAAGATGGCGGAATTATTTCAGGGCCTAAAGGTCGCTCGCTAGTCGTTCGAGGGGAGTACGGGTACATCGACTCTAAAGGAAAGCCCTATTCTATGAAGTATGTAGCCGATGCTAATGGATACCAGCCACGTGTCAGTGACGACTATACAAGGTTCAACGATAGAAGAATTATTTGATGTTGTGATAATAAACTATTAGGAATTATCTTTTGTTTTATTTATTTATATTATTGTTTTTAGCCACTCAGATCAGAGTGGACTAAACGTATTTAAAGACGCAATTTTATAGTTGATAGTTAAGATTTTAAATTCAAGAAATCTCAAAATATTGCATGGAGTTTTAATTTTACCTGCAATCCGAATAACCAAATACTAACCTACATAAAGTCACGTCTTTTTCCCTTAGGGATACGCAGAAACTACGAAGCAACGACCCCTTATAGGGTCGTCATCCAGACCACGTTCAGTCATCGTTTAAAATGGTGACAAGAGTAAGCCACTCTCCAACATACAATACCATTACCAGAATGGTATACTATGTACTACGTGTCCGCACTGTACACGTACTTTCTTAACCAAGATAGACTATATTAGCGATATCAGCAGACGCTCGTAACCCATGGCCATCAAAAACAGAAATGGTTACCAAATCCGAAATCAGTATGGGAATAATACTAGTTGCGGCCCGCGGTTTCACCCACATAAGCCTCAATCCCGTGACAATATCGGGATAAAAAGTATCCTATGTCCTAATTCCTGACCTATGATACTTTTTATCCCACACATAACCTACAAACCAAACATAACCTGTATGTTCTACCCATGTGTCAAATTTCATCCAAATTCGTTCCGACAGCGTAACAAACAAAAAATCAAATATTTTCTCTTTATTTAGTATAGATTTAAATAACAATATATACAAGGTCAACAAAATAAATAACATACAAATAAATTCCGAAGATTGCGTTGCGTAAATGAATTAAATAATTTAGCATTTGTCATACTTAATCAAGTTAGATAAGCATTCTTTATTAATTTACTCGCCAGTGTTTAATTCATTATTGTTGATACAACTTCCGAATTTAAATGTTAAGTGAATTACGTTTGTACCGTTTGGGTTTAATTTTCTGCTTATTTCTTACGAAAAATGTAATTTCTACTGAGAAATGTGATAGTTATTGTACGGGAAGATGCTACATTTCTGTAAAATCTATGGTTTTATTGTCATAGAAGCTAGTTTATGTCCATTCCCGGGGTTCAAAGTATCCACATACTAAATTTCATCAAAATCGATCCGGCTTTTCGGAGAATTAGCCCGAATAAACAAACAGACAGAAAAAAATAGAAAATAAATGTTTTGTGAGCATACTCCTTGTCATTATGAGAAGGTTTACTAGGGAGTAAACCTTTTCATATTTGTCGAGTAAAAATAAAATAAAAAAACATTGCAATGGCAAGGGTATTTAGGTAGGGATCTAAATACCCTCGCCATTGCAATGCCTTTTTTATTTTAACTAGCTGTGCCTTCGGCTTCGCTCGCGTGCATGTCAGAAAACAAATTAGATTTTATGGATTTTATTTTTTTTGCGCGGAACCCTGCTCCTTTTTATAAAATAAAAACAACATAGTTGTTCCTTATAACATAAGCTATCTGCCAGTCCCATCAAAATTGGTCCAGCCATTTTGGAGATTAGCCTGAACAGACAGTAACAAAAAAAAATCAAATTACGATTCTTAAAAGATGTTTTGTTATTAGGTACCCTATATACTTTAATATGCATTCGAACTGACGAACTGCACAAGCCTTATTATTTTTTTTTGTGGTTACTACCAAACTGAGTGAGAGGCTTGCGTGTATCTTATCGCGTCTTGCGTGCCTGTTCCATCTTAATTTACACCTCTGTCCTGATTCGTATATAAAATAAAAGTGCTCTTAAATTACAAGCAACAAGTAAAACATACTTACAACATTCGAGAACACGATAGCAATTCGAGTATGGTTATTTTAAACGTAACGAATTTATTAAAAGAATTGTTATCTTAAAATATCTCATTGGTAAGTGTTTTGTTTGTATCGTTGCATTTTCTGATTATTCTGCAATAATAAGTCAGCAATACGGGTAGAAAGTAGTATTAGGTAAGATACCTAGAAGTAAAAAATGCCATCACGTTTTCAGGAAAAAAAACAACGTGTTTTTCTAATCATACTACTTTTCAATAGACAACCATAGACCTTTAGATACTTTTTATCACTAACTTAAAGAGACAGAACCAGACTCTGAAAGGATTACCTGTACCCTATTCAGTTTGGCTTGAGACAAAGTGTAAACAACATTTGACTACTCTTATAAGATATTGTGTAAAATATATCAAAACATAAATTTCTAACAAAAAAAAATATGTGTGACCTTCTTGTGTAACAAAAAGAAATTGTGTGTGTGTTTCGAATTTTTCATTAAGTACCTAGTTTCGTATTTCACCACAAAAGGATACAGTATGATTGTTAACTGAATAGGTACCTTTATTTAACCACAAAGAATTATAGAGAACTGTGGTCTATGAAAAAGCCAGAAAATCTTATTAAAATAACATGTGCAATACACCGTAAAACCTTACCAATAATAGTATTGAATATTGTTTACGACATATACATTTCACAAGTCTGTAAACGTTTACCTACTGCTCATACTTGATTATTTATTTGACGTTTCATATTGTAATACAATATCTCTCATAATGTTAAGAATATCATGTTACTTTGCTACTTACTTAGTAAGTGATTTTGATGAAACCGGAAAATTGTTTTTTAATACCTGGCAAATCTTAATGCGCTATTTCGTTTTATAGATCCTGAACAGTCTGATCCGGAGGTGTAACTGTGTTATTTACACATAGTGAGTAAATTGTTGTTATGTTATTGCGATAAATAAACTCAGCCTATTGGAGTCCAATGCTGGATATAGGTCTCTCCGAGGCTATGCTACAACACCCTGTACTCCGCGTTCTGCATCCAGTTTCACACAGCTACATTCTTAAGGTCAACGGTCCATCTAGCTGGAGGGCGTCCCATACTACTCTTGCCGATATGCGGTCTCCACGCCAGGATTCGTCTGCTTCATCAGCCATCGGTCCTTCGACAAACATGGTCAGCTCACTGCCACTTCAGCTTACCTACTCTGCAAGCCATGTCGGTAACTCCGGCTCATTTCTGGATAATTTTATTTCTGATTTAATCTGTTTCTGTTAGTAGTTACCGGGATAACAAAAAAAAAAAACAACCAATATAATATTTTATAATGTACATACATTGATTGGTTTCAGTGAAGATATTGAGTTAAGGAGAATTTTTCCGAGTGAATTTCCTCAAGACACAATAAGAAAAAGTGGCTCTTTAGATCCAGAGGTAAAATTTATGTTAACATAATCAACTAAGTTACCATAATATTAGCCTACATAGTTGGGTTAACTAACGTTATTAATTAAAAACATAGATACCTCACAATATACACTTTATTTCGTATAGTGTGACTTGTGATTAGATACCTAACACAATGCCCTAGTTTACAGATTATTAAAGTTTAGCAACAATGTGCTTCTTTTGCAAGTGAGCTTCAGTTTCAAACATTTCAATTAGTTGGGTAAAAGCGACGAGCTAAAATTAATTCAAAAACAAAATCTCTGAACCTCCTCTGAATAAACATCTAACTTTACAAAAGGTTTCTAGTAAAGTGGGTAGTCAAATAAAAGTGCGGAAATATTGTCTTTGGTCTACTTGGCGACACAAGAAAAAGAGTGTCGCAAATTACATACTTAACAAAATCCTAATTAAATTATTTCTCCTAGCACTTAGGTCGTTACGCCGAATTAAAGAGCTATTTCAAATACCCAAAAGCCAAAATCAACAGTCATTTCGAGGAGCTGGTGTGTTACGATAAAGACAATAGAAAGGTATGCTTATTTTATATAATTAAACTTGTAAGCCGACCAAATATATGACGTAAACGAAGCAAAAGGAGTATAAGGATCGCAGCAGGTGGCGTTCTGCAGTTTTTGCCTATCCCCATAGGAAGAAGGTGTGAGTTTATGTATGTAATCCAAAATACATTATGATAAAAACAATTAGATAAATATTCCTACGCACGTATTCACCAAAGTATATATACATTGTGTGTGTACCATAGAAATATATCTATGGTGTGTACAGTCTATTACCATTAGCTGGGTACGAATGCAAACTCCGGGCTGCTGTTAAGAAATTCCTGTTGGAAAACACAATAGCACTTTGCCTGACCTCGGCCACGGATCCAAGAACCAAGCTAAGGTTGTCCTTACCACCAGTTAGACCAACGCCAATTGCTGCGTACGTGAAGACATAGCTAATGAATTACTATGAATTAACCTTCAATTTATGCAAAACGATCAGTGATGGGCGATGGTCATTATGGCATTAGCGTTAGCTTGGCCATTTTGCGATCCTAAGAAAACGCTTTTTGATCAGAATTCACATCGGGACGATTTGTTTGATGGTTGATTTGATAGGTACTGACGCAGCGATCAAAGCTCATCAACTCAGCCTATCGGCATCGGCCTCGCCCAGGCTGCGCCACAACACGCTATCCTCCGCCTTCCGCATGCAGTCTGTCCCAGCCACCTTTTTAACCCTTTGACCGCCACGGTCGTGTATAGCCAATAAATGAAAACGTGCCCAACACGCCAATGCCGACAAGAAAACACCATGTTTTAAGTATAAACACAGAAAATTGAATTTAGTTTATTTATTTTGTACTTAAAACATGGCGTTTTCTCGTAGGCATTAGCCGACGGCGGCGTGTTGAGCACGTTTTCATTTGTCTGCTATACACGACCGTGGCGGTCAAAGGGTAAGGTCGACGGTCCATCTAGCTGGGGGTGTCCCACAATACGCTTGCCGATCCGCGGAGGACTCGCCTGTTCCATAGTCCATCAGACTTCGGCCCTTCGACAAACATGGCCAGCTCACTGCCACTTCAGCTTGGTTAGTCTGCAAGCTATGTTGAGAACTCCGGTTCTTTTCCGGATAATTTCATTCCTGATTTTATCCTTCAAAGAAACTCCGAGCATAGCCCGCTCCATAGCGCGCTGAGCGACTTTAAATTTGTGGACCAGCCTGACTGTCAGTGTCCACGTTTCGGTACCATAATGTCATAGGCAGGACGCACTGGTTGAAGACCTTAGTATTTAAGCATTGCGGGATAGGCGATGAAAAGATTTGACATGAAGCTCATGCCTTGTTGTAATCACTATCTAATGTGTACTTTGATTCTAGCTGTGTAGAATAGATGCAGAGCGGTATTCTCCGGAAGAAGACGCTTACTACCTATCTCCGATATTCGAAAGTCACGTGGACCGACGTCGAGTATACTGCTTCATGTTGCTCTGCTTCACTGAAGATGAACTTGACAGAGTGGTTGCTTCGTTTTAATTAAACAAAGATATTACAGAATTTGATGTTATATCATTTTTAGGGTTCCGTACCCAAAGGGTGCTAACGGGACCTTATTACTAAACCTCCGCTGTCCGTTACTCCATTGCATTGCATAAAATACAAAATGTACAGACGCCAGCACATCAGGGTAGCTTGATGTGCTGGCGTCTGTACATTTTGAATTTTGAAACTGTCAAATTTTTCCAATCAACTTTGAATCGTATGCTTTAGCGATAAAGTTGAAGGTCTATTAAAGAAATTTTACAGATTATAGTAGCTTGATGTGCTGGCGTCTGTACCAATTGCCTAATACATATTTCTGGAATTGTCGACTTGTCGACTCGCCCACAAATAAATTAAATTTGTGCGAATCGACTAATAAGCCCTAAAAACGTTACTAAAAGAAAATTATAAAACACCAACACCTTACCTCTACAGGTAATGATAAATCTACATGACATAATTCGCGGATAAGTCGAAGCCTTAACCCCGATTATTATGGGCATTACTCTGACAGGGTAATTTGTGTAACATCTTTATGATATCTATAAATGTATTTTATCTCTATAACTAGCTTTTGCCCGCGACTTCGTCCGCGTGAAGTTTCTTGTTCACCCGACCCACCTCATCGCATCGCATCGCTTACTCGCGCTTTTACTTCATTTTTGCTTAGCGTTCTTTCCAACTTCTTTTCTTTTAGCTCAGCTCCTAAGGCTGATAGCATGATGTTAATAGTGTGAAGCCTTCCTCAAGAATTAGACTATCAAATGCAAAAATAATTTTACTAATTCAACTGGTAGTTCCAGAGATTAGCGCGTTCAAACAAAGAAACAAATAAACTCTTCAACTTTATTAGATTACAACTTCAACTTGTATCTCTTGCATACCGGAGTTAGTTGAGACATAAGAATTGTTATCATGCAAGCTACTATACACAACTGTTAGGTCATCAGAAGATAACCAACAAATCGTGCATCCTTCTGTTAGCCGGGTCTTGTCCCTTTGACCGCCACGGTCGTGTACAGCAGACAAATGAAAACGTGCCCAATACGCCACCGTCGGCTAATGCCGACAAGAAAACACCATGTTTTAAGTACAAAATAAATAAACTAAATTCAGTTTTCTGTGTTTATACTTAAAACATGGTGTGTTCTTGTCGGCATTGGCGTGTTGGGCACGTTTTCATTTGTCGCCTATACACGACCATGGCGGTCAAAGGGTTAAGGTTTACTCCATACAAAATTTCTTAAACCTTTATTCAATAGGTTTTTATTAGAGATCAGCTTCTGTCCGCGGCATCGCCCGCGTGAACCTCGGAAATTATCTCCTGGAAACGCGCTATTAGGGACAAAAAGTAGCATATCGTCGACCGTAGGTTCAATTGAGGTAAGGGACATTGAATATCTTGTCCCTTACCTCAATTGAACTTACGGTCGACGATATGTCCTTTCCCAGGATGCCATCTATCTCCTTGCCAAATTTTATCGAAATCCGTTAAGTGCTTTAGGCGTAAAAAGATGAAAACCCGACTACTGAAAAATCACGCTCTAAAAAGTATGAAAACAAAGTTTAAAACTAAAACCCGACTACTGAAACGGATGAAACAAAAAAGTACCTTCCCGTGGTCGCATGGTTTTTATGTAGGTAATCTGAGGCGTGATTTCATAGAAATTATTCCTAACTATCGTGTGTATGCAAGCAAAGCCGCGAGCAACAGATGATAATATGTATATTTTTGAAATGTGCTGATTAAGCCCTTTCATTTAATACCCAACACGGCATGATTAAACCAAATTTTTTTTAGGTCATGACATTTTGTCCGCTAGAGGGCGCCATATTCAATTAAATGGGACGTCATATAACCTATAATCAGCGGACGATCAAGACGCTTCCAACGATATCTCATTTGTCAAATTATGACAAGAAATTTAGAAGTTATGAGGGAACAGATGAACATACATACATATATAACGATCAAAATCATAACCCTCCTTCTTGCTTCGCCGTAGACGGGTAAAAATACAGACAGGATTTGATTTACTTATTCTTGTGTGTATTTAAAACATACAGATTTTGCAACATGTTTGTGACTGTCATTACAGGTAAAAAAACAGTTTAAACTAAAATAAGTTTCCGATATTTGTAGTCTTCTTCTTTACTAATTCAATTTCAATCTTATAATTAGCATCAAATAAAACTAGAAACATAAGGATTCCTTCTCAAATGGCAATTTAAAAAACTATATTTATTGTATGAAAACTTCACGAGTGCACCCCTCAAAGATTATTTATTCTAATTCTGACAACAGTAGGTGTAACAATTTGATAGTTTCCCATGACTGAAGAGGCATCTTTGCAATGGTCCCGCGAATCACGTTGCCAATGAAGCAACAGATTATTTGCAATCAAATATTAGATAGACGCGCTGAGTACATCCGTGCATCTGATCTTGAACGTTCCAATAAAGTTCATATAAAAGATCAAATTTATGAATGTATTGGCATTACGAAGGTCGAAGACACATGGTATTTACAAGCAGATCATCGATAAAATGTTACTGTAACATCTTCATTTTGTCGACTAGGTATCGCCATATACGCTTCTGTTTATATTGAAATAGACAAGGGATTTTAAATCAAAAACCAATCAGCGGTTGAGGGTCACACGTGGTGATTTGATGTGTAATAAAATTATTAAAAGAGGTCACTTGACCATGGGTAGACGGCATTTTAATTTATGGAGATGAACTTTGTTGGAGTATTTGAGCAGATCTGAACTAAGTGTTTTACATATAAAATAAACACAGAGTGTATGGACCCAAAAAAAGTGGTATGGAATATGAACCATAAATGCACATTGCCAATTATTGCTCTATCAGCACATGCCAAAGAAAGACTTAGGCAACAACGTGGTTAAGTCAACGGAGCCTCACCTCATGCGGCCAAGCAAATTTATTATGACGCTACCTTTTATCGGATCTTAGTGACAAAGAGAGCTGGCAGCATTTAGACATAGGTACATTTACGACACTCGTATTGAACTGTAGAACCATGAAAAGATAATTCTTCTCCAAAAAACACTTACTTCAAAGCCTAATGAAAAATAAACGACTGGCAAAGTCCATTACTGTCCATCCCAGATTGAAAATCTAATAAAACGTCAAAAACATGGCTAAGCTATAGCAAACGCATAATCTCCCAACGCATAAAACTTGACCCACTCAATGGAATGTAAATATTTATATAGTTAGTTATGTAAAATAATGAGGTGTCATCTTGGTGCCGACAAACAGTTATGTCATTATAACCTTGTACTACATTATATTTATGAATATGATTATGACAGTAATTGGTGCTTTATGTCTTTGTAAACGTAGTCTTCAAAAGTGTCTATATTAAAAGTGTGACCTAAAATGTGAGACGTTATGTTCTATAAGGAAAGCGACGGGTGTCAGAGGTCGTCTGCGGTGTATGGTTCAACGGTTCAACAGACTGTGACGTAAGCACACCGGTTGGGAACTAACCTCCACTGTCGATGAGGATATATTTATATTCAAAATACTTTTGTAATTCGCCTACTTTTGTGGAAATGTTGCAATATCTTGTCTTTATTCTGGAGTTGATGTGGAGACAAAACACAACCGAATGGGATTATTATAACAAAATTGAAATAAGAATCATCTATGGCACTGAACTTTATATGAATTCCCATTTTCTTTACATCAGCCATCACATTATAAGATAAGAAGGTATGATAGCTGTGGTAGGCAGCCCTTAAATATTAATATATACTTGATATAATATATACTTGATATATTAATATTTAAAGGCTGCCTCTACACTTCTGTTACTAAATTAGTAAGAATCCATAGGTAAATAATTTGTAACCGCAACTTTTAAAAGACCACCACTAAATAAATAGTCATGAAACAGTTCATTACATAAGATTGCGATGAGTCTAAGAGACTTTGAGGTTGCACTTTAAAGTGTGGTACAGTCTCATCAGAAACCAATTGGTTGCAATGTTCAGCGCAAAATGCGAAACCTTGACCTTTTTCACAAAATTTTCAACTTAGCTTCGTGGTTTGTACATTTATTAATAAACTAGCTTTTGCCCGCGACTTCGTCCGCGTGGGTTTCGTACTTTCCTCAAATAAATTTAACACCCTCTCCACCTCCTCCTGAAAGGTATTTCGAAAATTATTGATTACGATCTTTATACTTACTTTATTTAAAGAAATAAGTATTCGGGCCAATATTTTAGTTAAACTACCTAAGATGTTTCAAATAAACTATCCTCCCTTTTCATCACAACAGGGCTTGTTTTTGCATTTGGTACGTTTCCATTTTTATGATATAAAGATTATTTATACCCATTTTCGTGTTAATGGAAGTTGAAGTTTCTACTCCTTAAACTTTATTACCTTTTCCACCCCGGTAGGAGTCGAATAAGTAAAACCCTAAAACTCATACTTTTTTATTTTAAGTAAGTAAGTAGTAAACCCCTAGAAGTGACAATCTTTATTATTTACTGAGGCAAATGTTGAAAAGTTTCAAGTTTCTTAACCAAAGTAATAAGACCACCTATTCACCTTCACAGTTTTTATCCCCATAGGGGCGAAATATTGAAAACATATTTGGGACGTTTCCATATCTTGACTCAAAGATTATTTATACCAATTTCCCATTGAATCAAGCCACGCAATAAAATACTCCTCTGTGATATGGACTACCCCCGTTCACCCCGTTAGGGTTAGATTTTCGAAATACCCAGTCACACTTTTTTATTTATTTTGGTCTTAAGTATACATACTGAGTTCCGAGTTTATATTATTGGACCGCGCGATAAAATTCTTCCATACAAACTGACACCCTCAATCTCCCTTAGAGCAGAAAAACATAAAATGACAAACTATAATTTACTTAGATAAGTATTTGTGCCAAGTTTGAAGCTTAAATATATTCATACCATTTTTTTGGAGTAAATCAAGCTACGCACTATAATACCGGCCTTAAAAATTGAATTACCACTTTTTTACCCATCAGGGGTCTACTTTCGAAAGACCCATTTCTTATTACTTAGGCAAATATTTCTACCAAGTTTCAAGTTTATTAACCAAATGAATAAGATTTTTCGTATAAAGTTTTTCCCCACTTTTCACCCCACACAGGAGGAATTTTGAAAAAGTGTTTGGGATGTGTTCATAACTTGACTCAAAGATTATGTTCAACAATTTTCGAGTTAATCAAGCCACGCAGTAAAATGGAAAATTAACTACTCCTTTTCACCCCGTCAGAGGTAGATTTTCGCAAAACCCTGATACATGTTATTCTTTACTTTTGGTCTTAAGTATAAATACTGAGTTTCGACTTAATCGGAGACTGCACGTTAAAATTCTTCCATACAAATGTTGACACCCCCTAATCGCCCTCTAGGGGGTAGTTTAGAAAAGGAAAAAATGCCAAAATTCATAATTTACTTAGATAAGTATTCATGCCAAGTTTCAAGTATATTAACCAAATGAATAAGATTTTTCATATAAGCTGTATCCCCACTTTTCACCCCCACAGGGGTGGAATTTTGAAAAATCGTTTGGAATGTGTTCATTACTTGACTCACAGATTATTTATACCAATTTTCGAGTTAATTAAGCCAGGCAGTAAAATTTGCCCTGTAAAATTAACTACCCCTTTTATCCCCGTTAGGGGTAGTTTTTAGAAAAACCCTGATACACGTAATTCTTTATTTTTAGTATTAAGTATAAATACTGAGTTTCGAGTTAATCGGACCGCGCGTTAAAATTCTTCCACACAAATTTTGACACCCCCCAATCCCCTGTTAGGGGGTAGTTTAGAAAAACAACAAATGCCAAACTTTTTAATTTACTTAAGTAAGTATTTGTGCCAAGTTTCAAGTTTATTAACCCAAGGAATAAGATTTTTCATATAAGCTGTATCCCCACTTTTAACCCCCACAGGGGTGGAATTTTGAAAAATCGTTTGGAATGTGTTCATTACTTGACTCACAGATTATTTATACCAATTTTTGAGTTAATTAAGCCAGGCAGTAAAATTTGCCCTGTAAAATTAACTACCCCTTTTCTCCCCGTTAGGGGTAGATTTTCAAAAAACCCTGATACACGTAATTCTTTATTTTTGGTATTAAGTATAAATACTGAGTTTTTAGTTAATCGAACCGTGCATTAAAATTCTTCCATACAAATTTTGACACCCCCTCATCCCCCTTTAGAAGGTAGTTTAGAAAAACAAAAAAGACCAATTTTCATAATTTACTTAGATAAGTATTCGTGCCAAGTTTCAAGTTTATTAACCCAAGGAATAAGAGTTTTCATACAAACTTTCATCCCCTATTTAACTCCCTTAGGGGTTGAATTTCGAAAATTCCTTCCTTATTCCTCGTCTACATTATAAAGAAAACCTCTGTGCAAAATTTCAGCTTTCTAGGTCTAAGAGTTTAGGCTGGGCGTTGATGAGTCAGTCAGTCAGTCAGTCAGTCAGTCAGTCAGTCAGGACTTCTCTTTTTATATATATAGATTATCTTCCAGTCATATGCATTTTAGACTTTATTTATTCATAAAAACAATCTGTTTTCACATTTACATTTTTACGAAATGCATCTTCAAAATAGTTTCGGCCAATGAAAATGCTAAAGGCCAGTTTAGTGGCTACGGCTGATTGACATTCCCATAACCTTAATATAGCGTCCAAATTCCTTGAATTTATCTCAGAAAATTATTGGTTATTTCAACAATTATTTCCACTCACATTTGTTCAACATCAGTTCTTTTAACTAATGAACAACCTTGAACTGATGTTAAAGATGTTTTTATTTGTTAATTGTTTGTTCGAAAGAATGAACTTTAAAACGAAAGTTTTACCTAGTATAACGTAATTTTGTAACTTCAGGCTGCAATTAAGTATTTCCTAGCTGGCAATCACAACTAGAAACAATTAGTACGTAGATACGCACACAATGGCAGAATATTATCCTGTAATTTGTTTTTATAGTTTTTATAAGCTCAGGAGCCAGAGAATTCTTTAAAACTGTATGCTTAGCTTGTGTCAGTAAAGATTATCGTTATTTATGTTCTTACTATACACTAAACAAAGCCTAATGATAGATTTAATGACATAACTCACATTGTGTGAAAAATATAACTTAAAACACCTTATATATTTCAGGCAATAGAGAATAGGTTACAAAATACACAATTATTTTACACTGTGCAAAAAACAATCATGCTAAAACTATGTATCAATTAAATAATAGTCCGTAAATATAACAAAAACTCTAGACTAAACCGTAATATGCACCTGCAGTAATTGTATGTTTTACTAAGTTTATCCTACAAAATCAGTGATCTACCATTTATACGCATAAAAAGCCCGTTTAGAGGTCATAGGCAGCTCTTCAATAATGACCTACTTTATATCTCATTTAGTTTTTGCTATTAGCATACCCACACAACTTCATTATAAGTGTTACTAATGTACTATGTACTGTTGTTATTCATCCTGAACAACAAATTATACCTATAGTAAAATGGACCATAACGTTTCTTAAAACGAACACACACAATAAAATTGATTGAGTGAACGTTCTTCAAACATCGGCTTGACATCTTAACGTCAGAAAAACTAATTACGGTCCAAGCTTTATTATGTCTAGTACTTTGTCTGTCTTTGAAAAAGCTAGACGAGATTACAGAATCGGTCCATGACGCGGTGGGATTGCATCAATGTCGGATACTTTCGAAAGAAAGCGGTGACTTACGATTACGACTGAACTATATCCGAATATCGTGAGCACACACCGACTTATACAATTATTATAATGCTTTATGTAATTCCTATTGACAGTATAATAGCTATTGATATCTATTGTGTCAGTAATGTAAAGGATTCCTTCTTCTTTATAAGCTGTTAATGAAGCTATTACTCGCTTAGTGCGTCATTCACAGCCACGCCTTACCTGAGGGTTTATAACTCTTAACAGTTGCGCTACGAAGCGAAATAAGTTGATAACCTATTGCCTTTAAACAAAACATGCCTCGTATAGGTCAAAACAAATCAACATGCCAGTTCTTGAAAGAATCCGTCATAAACAACAGTTCGGAACGTCGTAAATCTGGCCTTTACGACAGTATTACACCGACGTTTCCACATTAACTATGATGTAACTGAATTAATATTCCAAATTTCACTGATACGTCATTAGATAATTGTTTAATAAAATTAGTTTAATAATTTCACCAGTTTGTAAAAACAACAACAAATCTTATTTCAAATGACTAATTAGTTATCTGTCTGGGCTGTTTCTCAAGTGCTGTTGTCGCCGTCTACTAACGTGGATAATGTATAGACCGTACCGTCTAGTCTAGAGAGTTCAGTTGTGACTGGGAAGAAGCGAAGTGTGGGCAAAAGTCAAACTTACTTAATATATTACAAGTGAAGTCAGCATGTAATCCTATCCATTCACTACAATACGCCTCACATTGTGATTCATAACCGAACATGAAATCTTAAGCTAGATACATTAACTTTTATACTAAATTATAATTTAAAGTAAATTAATGTTTTGTGAGTGCTAACTATTACAGTTACAACATTATAAGTAAGTAGGCGCTTAATTTGCCTCTACTTCTGTGATGTAATTTTTATTAAAAATTAACATAGTTTCCAGGGCAAATGTTACTTGGCCATGCACCCACAGTTGTTATTATGTAGAATTATAATACAAAATTAATTTTACCATTTGTAGATTTGCCGTCTTGCAACTAGGAAATGTCTGTCTTCAATTAATGTGATCTAGATTGACTGATGGCGCTGTAACATGGGAAATAAAACGAAGCAATTTGAATGTATGTCGTATATAGAATTAATCCAGGGAATCCGTATAAAAACAGATGTAGGTGTTATGGCAAGACATATCTTTGGATACATAATTATTGTAAATTAAATAAATTGGCAGACAAATTAGGCCTTTTTACGAAATTCCCTAGTAAGTGTATGTTGAGTAGTGCTCTAAATCAGCAGGAGCTAAGCGATTTATGCAGTTTGACAGCAAACTTACAGATTAAAAAGGGCTTCTGAAGAGAGTAGACAGATTTATTTACATCTATTGCCGCCTTCATTTTTCAGTCACCCTGCAATTACGGTGCTTGCGGCAGTCTTGAAATATCGGGAATACAAACAATAACAAGGATAAAGTCCGGTTAGTGACAATGTAAACATACAGATAGATCAGGTTTGCTTGCGCATAATCATGTTGAAACCGTAGGTTTTAAATAAATGGGTTAATCGAGATAGCCTCATCGCTCACATATGCATCTCTGGAATGTCATGTCAATAATGTATGCGTTGACCTATTGCAGGAATGGGTCCTTAGCCAAATATGCGGATTTTATCACAAAATTAAATAACGTAGAATCGTAGATGAATCTTCAAGAAACATTTGAAAAGGTGTTAGTAATATTGAACATTTTAAAAGGTCAGTAGCTCCTCTGCTTACCCAATTAATTATGTAGTTTACCCATAAAAAGTGGCAGTCTATTTGTACATGATTCTCTATAAGTATTCTGAAAACAAAATATAAATCATAAATAATCCAGTTTCAATGTAATACGTGTGATTATTATATTAATTTAATTTTAATTTTCTGTGTCTAATGTAATAATGGAATGGACTTTGTCTGAAAATAAATGGATTATTTAATACATAATCTAATGCATATTTGTTTAAGAAGATATTTACAATCGCAACTGTTTTAATAGCAACAATAAAGAGATGCATTATGAGGTAATTAACGTCCGCATCCATTACACTAACAAACCAATTAGAATTACAAAAGGTTAATAATGGTTAATAAAACTGCATTCAAAATTACACTCAATTCATGAGAAACTACTATTTACATATATTACTATGTGTGTTACAGTTTGAATCTAGCACCGAAACGTTACGTACAAACTTTTAAAAAAAAATAGGTTTTTTTTTAAGTTTGTACGTAACTTTTGTAATTCATGTTAACATTGACATTCATTATGACGCCTATAAGACTAGACTTATATAAGAAAATTGCATGGTAAAATTAAATGTTTATATACACACATGAAGGTACTAAAACAACATCGATTAAAGGCATGTAACACACGTAGCTGCATGCTACGTTGACTAGTGTTCGCCGCGAGAGCTGCCGCATCTTGTACTATACGGTATACGGTAATAAGAAGCACCTCACTAACGCAGTCGTCGTGTTGCAACGCGGTATTAGAAGAAATACTTACGTTGGTATATAAGAGAACCGTTTGGATACGTAATCATCCCACACATCAAGTGTTCTCTGAGGAAGACAGCCGCAAAAGACAAAGAAAATGAAATTGGTTAGTTCTTTGACGTCATGGATCGTGAAGTGAAAAGTGAACTGTGAAATTTACTTAACGGAGACGCTTTCTTTTCAGTTTGTGGTTCTTGCTTTGATTGCCGCCGCGTGCGCCGCTCCCCAACAGAACCCACAGGATGTTCAAATAGTGCGATATGATGTCAACAACGCCGGAATCGATTCTTACAATTTCGCGTAAGGAACTGCTCCATATTGAAAAGTAGAGCACAGGGAACGCAATACATTTTGTAAAACTACATTATCTTTTTATAGGTGGGAGACGTCAGATGGATCAAAACACGAGGAACAAGGACAACTGAAGAATCAGGGCACAGAGAACGAGGCGATATCCGTGCAGGGACAGTACGCGTGGGTCGGACCTGATGGCGTTGTCTACACTGTCACCTACATCGCCGATGAGAATGGCTTCCAACCTCAAATTCAACAAGGTCCAGAGGGAGCAGTCCCTTCTGCGGTCATTGCGTCCCTCTTGGGTTAAAAAGTCTAGTAGAATAGTTTATCTGTCTGTAAATACTCCTGATGATGTATATAATATTTATATGCTGAGTCATTAATGTTATATGTAGTTTTTTAGGTAATAAATGTACTGATTTTTATAAACGTGAGGTGTGATTATATTTTCCTGGCAGATTTATTTTATTTTGTTTACACATTTTTCTATGCTAATGCTTGTAATATTTATTTATTTTTCGATTTTAATCAGAGGAAATGGCGTCATGGGACATAAAATTGCGGCTTAAAGTTTGGAAGGAATGTTTACAAGCACCATCCACTACCTGCAATAAAAAATAGGCAGTCGCTCCATGTAAAATAGTGGTATTCAGATGCATTTAAACTGGAAACCACCCTTAACATAGTTGGGAAAAGGCTACAGATGATGATGATGAAAAATAATACATAGAAAATTGTTATGCGGAGTATAAAACAAAAAGATGCGACTAATATTTCGGCATCCTATAAAACTTGGGTTAATTCTAAATGAACATCGTAGAAGCTGAAATAGAATGATGCTCTAAATCATCATCTGCCTAGCCTTTTCCCAACTATGTTGGGATCGGCTTCCAGTCTAACCGGATGCAGCTGAATATCAGTGTTCTACATGGAGCGACTGCCTATCTGACCTCCACAACCCAGTTACTGGGTAATACGCCCCCTTGGTAAGACTGGTTGTCAGACTTTCGGGCTTCTGACTAGTACTACCCGTAACCATTGTCAAAGATCCTTTAAATTACAGAATGAAAATCAATGTCAAAAAAAGATAACAAATTTTACAATTAAATTAGCAACAAGTTTGATTTTGTCTAGACTATACTTGATGCTATTTGGCTATTTTGGCTGATTATACTAGATGTCATTTGATCTGGAGTACTCCAATAATTATGCAAGCTATTATGAATATTAGCTTAGTTTCCTCAATCATCGAACTGCATTTCTTCTTAGACTGCAAACTTATATAATAGATAATTATGAGCGTCTTCCACGTGTTTTTGATTGACATCATGATAATATTATATAACTCATCATCTACCTAGCCTTTACCGAACTATGTTAGGGTCGGCTTCCAGTTTAACTGGATGCAGCTGAATACCATTATTTCACATGGAGCGACTGCCTATCTGACCTCCACAACCCAGTTACTGGGTAATACGATACCCCTTGGTAAGACTAGTTGACAGACTTTCAGGCTTCTGACGATCCGTTAACGACTGTCAAAGATCCACGAATGACAACCGGGAACAACTGCTTAACGTGCTTTCCGAGGCACGAAGGAGTCTTGTTATCAGAAGATAATCACCCATCCATGGACCAACCGCGATAACCGTAGCTTAACCTAATCGATCGACCCGTGCGGCTGTTATTGGTCAAACATAATAGGTAATATGAATAGGTCAAACATAATAATATGAATCAGTACAAGTTTTTATTATTAGTTGTCAACGACTTGATATCATAGCGCTTTGGTTGAAACATTGACAAGTTATGAACTTTTTAAATTTACAAAAGATTCTTCTACTTAGTTATCATGCTAAGCTTGGGTTTGTTGTTTTTTAATTAATTTATTTTATAGTTAAAAATACAGTTCTAAAGCTACAAACAATGTGTAGGTATCATATTATACATATACATAACGCCGCCAAGGTCGGCCCAGAAAGAGGTGGCGAGACGACCTAAACGAATACCGCAAGGATTGAATCGAAGTGGCTCTCGAAAAGGATGCCTTTAAGGATTTGGGGAAGGCCTTTGCTGAACAGTGACAGTGTAGGCTAAGTAAAACCAATAAAGCAAGGTGGACTGATGGGATGGTGACTGACAGAACTGGTCGAAGTGGCGGTGCTTGGGGGGCCCTAAGTAGAGCAGTGAACGTCTTTCAGCTGAAATTATGATGATGATGTTAATATAATGCAACAAAAATATAATTACACAAATATTAGGTTTTGTTCCTATTAACAAAGTGGTTTCGTATTCTTCTGTCTTAGCTACCTACATCAATGAGAACAGAGGGGCAATTCTCGTAATTTTTAAGAACGTTTACAGTCTGATCTCAATCTCAATCTGTCAAAAATACTTCTAATTTCCCTACATTTTGACAAGTTTTTGACATTTGTTTGTCGCCGAGATGAGACTGCGACTAGATTTTGAAAGTTTTTAACTAGCAGAATTGGCCTAAATTGAGTGCCTCGTTGGTCTAATGGTCGAAAACGCTACTAATGAGCCCGAGGTCCCGGGTTCGATCCCCAGGTGTCATTAAGTTTTTCCGTCACCAATTTCTCGGTAACAACCCTGTGTCTGGATTTGCGCCTGGCAACAGGCCCGCCCCTGTTACATTGGACTTAACATAACTACTTGGGAATACTATGAGTGCACTTCTGCCTTACATATTCTTCAGCCTATAATGTTCCCACTGTTGGGACACAGGCCTCCTCTCTGTGAGAAAGGGTGGGCCATCATCTACCACGCGGGCCCAGTCCCCACCTCTTCCTTACCCTTTGGGAATTACAGGTATGATGTTACGTTATGTTATGTTTAAATAAATGTACCTATATGTATTACTTAAGTGATTTAGGCCACGGTTAAGTATTGAATAAAAATGAATATATTCACTGATTTTGTGTAGGTAGCCAGAATGAGACTAAAATCCATATTAGGTATCTCTTACGGATTAATATTTATTTGCATAATTCTTGAATAAACTGCTACGAGTATTTGCTTTTTAAGTATCGTACGTATATCACCTTCTTATGATAAACGACTTTTAGTAAGTATAGATTTTATTATTTAGATCTTGAAAGAGGAATGGGAAGGCCTACCATAAGTACAATAAAAATATTATTCCTACCTACCTTACCATCAGGATTTTATAGGGGAATATATTAAGGTTGGTCTCTAATAACATGGAGGATCTATCGATCTGTAATAATTAGTTTGTACACATTTTTATTTCAGGGAGTTGCAGTTACAACACAAAATTTGTATTTTAGTTTTTCACAAGATTTTTACCTATTTATTTATCTACTAACTATTTGTAAACAATGCATTCCTTATGATCAATCTGAATAGTTGACAAGTTTACGCATCTGCGAAATGAAAATATTCTCAGGCGCCTTAGATAACAAAACTGAATAAATAATCAAATCCCAGAAACATGTGAATTACAAAAAAAAGTCACAATGTTCCTAACCAGGTAATAGGTTTTTTTTTTATTGGATTCAATAATATCTTGTACTATTATTATACTAACATTTACCGAGATTAATACAGAGGATTTATTTTGTATTTAGGGTTCCGTACCTACAAAGGAAAAAACGAAACCCTTATAGGATCACTTTGTTGTCCGTCCGATGTCTGTCAAGACCCTTTTTCTCAAGAACGCGTGGTGTTATCAAGTTGAAATTAATATCAAATACTCAAGGCTACAATCCCTTGAAACAGTGAACAAATCAAACTTCTATATACCGCATATTTTGACACTCGCAAGGGAATCAAAACCTATAGGGTACTTCCCGTTGACCTAGAATAATTAAATTTGGCAAGAAGCAATGTCATGTAACACAAGTAAAGGAAAAAATCCGAAAACCATTTTGTCGTTACATACCTAAAAATTTGTACGGAACCCTCGGTGCGCGAGTCTGACTGGCACTTGACCGGTTTTTTATCTATTCAAGATGCAAGATAAAAAAGTTGACATTTATTCGTCATCTTCACAAATTTGGAAAGAGAGATCATAAATTCACTGTCATCAATGTCAATGCTTGAAATAGATCCTTAGTATTATATTACATAAAGAGGGTGTAAACTTGACATTTAATGAGTTCGAGAACTGTTTTTGTACTCACAGATGCTGAAGTTTTTATGAGTTTCTTCAAATTAACAGTAATTTTCCATTGTGATAGAAAATGGTAACTAATCTCCCGGAAAATCAATTGCCACGAAAAAACAAATAAACTCCCGCACACGAAGTACACAGGTACCAAGCTACACCCACACAAAAAAGTTATTTTTAAAAGAATATTCTAATATATTTTTAGCGTCCGATTGCAAGTAAAAAAGAACCATCTGCCGCCTCAACCTCTAAGCTCAATTTAGACATTTGGCATTCGGAAGTATTTCGTAATTGTCTCAAGGTAATTTTGCAAAATCACAAAATATTGCATGAAAGTTAAAAAAAACACGGGATTTATCCTAAAAAAGTGCCTTTTTTTTCCTATGTAGTGACATAAAGTACAACAAAATGTTGTTATTATTAACGTTTTCACTAAGCTCTTTCTTTAATGAATGATTAGTTGACATCGATATATATTTTTTTATGATTGATCGTCAAACTAATTAATATTCTATAATTAGCATTTGTTATATTGAGTAAGGTTGTTCTTTAAAAAATTGTTTATTCATTGCATTAAGGGAATTACATTATATTAGGTATATGTCAAGCCGTTCACCTTCTACTGGTACTACTTTAGCATAAAATCAAATCAAAAGTTGTGCTAGATATAAAGACCGAATTTCATGTGAGATTCGTCACTTCTTCGTATTCATCCGTAAAATCAGCACTTCAAACATGAAACTGGTTCGTTTTATTTGTGTATTTTGTGTGAAACAGTGTTTAGTGTAATAGGTGAAACATGTATCCAATATTTAAAATTTAAAAGTTTAATTTTAATTTCGCGTAATTTATTATTGTTCAATATCGCTACTTTTTTCAAATGTCATTTCGCAATTTTCTCAAAAGTGTTTTCAGTGATAAATTAAATATTTTATTTATCCCAATAATTAAGCAACATTTCGCGTAAAATATACAAGTTTTATCTCGGACCTACAGTTCAAATATATATCTATCAACAATCTATTTAATTTATTACTGGACTATGCATTTTCTTTTACGTTCGAATTTTCGTTCAACATTAAAAGCAGTACCGTCTGATACTATACCAAAAGATTCTGTGCTTCGAGAGTTTTCTAAAAAATAACAAAACATAACATCACGCCTGTATTGCCCGAAGGGTTAGGCAGTGGAGTACCTATAAACCAGATATCTAGTACACCCCCATTCTCCAGTAAGAACCACCACGTACCACCACGTTTAAGTCCCACGTAACAGAGGGCGAGCCTATTGCCATAAACCGGGCACCCATCCAGACTCCGGGCTGCTACTAAGAAATTTAAGTTTAAACAATTTAACTTCAAAAATTAAATTAATAGTTTAAGTTTTTGCCTACTAGCAATAGTTGCAATACCAAAATTTCATTTGAATCATGAAGTCTCTGTATTGTATCTTACTAGACACTACATCCAATAATAACATAGTAGACTCTATCTTTAGTTATTTTGAAGTAGTTCTTGGCTAAGCATTCATTCCATACATTTACTTACAGGTCGTAGCTCTCTGCTTGGTCGCGGTGGCGGTGGCTGCCCCTCCCCTAAGAATAAACTACCCTCAAGACAACGTACAGATTGTCTCGTATAATAATGACAACGTCGATGGAAACTACAAATACAGGTTAGTCTAGCTATATTATGCTCTAACCTTTTTTCGTATTGGGGCTTATCGCAGCACGAATTTATACAAAAATGCATATTCGTGATCCATGTAGTGTAAACAAAAATATTTTACCAAAAATGTTATAAAAATATTTCCAGATGTGGACTGAATAGTGCATTATGTATGCTTCAAAATAGACATAAATTAAATAACATAGAACAAGGCTGTTTATTATCATAAAGGCATCGATGTTTTTGAAAGCTAAAGATAGCATGAACTCCCTATTCTAACACCAACATTTATTTTTCCAGCTTTAGTCAAACTGACGGCACCGGGGCAGAGCAGCAGGCACGGCTCATCAACGAGGGCAGGGAAGATGAGTCCATCGCCATCACTGGATCCTTCACATGGGTGGGGCCCGACGGCGTCACCTACCGTGTCACCTACACCGCTGACGACGACGGTTACAGACCACAGATTGACCAGGGACCCGGTGGAGCCGTCCCTTCCGCGGTCGTAGCGACGCTCCTCGGTTAATTAAACTTTGTTATTTAATTTTTATTATTACCAAATATATGTATGATAATATTATTACTATTAAAGATGTTAAATGACTTTGTTTTTTATTTTTAATTTCTTGTAACAAATGGTACATGTCCTGAAAACTTCTATGGGCTCGCCGAAAAAGCTAGAAATATAAATTTAAACAAACGTAGGCAAATCGAATACCTACCGCTTCAGGTCAGAAGCTTGAAATGTATATAAGTATTAGAGCAACGGTTATTTGAACTTATCTCTATATTTCAAAGCACTCCCTGAACTTGTCAAGTAGGTAACTGAAGTTGAGCACAACAGTAACACATTTAGATGCATCGACACTATAAATATAATTTTACCAAAGATACAAATAATACGTTACCTTTTCTAGTAAGTATTACCACATTCTTTACGAGTACTTTACCAAGAATGACATAATTTATCACTGTCTTGTATAAACTGCGAAACTTATTTATTGGGCTGCTGCTGGCATTTTTGCGTATAAAATGATGCGCAAGAGATGTTGACGCCCACATATTTTTACCATAGATACGACACTAACATATTGTGAATACATAATTAAACTAAAGCATTATGTGTGAATGAGAAACAGCACTTCTTGAATCTCAAAAGTTACAAAGGACAGCTTCAGAATCCCACCCTTCACAATTTTTAAACTGGGAAGAAGAATGACGCATTCTACCCAGCACCTTATCTATGAACAGATTGCTAAATCAATAATATCTTACATGGAATCGCACCAATAACACTTGTCATAAAAATAATAGGGTAACAAACTAGACGGTTAAGGTATGCCGAAGGGTTATTGCGAAAACTTTAATTTATGCCGCCTAGTAAAGTTGATGCAACAATCTATGTCGCAACTTTTGTTGTTTACACGTTTTTCTCATGGCTTTTGTTTGAAACACCAACTAGGTAACATTAATATTAAATAGATTTATACGCTAACTTCAATTTGATACCTATTAAAATATTGAGTGACACGAATTTAGCAGAGCAATTAGCTAAATGGTAAAATGTTAGGCATCTGAAACACAGGAGAAAACCTAAGTACCTATTGATAAAATTAAGATTTTAGTTGGATCAACATAATCAACCGGCTATGTCCAACATTTTAACTAAATAGTGAAAATATAATCAAGAATTAATAAACGTCTCATCATTTGTAATAGTCCACAAAATAAAATAATTGTAGGGAGCTTGAGCAGGGACCTAAGCGATTCCTTCAGAAGCTTGATCAGGGCTTAGGAAGTGAACATTCTAAAATTCCAGACGTCTAGGAGGCAAACCGGAGTGGAGGCACAAAGTTCTTACATTTGGGTTTTCGCATTTATCTCAAAACGGTGCGTCGTAAGGAAAAATCTTAGATAATAGTTTAAAACGATATGAAGGAATATTGGGTAAAATATTTTTTTTTTGAGAATATTCACTTTTCCGGAGCGTGTAGCTCGAAGACGGTTTTGGATTCAGAAAAAATGTATTAATAAGAGTAAGAAATTAATAAGAGCAAACGTTATGAGCTTTCATTCGGTATAAGAATTGCCTACGGCGCAAAAAACCAAAAGTTCATTGACTGAACTACACACATCAAAAGTGTCTAGGGATCAAGCATTTTTATGCGGATTTCTTGAGATTGAGATGTGGCTTTGTAATAAATTTATGATTTTATAAATTTATATGGATCCTTTTTGGTGCATTTCATAATTTGAATCAGGAACTGTGAATCAAATTCGAGTAAAAGATGAAAATCAGCTGTCAATATTTTCCCTATAAAAACATACAACGCATTGAAGACATTATTAGTGCTACTGTTTCCCTACTACTGATTAAAACCAACGTTATTATGGAGCGGCGACGTCATTTAAGCAGGGAAGAAATGCTCAGAGCCGTGGGAATGATAGAAGCTGGTTCCCGGCAACGTACTGTGGCTTTAGCTCTGAATACAAGTCAGAGTGTTATCAGTCGACTTTGGACACGTTACCGAAGCACTGGTACCGTGGCTGAGCGCCATGGAGGACGGTATCGCTGCACCACACGGAGACAAGACCGATACATTCAAATCTTAACTCGAAGAGCTCCAACAATAACCGCCATGATGTTAGCCGTGAGGCTTCATCACTCTTCAGGGAACTTAATTAGCGACCAAACAGTCAGAAACCGCTTGCATGAAGTGAACCTTCATTCCCGAAGACCGCTACGGGTACCACCTATAGCAATGCACAATCGTAGGATTCGATATCAATGGGCTCTTGAACACAGAAATTGGGCAGAAGAACAATGACGTTTCGTGTGCTTTTCTGATGAGTCTCGTTTTGGTATGAGACCGGATACAAGACGTATACGACACTGGAGAACCCCTGGACGCCAACAGCGATTAAAATCCTGCCAGGAAGTCCATGCTTATAGTGGTGGAACCATCATGGTATGGGCGGGTATTTGGATCGGCGGAAGAACTGAGTTGATTTGGATCAGAGGCAACCTCAACGCTCAAATTTATGCTGAGACGATTGTATCAGACGTCATCGTTCCTCTACAAGTGCAAATCGGTCCCTTATTTCAGTTAATGCATGATAATGCACGACCGCACACCGCAAGAGTTGTAAGACAGACTCTCGCCGCAGCTAACATCAATGTCCTGCCCTGGCCTGCTCAGTCGCCAGACTTGAACCCGATTGAGCATGCATGGGATATGCTACAGAGAAGAGCTCTGCCGAATATGGAGGGTATCCAGTCGCAAGAAGACCTTTTTTTGTTGTTGCAACGAACATGGGCGGCCATTCCACAGCGTGATTTGGATGAACTCATTTTGAGTATGCCAAACCGATGTTCTTGTGTTGTTAGTGTTCGCGGTAGAAACACGGATTATTAATTGTTTAAGTTACCCAATAAAATTTTAGAGAAAACTGTTATTTCAGTCTTTTTTTCGAACTTTTGTGTTAGTGGTTCAAATGTCAAAAATCCCTTTATTAGGAAAATGGCAAATTTCTTTATTAATGCAAAGGTGACTTGGTTTATCGTTACTGTGACAAACGAAAACACTTTATTTGATGAATCCTTAAAGAAAATTTTAATTAATATCAATCAGGAGAAAAGTTATTGCAAAAATATATCGTCGACCGTAGGTTCAATTGAGGTAAGGGACAAGATACCCAATGTCCCTTACCTCAATTGAACCTACGGTCGACGATATGTTGATCCCTAGACACTTTTGATGTGTGTATAATCATAAACAAAGCAATTCAAAGCTGCATGTGATATAGCATAATATATTTAAATGATAATACTACAGGAAAATTAATCCAGTAAGGGCAACAACCTGCTAGCGCTACTGTTTGATACTTTGTTATTAAATCGTAACCGTGATCGTAACACATGGACGACGACGTGGTAACGTGACGTTGACTTTTCGTTCACCTACGACAATTGCCTACAGTCGATACATAGTTGGATCGATAGATAACTTAGTAAATAAACGAAAGTTGTTATTCGTTCTTAATCCGAGCAAGCTCTTATTTCGTAAGTTGTATAGGGTACTTGTTTATGTCGTTATTTTTTAGCCCATGATTGTGTGTTTGCAATAACGGAAAAGTAATCTTATCACTAATTTGTATATCCGGAGTCCAAAAATAAGTAAACATTCAAGTGACCATTAACAAGTGCAACACATATAGATGCTGTCATTTCATTAACTTTCTTACAAAATATACCTTCTAAAGTACCTATTGCCAAAGATAACATTAAAACTGATTACTTCGATAACATTCTACATATATGTGTTTTAGTGTAACACTTAATTTGTGCAATAGTAAAAGTAAATTGCGACAGACCATAAAGAAAAATAAGCCAATCATTCATAAAAAAAAACCGTACTGTACTGATTTTTTGGTATATTGTTAGTGTTGGGTTTATTTCTTACTGGCTTGATTTGAAACGAACCATTTTTCCCGCCTCAACGCGCTCAACCAATCAGACGCGCGGAAATCTGCCAGCGCTCCGCGCAAATGAGCGATAGCGCCACCTGCGCCACCTGGAGAGACATCTTGAAAGAAACGCGCGCGCGGCTCCGTAAAATATTAAGAAAACTCTGAAAATTACTAATTATAAACTGTGAAAACTGTCTAATCCTCTTGTGCTAAGTGCTGTGAACCTCTGTAAATGGATTCCTAGTCCCGGGACAGCGCAAAGCGGTGAAAAGACGTCGGTGAGTTTCTTTTTATCAAGCCAGCATATTTGTTCTTAGATTCAAATTTAAAGCTATCGAACCACACATTTTGGTCATTCGAGCCAGGATTATCCAGTTACGAAATCAATACTGTTAAATAACTATTCATTTACATGTATTTATTGGTATAATTCTTGTAAACTTTGTCGATTCGTCCATTGCCGGTTGGTAGGTACCTACACTACACGTTCCGTAAATTTACACATTATTTCGCTTGCATCTCAGTAAATATACATTGTACAAGCTCCAAACCTATTTTAAACTCATTATTACATATCCTGTTACCTAATCCAACGTTTACTTCAATTCATAACCTCATATTTCGAATCTTGAATTTCAATTTATTTCTTACGTAAAATTATCGAAACCGGGCGGCCGCCATTGTTATTTGCCGTGTGCTTAGTAATAATTTTGTAGTAAAATGTCGAAAGCTGATAAAATGGCTGAGGAGGAGTTCGATAAGTTGGTACAACCACATATTGCTACAAAAGAAATGTGTTTTATGAGATTGCAAGCCTTGTATCAGATTGCTAAGAATGTTAGTGACAAACCAGAGTTGATAGGAGAATTTAACGCTCGTTTTAGTGAATTGTCCAGTTGGCAGGAAAAGTTCGAAAAATCTATACAAAATATCACTATTCTAAAACGGAAATATTTTCGTGACTACGTTCCGTCATATAAAGAAATTGAAAGTTTTGACGAAATTTATTACTTCATTGTCCGAGTTTCGAGTAGTGTGAACATAGATATGAAACTAAATCGATCTGAACAGAAATCGGAGGGCAGCTGTGTAAAGCCTAGGTTACCTAAATTGGAACTGTTTCCTTTTGACAGTAAACTCGAAAACTGGCCCACCTTTCGCGATACGTTTTCTAGTCTCATTCACACTAACAAACAAATAGCGGATATTGAAAAGTTTTATTATCTTCTATCGGCAGTAAGCGGGTCCGCTATAACGATTGTAAAGTCTATGCCGGTTACATCGTCTAACTACCAGATAGTTTGGAATGCGTTGGTGAAACGTTATGAAAATAAACGCGCATTAGCGACTACCTATCTCGACAAGTTATTTAACTTCAGTCCTTTAGTGAATGAGTCAGTCTCCGGACTTAATGAATTCTTACAGACATTTCAAGAAAACATTAAAGCGCTTCACCTGCTTGAAATCAAGGATTTGTCAGGATTTCTGTTGTTTTATGTCGCGTTGCGTAACCTGGATCTCGTAACTAGGCGTGAGTTAGAACGAGAGTTGGCGCAAGATGAGCTACCTACTTATGACGAATTGATAACTTTTATCGAAAAACATGTGCGCGTTCTCGAGATGTCCGAGTGTACTACAAATTCCACTGCTATAAAAAGTGTAACGTCCACTCGAGGTCAATCAAAGGTCAACCACCCTTCTGGTTCAAAATCAAATAATTTCAATTCACAGCGGCCTACTTTGTCGTCAGCTGTTTCCAATACAGACGAGCCTGTAAAGTCAAATAAATCCATGGAATGTCTGTATTGCAAAAAGATGCATTCTATATATCGATGTATCGACTACACCGACTTGACACCCACACAGCGTCTCGATAAAATCAAACAATTAAAACTGTGCGAAAATTGTTTACGCGAGCATTCTGTCGACGACTGTCCGTCAAAAGTACGGTGTACGATCTGCAAAAAAAAGCATCATCATACATTACACATAGATTCTTTTGCAAATTCGAGTTCTAGTGCCATCGCATTAACGTGCTCAGCTAATTTGACAGTCTTGCTCGGCACCGCGGTTATACACGTCGCAGATTGTTGGGGTCAGTACCAAACCGTACGTGCTATTATTGATAGCGGCGCTATGTCGAGCTACATAACTCAAGACTGTGCAAAACGCCTAGGGCTATCGCGACGTAAATGCAACTTTGAGCCGATCGGTCTAGGTGGCAATCCAGTGCGGGATTTCGGGCTAACAACTTGCAAAGTTAAGCCGCGACTCTGTGCTGGTCCTATCATGTCGACTGATGCGGTTATTGTTTCGAATATTGCGGGTAATTTACCTACTATGCCTCTCTCTGATAAGACTATTGTTGAATTTCAACACCTAATGTTGGCCGACCCGACCTACTATAAACCCGCGCCCGTCGACTTATTGATAGCAGGCGACCTGTTTCCGTACATCTACGATGGTCAAAAGATACTTCCGCGCGAACATGGCTTACCTGTTGCCATGAGCTCAGTATTTGGGTACGTCATTCTAGGTCAGACTGAACTCGATCGTTCTAATCACACCGCTGCCACCTTATCCGCTAATGATGGTCCCTTTTGTGGATTCTCCATGAACCTCGATAATATCATGCACTCATTCTGGGAGGTTGAAAATGTACCATCGGAGGTGACGCGTCGCAGCCCGGACGACGAATTAGCTGAACGTTTGTTTGAAAAAGAACATCGTCGTGACCCTACGGGTAGGTATGTGGTCAAGTATCCACTTCGGCCATCAGTTGAACTCGGCGACTCGAGCCAAATGGCAACTCGTCGACTTCTCAACTTAGAGTCAAAACTAGAGCGGGAGCCTGAGCTGAAAACTCAATATCATAAATTCATGCAAGAATATGAGGACCTCGGTCATATGACTTGTCTTGGTGATGTCCAGAACGTGGATTCAAAATACATCATCCCGCATTTCTGCATCATCAAACCAACAAGTACCACAACATCTCATCGCGTGGTCTTTGATGCGTCTGGTAAGACATCTAATAACGTTTCGCTCAATTCATTGGTACTACCGGGTCCCAAACTTCAAGCTGATATCAATCAACTCTTAATAAACTTTCGTCTTCACGAAATTTGTCTTTCAGCAGACATTTGTAAAATGTTCAGAATGATTGACCTTGACCAAACTCAACGACCTTATCAACATATTCTCTGGCGGTACTCTTTGGATCAGCCTATTAAAGTGTTTGAGTTGAATACATTGACTTATGGCGTAGCTAGTTGTCCATATCTGGCAATAAAGGTGTTACACACTTTAGCAGACGACGAAGCGGACAAATTCCCAAAAGCCGCTCCTCTTTTGAAAACAGCGTTTTTCATGGACGATCTCATATGGTCTGTGGCTACTGTTGAAGAAGCGCTTGAGCTGCAGAAGGAGCTCATGGACTTATTGAAAGCTGCTGGCTTCATACTCCGTAAGTGGTCTAGCAATTGCCCGCAGGTTGTCGAACATCTAGATGAAGCTCATCGCGAAACGCCAGTTGCATTCGACGATGAGACGAATTTGTCCATAAAAGTGCTTGGGCTTCAGTGGCTGCCGGCATTTGATGCATTCTCCTTCTCCACTACTCCGTCTAGCTCAGTGATTACAAAGAGAACGGTTCTATCCCAAATAGGTCGTCAGTTCGATCCACTAGGTTTCGTGGCTCCATGTATGTTTTATGCAAAATGTTTCATGCAGGAACTTTGGGCTCGCCAGTTAGACTGGGATCAAAGCTTGCCATTAGATCTCGAGGCTCAGTGGCAGTTATACATCAAGGAACTTCCATTATTGACAAATTTAAAACATAAACGGCATGTCAAGGTAGTGCATCATACCTACTGTCAGATTTTAGGTTTCTGTGACGCCTCAACACTTGGGTATGCTGCTGTTGTTTATCTTCGAACTAAGAATGCGGATGGTGACACCAAAGTCAGTTTAGTCATCGCAAAATCTAAAGTCGCGCCTTTAAAGACAGTCACCATTCCTCGTCTGGAACTCATGGCTGCACACTTGCTAGCCAAGCTTGTCAAGTACGTCCAATCCATTCTACACAATCGACTTGAGATCAATGAAACATTGTTGTTCACGGATTCTTCCGTAGTGCTTGCCTGGCTCAATACTCCCAGCTACACACTCAAAACATTTGTGTCCACTAGGGTGTCCAAAATCAACGATAGTGTGCCCAGTGAATGCTGGTATCATGTTAGTGGTGTGTCGAATCCAGCTGATATTTGCTCTCGCGGCGCGTTACCATCCGTATTGCTAGCGACACACGAATGGCTCAACGGGCCTGACTGGCTCAATCTTGACCCGGTACAGTGGCCAATCAAAACCATGAGTGGATTCCGTGACTGCAATCCTCCTGAACTTAAGTGTCCCAAGACGGTCCTCGTTTCCACTGAAACAACAGATGATTCACTTTACAATCTCACAGAAAAGTATTCTAGCTTCACTAAATTGCTCAACATTGTTGCTCGGTGTTACCTGTTCATCCATAATTGCAGATCAGGTGTTCAGAAGCGTAGATCACTCTCGGTCAGTGACCTCAGACAGGCACATGATATTCTAGTAAAATCAGTCCAAAAACATCATTTCCCGAATGACATAGTAACTTTATCAAAGGACGGTCACTGCAGTCAATCCTTGAGAAAGCTCAACCCTTTCATAGATTCCAACTATTTCCTCAGGGTGGGGGGTCGACTTTCCCAATCGGATCTCACTTACGAAAAGAAGCATCCGCTTCTCCTTCCAAAGAAATCTCACTTTACAAGTATTTTAATCGATCACTTTCATAAACTTCATTTACACGTGGGTCCACGCACTCTTCAAAGTTTAATCAATCAAAAATATTGGATCATTTCAGCGCGTAGTGCTATTCGATCACGTACAAGTAAATGTATGTCTTGCTTTAGGGTGTCTCCTACAAATCGACAACCTATAATGGGTGAACTGCCTAAGTTCCGCACTCAAGATATTCATGTCTTTCATACTGTTGGTGTCGACATAGGCGGACCTTTTCCTACCAAGGAGTCAACTCGTAGAAACGCTCACGTATCCAAATCCTATTTGTGCGTATTCGTGTGTTGTGCCACACGAGCGGTACATTTAGAAGTCTTATCTTCTTTGAGTACAGAGTGTTTTCTCGCATGTTTCGACCGTTTTACGGCGAGAAGAGGTCTATGCTGTTCCATTGTATCCGACAACGGCACCAATTTTGTCTCAGCTGGCAAACAATTAAAAGAAGTTACTGACTTCCTTAATACTGATTCGGAAAATCTATCCAGAGGCTTCGTCTCTCGTGGAATTAAATGGAGGCACAACCCTCCGACAGGAAGTAACTTCGGTGGACTTTACGAATCTGTGATTAAATCTGCTAAACTACACTTAAAACGTGCCGTTGGTACTAAGGCTCTATCTTTTGAAGAACTCGGTACGGTTTTCTGCCGAGCTGAAGCTGTGCTCAACTCAAGGCCCCTCTGTGCTTTGTCGAGTGATCCTAACGAGTTTGAGGTTCTAACTCCTTCTCACTTCCTCATAGGTAGGGAACTCCTATCGGTACCAGAACACGACTTAACGGATCTGTCTGGTTCTAGACTGAATCGTTGGCAGCTTGTCCAACAAATGTCACAACAATTCTGGAAACTTTGGAGACAAGACTACTTGCACACATTGCAACAACGGCCAAAGTGGTTTACCAACTGTCGAAATCTCAATATCGGTGACCTTGTACTTTTAAATTCTGATGCACCATCGCTTCAATGGGTTTTAGCTCGAGTTTCCAAATTGCATAGTGGACCGGACGGGGTCGTGCGTGTAATAAGTGTACGCACTGCCAATAACAACGAGTTTACTCGTCCTGTTTCAAAGGTGAGTCCTCTCCCGTTGGATCAGGACTCAGAATAATTCTTTATTGTATAATTCTAACCGTCATTATGTAAATTCTTGTATGTATGACTTCCTATTATTCTATATTCTACTCCTTATAAAAATACAGTCCACTTGCTATATTATATTTATCTATATAAATCAAATACTTCAAACACATCGATTCTTATAGTTAATTGCATAATTCAAGGTTCAACAAATTCAAACCTCACTTATCCTGGTATCGTAACTGGGAAATCCTTGCGGATTTCGGTGGGGGGAAATGTTGGGTTTATTTCTTACTGGCTTGATTTGAAACGAACCATTTTTCCCGCCTCAACGCGCTCAACCAATCAGACGCGCGGAAATCTGCCAGCGCTCCGCGCAAATGAGCGATAGCGCCACCTGCGCCACCTGGAGAGACATCTTGAAAGAAACGCGCGCGCGGCTCCGTAAAATATTAAGAAAACTCTGAAAATTACTAATTATAAACTGTGAAAACTGTCTAATCCTCTTGTGCTAAGTGCTGTGAACCTCTGTAAATGGATTCCTAGTCCCGGGACAGCGCAAAGCGGTGAAAAGACGTCGGTGAGTTTCTTTTTATCAAGCCAGCATATTTGTTCTTAGATTCAAATTTAAAGCTATCGAACCACACAGTTAGGATAGATCCTTACCAGTAGTGTAAAACTAGGTTTGCAGCTTCGAAAGGCCTGTGATAATTGCGTGGTATAAAGTAAAAATTTTCTGACTTCTTTCAGTTTCTGACTTATAACTTTTAAAATGTGCATCCTACGTCACTTATACGTACTACTGCAAAAACCTTACCCCAAGATTTTTCGAGTGCAGTTAGCAGGTGTTTCGAAGCTACAATTTTGGTTTTACACTACTAGTATCTCAAATTACAAAAAAATTGTGCTGTGCAATTTTTGTGACCTAGCTTTAATTTTGTATCTAAGGTGTCTGGCCTAAAATGGCGAAACTAACTACATGAAAACAACAATTCATTCATGGGCATAAGCTCTAGTTACAGCACACGTAATCTGGAAATCAATTGTGAATCTTTGCCTAGCAATGCGATGATGCCTTAGCTAAACAGAAATAAATACATTACTTCATAGAGGCAACGCCCCAGGCTGAAAGGTGAAGGTGGATCTCTTGACGTTAGACTTTGATACTCTAGGTCGAGGTGAAGAGGCTTGATCGGAAGATTCACAGCTATATTTCCGGAGGACGAATCTTGCATTCAATTTTAAATGATCTGTGATTCTCTCAATTGAGTTAAAAAATAAGTTTACAAACTAAAACCCGACTACTGAAAAGGATGAAACAAGAACGTACATTCCCGTGGTCGCATGCTACCATAGCTTATAAGTATTTTAGTAAAGCGTCATGCGACCACGGGAAGGTACTTTCTTGTTTCATCCTTTTCAGTAGTCGGGTTTTGGTGCATAAACTTATTTTTTATTAAATTATTTTGGGGCTTATTTCAGTAATATTTATATTTTTGAAATATGCTAATTAAGCCCTTACATTTCGTACCCAACAAGGCACCATCCCAAAATATTTATTTTCAAATTCATTACTTTATGTCCTCTAGAGGGCGCCATATTGAATTTACTGTGACGTCACATAGCCTACAACTAGCGGACGGGACGGGCTTCTAACGATACCTCATTTGTAAAATTATTATAAGTACTTTTGAAGTTATGAGAGAAACAGATGAATACATACGAGTAAGATACTATATATACTATACTCGTACATACCGGTCAAAATCATAACCCTCTTTTTGATCCGCCGTAGTCGGGTAAAAAGATAACTATAATTATTACCTTGTTCAAGCAGGAACTATTTTATTTTAAAATAATAACGATCAGTGTTTGTAGAATCATCGACTTGATCATCGGTTGGACTCTGGACAGCTCAGAAAAATAATAAGTGAATCAGTATCAAAGCAAGCAACCAACTTACAGATATGTTTTACGAAAGCTAAGTTTTGCCGTCAAAAACCTCTTTGAACCACAACTCTACATCATCAACTGTGACATTAAATGAGTAGGTGAATTAAACAATCATAATGACTGTGATACTTGGTCGAACGATTTCGATTAGGCGGATTATGAACAGATTCTCAATTCTTAGCGTTCTTGTACACGATACCGCCGCCGCACCGACACCGCGCCGCCACCGCGCCTCTATCACAAAACACAGAGAGTACAAAAGACAATCACATGTATGTACTTCACTTTTCATACCTACGCTCGGCGGTCTCGCTAGGGTTGTCAACTTTGGTTTATGCACAAAAAACTATCGTGGTAGTGGCACTCGTATTTAGTTGTTTGATTTATTGTTGAGAATGAAACAGGAAGAAAGGAAATATAAACCAATAATAACTAAAATGGTGGGTGCCGATTCTCTTGTCACAAATGCGACTAAACTGGACTAAAAATCACCAAAATTTAGTTTATTCCTGTCAAACGACGATTTCCCATTCTGAAATTGACTAAAGTGACACAACTTAACTATATTTTAGTTTAACAACACCAAGATATTAGTTTACTGAAAATGGTAATTTTGCTATTCTTTTTTTTTTAATTTGACGTTTTTCACCTAAAATTTAGCTTTTCTAAATAAATCTGACTATTTTTCATCGCGACTAAAAAGGTGTGGAATAAAATTAGTTGGTATGAACTAAAACTCACACCAACACCCCGACTTCAGGTGCAAAAACAGTACTATTTTCTTTATTTTCTTTTCTTTTGCTTATATCTCGAAAACGGTGTGTCCTATCGCAAAAATAATGAAAATTTCGGCCACTTTAAGAAACCCGTTAACCCGTAAAACTCAACACTTTGGTAATAATTTTTCATACAAAAGTGAAAAATTCCATATAAAAGACGTCGAGGCTGCCCCACTGCGCATCTTCGGCTCAAAAAAAAAAACACGGGGTAAGGCAAATAAGTACCTAGTTAACCTACTTACCATGTGGAGTCGCGATTGTCAAATTCGATTTGGTTGTGTCAAAATTATTTATAAATTTAGAGATATTTTTTTGCAGAATAGCTTTAAGATTCTCATAGCCAAAAGTAAGGAATTTTAGTGATAGTTTAGTTCGGTGTACAAGAGAATCGACACCAATATTTTAATTTTAATGTTATTGTTAAATCTTCCACAAAGTGCCACGTCATGTTCGCTTTTATGGCGCGGGGCCGGAAGACGGGACACTTACCTACCTACCGGCTACCCAACTACTGTGTTACGTTAAAACAAACCATCGAAATACAAGCAAATACCTACTTACCTCTCTGAAACAACTAGTACCTAGCTTAAAAAACGACAATTCACCGTTTAATGTTGAATTTATACAACCGTCTAAACAGATATAATAACATTTTTTTTGTTGCTCCATTTTTGCACTTCACAGACGCGTCTCAAGCGGATGGCACTCGCGCTCGCACAAGTCCCAACCAGTCCGAGATATCGTGTCCGTGAGCGGTGTCTATGTGTGCGTTGCTCGAGCGCACTTTGTATGTAGATTGCCTTCTGTACTCTCTGTGTTTTGTGCCTCTATGCTGTGTATACGCTCCCGACCGCACCGCCCCCGCGCCGCCGCCGCACCGCCACCGCGCCGCCATTCGCCACTGTTTGACTTTGCTTATTCCATTACCGGCCGCCAACGTATGCGAAAATTAATTAATAAATCAAAATAATAATAATATCATTAATTATTAATAAATCTAATAATTTGTCACACACAGCATAGAGGCGCGTTGGCGGCGCGGTGTCGGCGCGGCGGCGGCATCGTGTACAGGAGCGCTTACTAGTTTTCAAAAAGACGAACATGACACGGAACTATATTCAATAGCGTGATTATTCGAGTAATTAATAAAACATATAAAAAAATTATCACCACGTACGAGATTTGAACTCACGGATCGTTACGCATAAACACGCTTACCGACCTATCTATAATAACCGCTAAGCTGTCGTGGCATATACCCTTTTTTTTTTTTTTTTTTTTTTTTTTTTTTTTTTTTTTTTTTTTTTTTTTTTTTTTTTTTTTTGTGGATGGGAAATCATCCAATGACCCCTCCCGCTCTGGGTGGAGCAGAAGGGAGTGTCAGACTCTTACTGACTAAAACCCACCCGTGTTCCTTCCTTAGCCCTTTGTGTTCCGGGGTAGCGGTAACCCTTTCGGACAATCCCGCTGCCCCGGCAGGCTTCGGCCCTTTCGGGCCCCTTCCTTATGCTGACATCTCTTTGAGGCGCGCGTGGAACACGTACGCGCCGTCCGGCACGGGCCTGGTCCTGATCGGACGGAGAGTTACCCATTACTCTCCGCCCGCAGGCCCGCGCCTACGGTGGCCGGGAGTCGTCTCGCGGCTCCCGACGCCCGGGGCGTCTCCCGCGGCGGCTGGGACGTGAGGCCCTCTCCCTCAGCCGTCCCGCCACCTCCTTCGCTAGCATGACTGCTTCGCAGAAGGAGGTGACTGCCTCCCACTCCCTCTCGCCCCGGACCATGGCTTGAACCAGGGCCGGGCGCGAGAGGTCGCCGCCGCCGCCGATCGCCTCTGCGAGAACACGGCGGTGCTCCGCCCAATTGGGGCATACCGCCACCGTATGCTCCACCGTGTCCTCCGGGCGACCCTCGCAGTGGTGACACCCGGGCGTATGGCATATACTCTAATGGTTGAATTTATGAAAAACAATCAATTGCCTACGAATACGAGTGTGTGTGTCTTTAAATAGAAATTACTCATTAAAAGAAGATTTTAAGTCAAACTAGACGTCAAGCCACATGAGTAGAAAAAGTCAAGCTAGCTAAGTGAGTTTTTTTGTAGACTTTTGGAGGCCACTGTACAGGATTATGTCATAATGGAATATTCGGAATGGTATAAAACATGAGTTCAAATAAATAAGGAGCACATAGTTCACAAGTGAATTCGATAAGCAAATTGTTAATACAGTGATCATGAAATCGGTTAGTAGGTAAAATGTGGTGATTTAAAAACGTGGAGAGTGTTGTTAATAGTGCGGTTCCACTTTCAGTTGGTGCTTTGTGCGTTAGTAGCTGTTGTGGTCGTGGTGCTAGCCGCCCCTCAGAATGTCCAGAATGCTCGGAATGCTCAGGATGTCAGGCTCTTGCGAAACGATTCGGACAACGATGGACTTGAAAACTACAGTTTCGCGTAAGTCGCCTACGTGAATCATACTAAGCCCTGTTACGGATATTGCACACTAGCATCATTTTCTGTTTTCTGAAAATTATAGTTTTATCATTGATTTGTAACTCATAAACCTTCCACATTTAGATGAAAATGATTTGTGTAACTTCATCATTATTCTTCTACCCTTATCCCAATTTATTTGGGGTCGTCGCAATATGTCTTTTTCTTCGATACTTCTCTATTAGTCGTCATCTCGGTAGTCACTTTCTAACCTTTTTTAACCCTGACATCATTCACACAGTCTATCCATCGTTGCTTTGGTCTTTCCCTACTCTTATCGCCATGGACATACATGTTTGTGTAACATCTGCCAGAATTTTTTGTTTAAAGCTTAATTGTGTTCCTCTATTTACAGCTACGAACAAAGCGATGGCCAAAGACGTAATGAGGATGGAGAGCTGAGCAACGCAGGATCTGAAGATGTGTTCGTCACAATGAAGGGTACTTACTCTTGGATCGGTCCCGATGGCGTCACCCACACCGTCAACTACACAGCAGACGACAACCATACGATAGGAATTCCTTTGATAGTAGCCGATTCGATTCTTGGTTAATAAGTTAAATAATAAGTTTAGTTTTCCTTATGATTGAGTACATACGTTGTGTTTATAGATAATAGTTGATTTGTTAAAATAACAGTTCAACTGAACTTTTTATGCATTTTTATTCTAGCAATAATATGTATATATTTAAGTACTAGCCTCTGCCCGCGACTCTGTGCGCGTAAAATTTCTTGTTCCACCGACCCCCATCTCTGCCGATTATCAAATAAGCACGTGCGAACAAAGAAACAAACTTTTCACCTTAACACACAAGATGAAAGCACTTCATTTAATTCTCGTAACATTTTGATCTATGACATTTATATTTTTCTCCCAGTCTACTCTGATTTTCGGTATTTTGGTTCACTCGTGCAAAGCGATGGCGAAGTAGATAGAGTAGGTTAAGCACAGAATGAACACTGGATGGATGAAATGGCGGTAGATCACGGGGACAATCTGCGACCCCCGTATTCCACTTAAACTTAACAGGAAGATATGTATAAAAAACGTGTTGGTTACATTGTTGTATGGATCAGAATGTTTTGGGCCACAAAAGAGATGAATGAGAGGCAATTGCATGCAGCTGAAATAAGAATGTTAAAAGAGATGTGTGGTGTTAGGTACACGAATTGATAGAATAAGAAATGAGTACTTACACTTGATGAAGTCTGGAAGAGGCAACGGTAACTGAAAAGTTGTGTGGAAGTCGTTTGTCATGGTATAGGTATCAATGAGGAAAATTTCGTGAAGATAGTTTTGAGTATGAGTTTCGATGGCTACAAGAGTAGGGAAAGATCAAAGAAACGATGGATGGACTGTGGAAAAGATGATACGATTAGAAAGGGAGCGACTACCGAGCTGACGACTAATACTTAGAGAAGTATGGAAGTACAAGATTTGTTGCGCCGACCTCAAATAAATTGGACTTATCCAAATTTATTTGGCAGGAGAATGGATGATTTAAATTTTTGGATGATAATTATTGAACCTGAAACGGTGCTCTTGAATAGAGACGTTTTTCTCAGAAAAGCCATAACCAAGGTCGTTGTTAAGGTGCGCCAAGGTTCTTAATGCTTTACAAAATATTCAAAATTTTATATGATCAAATATTCACAATGAAAGGCCAATTCAAATCAGAATTTCAAATAGAGCTCATAATTTGCTGCCCAACGCGACACGATACTAAGGCTACTAAAGTTAGTAAGAGTAATGTTTGTTTGATAAATCATAAGAAACTCACATATTTATAACCTACTGATGTTTATACAACAGCAAGTCCTTCCTGACTTATGACATATAAGGAGATATTTAAACATTACAAGGGCGATGCTGCGGGCTAAAAGATGCTCCTAAAAGTCACCAATAACTTATGAGTACCTCTTGAGGTTTAACTCCGATACTTTAGGTCAAGGTGAAGAATCGCCGACGAAAAATTCTCGATTATGTTTCCGGACTTTAAATCTTGCATTCAATTTTATATGCAGATTTCTATAATTGATTAAATCAAAAGATTTCAAAATAGAATATTTAAAGAAACATGCATTTGATCATCAAATTGGAACTCGTGTGATTAAATATGGGTAAGCTTAGACACCTTCTATGAGAAGAATTTAAGGAAATCAAAAATATGATTGACAAACAAAATCAGCCATTTAGCCAAAAAGCTCACGTGGAAAATTGGCTCAGTGGCTGTGGGTAAGCGTTGGATTACAAACCGATTTTTATGCGGCTTTCCTGTCGATGTTGCGGCCTGCGGCCGAGAAACCATGCATAGTAAGTATATCCATAAGCTATTCCCACTAGTCGCTAAATACCTATAAGCAGTTAGCACTTCGGTACACAGACAAATTAAATGAAAGAACCCAAATATAAAACAAGCAGTAGGACCATCCGATTTTTCTCATTTTGTCTAGATGCGCAAAGTATAATATGGAGCAGCAGACTTTTTTTCGCACACGCACGAATAGTTCGTGGGTGTGATTATGTTTATGATACATGGAATGCGATTAAAGATGCAAAATTTTAAAAATAGTGCAGTTGCTTCTCTAAAACCACATCCCAACCAAAGCGATTGTCGCACGAGTACGCAATTGTCACGCTCTTTTTGACATAGTCGTGCGTTCTTTTAAGTTGCGTTTGTAGGTCGAAATTCTTAGAAACCGTCGCGTCGCGTCGATCGCGTACTCGTGCGTCGACCTGTTTTGGTTAGGACGCTGGGTCGCATAATCAGCCTATAATTTTACCACTGCTGGGATACAGGCCTACTCTCTCTGAGAGGAAATGGGCCGTAATCCACCACGCGGCCCCAGTGTGGGTTGGTAAAGGTCACATGTCTTCGAATTTTTCTTTTTTTTGTTTCCTTCACCGTGTCGAGAGCAATGGTGATGAAATTATTTACATAAAGTAAAGCGCCTGGGTGTGAATCCACGACCTACAATCCGTAATTCCGGGCTGATACCACTGGGCCACCACTTCTCTCACGCTGGACGCGGGGTAATTCAAATTAAATAGCAGACAGAGAGGTCTTCCCCTGTGTTCCAATGGGTCTTTTTATAATTAGAAATATTTGCAGAAGGCGTTGAAAAGGTTTAGTTTGGTTCTCTATAAATACGCAGCTTAACAGATCAATTCAATGACACTTAAACTAATTCAATAAACCTAAATAGGTAAAACAGGCCTCGTAAGGAAAACGAAATATTAGCAAAGTCAAACGAAGTAGCTACTCTGATTATCGAAATACTTTGATATAATCATCCAGTAATTTACAAACTTTTCGTTCATACATAATGCGTGTCGAGTTGCTAAAAATCGTTATCTCCATTGGCCAACCACGTTTAAGTACAAACACGTAAAGGTCGAAGGTAAATGTCATCTTGCATTATTATTGATTATATTTAAAGCTTTTAAGGTTTAAGCGATTAGTTAGTTATGACATATAATTAATAAGGCGCATGTACTTCAAAAGAAGCTACCTACGTAACTCTAAGTAAAAGTTATTAAGTTTCATGCCCAAAAGAACAGCCTAAAATGCTTGAGTCCAGTCCTAAAGACACATATCTATACATTTTTCTAGCCTGCACCCCTGTCATCACTTTCACGAAGGTTTTATATTCACCTTTTAACATAGAAATAGATTGATGGAGTAAGGAAAACATTAGTAATTCGGACTAACGTAATTTTGGGCTCAAATTTTCAGGTAAAAAAAAAAGAAAAAGGCAAAAAGCAGGTTGAAAATTAAAAGCAAAGCTAAGGAGGAAAGCTTTGCTAGGAAAAGTGACGTGAAAGTGATTAAAAAACTTTCGATTTGGACACAAAGTTGGGTAGAAAACTACATAGCAGTCATTGATATAACAAAAAAATGCAACAATAGATGAACGATCGTAAATTGCGAATCGTAACATTTAGTGGCAATTCCATAGTTCCACAATGACATCAACAAAATCTTTCCTACTTGCTGTCAATCAAATAAATAAAGTAACATCTGGTACCTATAATTAAAATCACGGTTTCGAAAGGTTCCCATCAAATACGTCCTAAAACGCTTCGCGGCTTACCTTCGCCATGTCGTAGGAGTGGTCAAATAAACAAAATATTGTAACGAGATGTGCGTCAACTAATAACAGTATGTTGTAATACGATATTCGGAATAGTATAAAACATGAGTTACGATAATTCATGCGCACATAGTTCAAGTAAACTCGACACGGTAAACCGTTTAATAGTGATAATGAAAATGGTCAGATTTTTTTAAAAATAAATTGTATAAATTACATATTTTAATTTGTGGTGTTATTGTGAAAAGTGTTGTTAATAGTGCGGTTTTACTTTCAGTTGGTGCTTTGTGCGTTAGTAGCTGTGGTGAGCGTGGTGCTAGCCGCCCCTCAGAATGTTCAGGATATACAGCTGTTGCGATACGATTCGGACAACGATGGACTTGGCACCTACAATTTCATGTAAGTTGCCTAAACTAAACATTGAAAATCCTGTAAAAGCTGAAATGATTTTTTTAGTTTTGATAGTTATTTTTATTTCTGTTTAATTGTACCTCTAACTACTCACTAAGCATTATGGATAGGTAATACGGTAATACGGGCTGGTGTCCGCAACTACATGTCAATGCGCGTATTTTGCGTAAAATAAATATTTTCCATAATAAGCATTATGGATATGAAATATTGTCAAACATTACATTTTTTAATCTAATTTAATTCCCTTGTCATAATTTATGCATAAGCACCTTGCTCTTTTTTATTTCAACTTGTACCCTGCTGCAGAGCAAAAGTCTACCTCATGGCACTTCACTCTTCCTTATACGTTGCCTTTTCCGGCAAATTTCCCTTAAACGTTTCTGTGTCTGGATGACCATGTTCATTACATAATAAAAAATTCTGTTTATATGATAAACAAACGATATGCTACAATTTGATTTATGGATTTCTAACTATAATGTCCTCCTCTATCCACAGCTTCGACCAAAGTGATGGCCAAAGACATAGTCAGCTAGGAGAGCTGAGAAACGCAGAATCTGAAGATGCGTTCGTCGCAATGAAGGGTTCTTACTCCTGGATCGGACCCGATGGAGTCAACTACACCGTCAACTACGTAGCCGATGAGAACGGGTACCAGCCCACCATTGAACAAGGCCCAGGTGGAGCTGTACCCTCGGCGGTAGTCGCTTCACTCCTCGGTTAATATATTATAGAAATAATAGTATAAATTGTTAAAATAAAGTTTAAGACCTAAATTATAAGACCTAATTTCAGTTTTATTTACGTCATTTTCTTTGACAGTTTCCTTAAAAAAACTAATATACTTTTATCAATACAGCTTTTAGCAAGCACAAGAGTGAATTGAAAAGCACCTACAGCATTGCACTACAAATAAACTTAAGTCCACGATTGTCGGAATCAACTACTAAAACGCGAAGCGAGCTTATGTATTCAGGATACCATGAAATTGCTGATTTAGGTCAATGCTGGTTTGGCCTTACTCAAATGTTTGCTATGGCCAGTCACAGGGAGTCCTCGGAGGACACGATCAAATCGCAAAAGAGGTATCAAATGGGTCAGGGAGGGAGGCGAGGGAATATTGGCTGTCCCAATCCTTTGCATATGGAAAAATCGAGGTGACAAGTCTAACTGACACTGCCCCTAACAATAGCCAGCGGGTACTAGATCGGGGATCATACCGCCCATAATGTATTGTATGTAGTAATGGTGGCGCATTAATATAGGATTGCTCAGGGGTGCAAGCCCCACGTCACCACGCCGCCGTTTCCTTAGACGATGAAGTTTGCACACAGGCATATTCTCCGACCAAGAAAAAGGTCAATAATGAGCGGAATCGGTTTGATAATGCATTGGTTGAAACGTTTAAAGACTATTAGTATTCAAAAAATAAGACGTGACAACAGCTCCATAAACAAGGTTGGGATTGACAATAAAACACAATGAACTATTTTCTAAAAGAACTATCATAGATTAGACAAAAGATGAAGGTAAACTTTTAAAAGATCTCTCATTCTGTCACAAGCACTAAGCAATGTCAGATATCATTTTTTTCACAGATATTTCATGAAAATTGTATCAAAAGCTACGAGAAAATAAATCGCACAAAATATTGCATAAATGTAGCTTTTTTCGTTTGATGATTATAGTCCTTTATTTTTAATTCGTTTAAAGGAGGACCCTGCCTTTCTGAGTAAGCAATCTTAAAGTATTCCAAAACACAGCTGGTAATATTTTAAAGAATTTAGTCAGTATTTTAATTTGTGTTGGAAGGAACCATATTCACATCTTTTGTGTCAGTTTTATCAATTATTTTTGCAGTAAACATGGTAAAGAAACCTCCTTATTCCAATGTTAACACAGGGGAGATGGTATTAACATCAATCAAGAAATTGATGAAAAACACAGGTTGGACCACACGTACTATTATCAAATTTATTAAGATGGAGTACCAAGTTTCTGATCCAAAAATAAGCCGAAAAGTTTCCAGGTAAGACTTGTTTTTAAACGATTTTTTGCTGTATTGCGTAAATAATATATCGCGGCCCTGACTGGCGTGTCATGAGTTAATTAGTAGAACTCAGGCAGCGTAATTTTTATATCACCGCTTCTCTCAAAACATGAGGAAAATAGCATGTCCTAAAACCAAAAAAAAAAATCGAAGACATGAGACATCCACCATACCGCACTGGGCCCGCGTTTATTATGGCCTATACCCCTCACAGAGGCCTGTGTCCCAGCTTATGCTATTATTATGCATACCTGAGGTATCTTATATTGCGGAAAAAAGCATTTTAGGTAATCGTTCATTAATTCCGCATACCAATGCAGAATCAAAGCGAGCCACTTATGGCAGAATTACGACTTCATAAAGTAAAATAATTAAAGGGATGTATAAAACAGCACTTTAAATTTGATGAAAAAAGCTATATATCAGCACTGCTGTGCTATATATCAGCACTTTGAAATAATAATACATCTGTAATTTAATACTATTACTTTAAAAATAACGGTTTACACTATAACTGTGTCGAAAACCAACTCCGAAATCAGTTTCTGAACGCACATTAAAATGTCCACGAAGGGGATGGCGTGGTCTGAGTTCGCTCGCTAAGGTCGTTCACCAGGCCCCACTCCGGGGGGAAGATCACGTGGCGGGTCTAAGTTGGTTTACAAAATAATTATTTTGTAAACCAACTTAGACCTGCGAAGTCTTATTATAATAAGATGTAGTAGGCGGAGCCCTGCTACGCGGGGCTCCTATTTCTGTCTACAGGGTTTAAAAGAACCTAACCTAACCTAAGTCGAGGTGCCCCGAATTCCGAGATCGCTTATAGAATCCATTATTTTTATAGTTAATTCACTTAATTTTAAAACTAAGTATATTTATAGTGAAAACTTTTATTTTTTTAGTTCATTCAAATAATTTTAAAGATAATCATATTTATAGTGGAAACCATTATTTTTATAGTTCATTCAATTGATTTTAAAGCTAAACATTATAAAGTGTGAAACATAATTTTTAAAGTGCGTTTATATATTCCCCATGTTCCCCATAATTATGCGGCCTTCACCTTTAGTGACCGTTCAGTTATTTGTGTAATAATCAACGCATATTAAATACCCATGCCCTTCTAGGATGATGAAGCTGCTACTAGTTTCGACAGTAGAATTATTTCCTAATAAAACAATTCTCTCTGATAGAAATATTGTAAAGATGTAAACCGAGACTTAGATGCTATCAAAAAGTGGTCTGATAGTTTCGGGGTGTCAGTAAACCCCTCGAAGTGTCAGGCCATTGTAATTGGAAGCTCACGCATGATGGGTAGGGTGACGCTTAGCTCTCTTCCTCCTCTTATTTTCAATGGTACCGTCATACCCATTACCTCTACTGTGAAAGATCTCGGTTTGCATCTTGACTCTACACTTAGCTGGCAACGCCAGGTCTCTAGTGTTAGTCAAAGGGTCAACGGTACTCTCCGATCCCTGTATCGTCTGAGAAACTTTCTGCCCGCTAAGACGAAAACCATGCTTGTGCAGACTTTGATTTTCCCTATAATCGACTATGGTGACGTGTGCTACTTTGACTTGAATGCGGTTCTGCTGGATAAGCTCGATAGATTGCTCAACAATGGTATCCGGTTCATATTCAACCTCAGGAAATATGACCATGTGTCGAGCTATAGATCAGAGCTCAAATGGATGTCCATTCGCCAAAGAAGAAGTTTGCGCGCTTTGACGACGCTTTTCTCCCTTCTCAACTCTCCCACTCCTCCTTCTTATCTCGTGTCTCACTTCCAATATCTATGTTCTTCTCACGCTAAGAATTTGCGTTCTTCTAACAATCTTCTACTACTCTGTCCTTCTCATACTTCTGACTTTGTTCATTCTTCCTTTCATATTCAGTCCATTCTTCTTTGGAATGCGCTTCCTCTAGATATCAGGACGGCCACCAGTCGGTATGCATTTAAGCGGAAATTGCAGAGTTATTTTCAACACAAGTAGTGATGAGTCATCTCAACATCTGTCTCTCCAATTTGTATGTATATATATATATAGGTATTTATATATATATCATTAGTATATAATTATATATATATATATATATATATTATAATATGTATGTGTATATAACCTATTTATGTATTTGTGTACCTAGTTTTAACAGGTTTTTTTTTCTCATTGTTCCTCTCAACTGAAGCACCTGCCATCTAATCTCTTCACCACCCTTGGTTGACTGGTAGAGAATGCCTAAGGCATTAAGTCCGCCTTTGTACCTTTTTGTGCGAAAAGTTTAAATAAATAAATAAATAAATAAAACAATCTTGGGAAAATGATTTAATTCGCACTAAAGGGCTAATGTATGAAAGTAGACTAAATGTTGTGCAAATGCGTTCTTTATTTTATTTTATTAGAATCTCCAACAAAGAATACACCCTACATGCTATATTATAATGGACAAGAACAAAAATCTATGTGCTCCCTCAATTATAAGAGACCACATCATGCAATAAAAAAAAACAAGCAAAAAGTATGGGATACATAACTCAGATATTAATTTAAATGGAAGTACCTAGCACTTAAAGTGAAAATTATATATTATTATTAAAGTTTTATTAGTATATATTCAAATTTAATAAAAATAAAGATTAAAAAGCAAAGAAAACATAGTAGAAAAAATTATACTGACAGACTAATAAAAATAGCAAACAGTACATTACTTGGCAGGCAATTCAACACTTACATATTATCATTTAATTGTGTACGGATTAGTGACTTATATTTACCCAGATTATTAGAAAAGATGTCTCATGTCTCCTGATGTACATGATAAGACATTGTACTGCTGGGTCATCTTCGAAACCGGTGAATGTTTACCCAGATTTGTTCGGTATCGTGGGGCATTGAATAATGCCGAAGACCTACTTATTGTCTGCAAATAGAACTGCTAACATACTATTTTACTTTTATTTACCTAAGTTTTTTTTTTACGTTATACTCATTGTTAATTTATTACATTAGATATTTATGCACTTTCTAGCCTGAAGCACAGGTTCCACCTAGTTCAGGCAAATTATCAACTGTGCGCTATTTTAATTGTTAAGCTAGTCATGGTAAATGTATTCCCTTTTTATAAATAAACGATTATTATTATTATAATGGGCGGGGATAACGCGGGATTCTGGCAGGGACATTAAGATTTATTCTGCTAAGAAGATCTGGACAGTCAATACTATTATTAAGCAACTTGAACAGAAATGTCAAATCAGAGACTGTACGGTGAGACCTGAGAGGAATGATTTTAAAATAATTCAGCTTGTCTGCATATGATCACAAAATTCTTAACTCTAAACCGAAAAGATAAGTGAGTGCAGTTTCTTCTGGACAATTTCTATTCGATTTGTGTCAACCTGGTATGTCGGAAGCATGTGCGATGTGACTATGAATGATAGGCTGAAGAATTTTGTGATAAGGCAGCGGTGCGGTCTAAAAGAAAATGTAGTGACCGAAAATTGTAAAGAGTATGTTTAGATGGTTTGGTCTTATTGAGAGGAGGAATGAAAGTTTATTCGCCATTTGTAGGCACGGTCACCAGTGTTGTATGGATCATTATGGAAGTTTGTTGACGACACGGTTGCAATACGGCATAGCGCCGTCGCCATATACCACAGAATCGTGTCATAAACAAGGTCACACGATTTTTCTACGACGCGGTTAACACATCGTAAAGAAACCGTGCCGTATACAAAGGGCCTTACAAGTGACAGACAAACTGTATAAAAGTGCGTCTCGTGTATGCGCGGAACCATAAAAATATATTTCCTATCAAGAATAACGTAAGTTAATCCGTGAAATTTTTTTTATCTTACGTCAAGAATGACTGATATTTATTAATATTTTAATTGAATTTCAAACAATATACAGGGTTATTGAAAAAACACTAACAACCTCTTAAGAGGTCACTGTACTCATCATTATGAACAACTTTTACTATGGGACCAAACCTGAAATCGCAAAAAAAATCAGCTGTTCCCTACATTTATGTTCGTATAACTCGTCAAAATGTAGGGAACAGCTGATTTTTTTTTTTGTGATTTCTGGTTTGGTCCCATAGTAAAAGTTGTTCATAATGATGAGTACAATGTCCTCTTAAGAGGTTGTTAATGTTTTCCAATAACCCTGTATAATACTTAATTGGTATAGCTATATTGATATTTTAAGTAAATTTAAAAAATAATACATTAGACTTGTTTGTTTTAATTACAAGGTAAACGAAAAAATCAAAATATTGCTGCAAATTGCTTTTATGTCGTTGAAAATAGTTGCTAGCATCTTTCGTACAGTGTGTAAATCATGTTGATGCAACATTATTGAATGGAAAATGTAGGCTTTTTATCTCACTAAACCTTCCTTGGTAGTCAATCAATCCATAGGAGGGAGCTCTGAGTCTTGGTAGGAGACGAGCTGCTCCCCCCTTATGCAACTCTTGTTTGGGGGGGTCACTATCAGAATATCCACGTAGCAAAATGACCATATCGCCTTAGCGTCTTAAAATTAAAACGTCATGGTTACTAAATAGTCATGAACGCTAAACGTCTTAGTAGCAAAACGTCTGGATCTTAAAATGTCGTAATTCAAAATACTCTAGAAGCAAATCGGCTTGTTAATAAAAAGTCATGAACGCTAAACGCCATAGTAGGAAAAGGTCTGGATTTTAAAATGCCATTGTTACTAAATAGACATGAACGCTAAGCGCCTTAGTAGCAAAACGTCTGGGTTACTAAGACATGAACGCTAAATGCCCATAAGATGCAGAGTTTGTTGATATGGATTTATTGTTTGTTTGTGCTTAGTTAACTCCTAATCAAATAAAATTTATAAAGACCATGAAATTTAATTAATTTAATAATTTTTTTAAGTAACTATTTTATTATTGTTGTCATTAAAATGGGGATATTATAAATTGCATATCAAATAAATAATCGCCTATCAGTACATACTCATCATTTATATTCTTTTTTACATCAAATAACTTACTTCACTACAAATAAACTAAATGTTTAACAAAACTCAAACTGCAGATAATTCGAAATTATACATCAATATGACATTAGTTTTTTCCTCATAATGCAATACAGTTAAATTTATTTTTGTACAAAAATACTAGGTACAATACATAGCATAAATACTGACTGCACAGCAAATTTTCCATATTTTATTTCAAATTTCAATTTAATTCGCACAATACTAAACGACGACGTCAGGGGCACCCCGAGGTTCGGTTTGGTTAGGTTCCCAGAAATAGGAGCCCCGCACGGCGGGGCTCCGTCGACCTGACGTAAAAATCGCTGTACGCTGCGAAAATAAATTGTAGTGTGTTTAGTGATATTTTGAGTTGAATATTTTGCTGTGCAATCAGTAAATTTGATGGGAATTCGGAATCTTATTGCATAGAAAAAGGATATTTTTTGATTTGCGTTTAAATACTACCCATTAAAATGTTTTTGTTTTTTTTTTTAATATAACGAGTATTTTTGTTCACATGTAGTTTAAAATATTAAATGTTTTAGGGAAAAATAAACATTACACTTTCATTTAACTCTGATAATTTCATCTACACTTGGATGACTATGAATAGAGTGGCAGTCAACCCATCGGGTCTCTATATGAATTCCCATGGTAAAGATGCCACAGTTAACGGTACAATGGGCGAAAAATAAACGTCTTTCGGCTAAGTGTTTTCTAACTACTGCTAAACCGTTTTTGTAACATAGAACTAAGTTTTTTGGGAAAATAAATTTATTATTTATTTTATTTATTTATTTTATCTGGGTACCTTGCTTGCACGCTGGGTGACATAACCCAGCGTGAATTAACTTTCAGCGAAAAGGTCATTCTGTTAGAGATGGGTAGTTGACATACGATTCACACAATTTTCTTTTCCAGACGTTTTCGCTACTAGCTCATTCTGAGTTTTTGTCATCCAACTAATTTGACTTCCAGCTAATAAGGTATTCTAATCATACGGACTATTCGCAATTCCAGACGTTTTGCTACTAGCTCATTCTGCTTTTATGTCGTCCAGCTGAGTTGACTCTCTGCTGTATGGGTACTTTGCTTTTATGTCATGTAGCTGAATTGTCTTTCGGCTATCTTGGTAACTGTCTTTCATGTCATCCAACGTGAATTGTCTTTCAGCGAAAAGATCTTTCCGATAGAGACCCGTTTGGGGTATCCCTGAAAAGACTGTTAAGGGGTCTCCTCTCGTGTGTAAGCCTCATTGTGCACGACAGCCACCACAGGACTATGCCACAATCCTGTGTGGGGCTATTTGGTCGGCGTATAGAGACTACAGCCTACCTATGTAGCAGCTAGGTGACCAATACCTATAAAGGGATTGTTTTGTAAAGCAGGTGATTTTATCTCTATGTCGGTAAACCTAAAAACAAAATTGGGCGGACCTACAATTATAGTGGCAGAGGCCATGAAACGTAAATAGCTTGAGACGTAGCCAGCCTTCATCAATTAATGTTGGTCTATAAAAGAAATTTTAGGTGTAATATACGTAATTAAGAAAACCACCTGTGTTGATTAAACCAGTTATTAGATAATTATATTACAGGGCATTAAAACGTGGTGTAAGGCTGGGGCTGCTGCAGCTCAAGCAGGGACGCTACAGACTCAACGAGATGTCTCGTCTAGCGAGGTCAGTGACTCCGCGCAAACGACGCCAGCGCATGATGCAGCGGGTCCTGCGTGTGCGCAGTCGCACGCCCTCTCCAAGTTCCAGGTTGGCAAACTTCAAAATCCGTGGAAGATTTTAATGCTCAACACAGTCAGTGCCCATCCAATCCTGAATACATAATAAAGTTCTAAATTCAATATACAGAAGAATATGAGTTTTTTTTAGAAGTAGGGAGTTATACACCTCCGTGTGTAATCATTAATTATATGTTTATATTTATTGATATTATAGAATACTGATAGTTCTTTGCTCGACCTACCTAGAGAACGACACAACTTTATGGACACATTAGCAAAATTCGTCTAACTATGCGACTTCAGGTCAAACGAACCTAGGCAGAGAGGCTAAAAGAAGCGATTCCCATAGTTTTGATAGCTCGATTAAAGGATCGATGGAATCTTTGTTTTGCAGGTACTATTTGAAAAGGCAGTTTGAAGAACGCCTCATAGATAATCTATAGTAACGTATAGATCTAATATTTGGACATTGAATATTTTACAGGCGTTGTGCTGTTGCACATAAACCTGATGTAATCTCGTATGTTATTACAACGAAATCCAGTGCAAAATTATTTTAAGCGATAGATAGGGAACGTAGCAAATCCAGTTATTAAATTTAAAAAGTAAAAAGGAATCAGACTTTCTGAGCGCCGTAGACGAGTCAATAGCAATTTGACACAACAGTGTGCTTATGAAATACAAACAAAGTAGGTACCACCTAAAATTTCTCGATACATGTAGAATTTTTTAGATGACACTATAAATTATAATTAAGTAATTATTATATAGCGCAGCTACACTGTAATCGTTTATTTTGATATATTGTGGTTTGGTTTTCTTTCATAAGTGACTCAGCTCATACTATTATGCCTATCTTAATCTGTATACGTGCCAAATCATAATCTACTTTTATAACACATTTGCTCGTAAAGGGTCTCTTATTTCACCAATTTCAATATCGTAATGTATGTCATTACGTACTTGTGCGTTATTGTTATGTAAAACGCACGACTTTCTTTTTAATAAGGTAAAACGTACGGCTTATCAAGATGCTCCGTTTAAAACGAACGGTACTTTTTTAAATCTTAGCAAAGAGTTTTTATGTCAGAAAAGTGGTCAAAATTTGATGAATAAATTGACTTTGGGAGATAAAAAATAAAAAAAATAAACATTTAATTCTTTAATTTAATTAAATTTTGACAATAAATTACAACCATTTATCTGTAACAAAAACAAAAAAAAGATTAATTTACTTTATTAGTAATACTGGCTGTAATTGTGCCTTTGCCTTAAAAAAAGCGCTGATGCGCGCGCATCGCTAATTTGTGAACAAGTAAAAATTATTCCGCGCGCTTTTTCTTTTCGATGTATTGTTTTTATTTGAAAATATCGTCAAATTATGATAAATTTATTAATTCTACACCACCAGAAGTCTCAGAGGCAGCGAAAAAGGCTACTCTAAAAATCGACCGATAGATACTTACAAGCGTATCAAAATTTCATCTTATGGAAAACAAGGAAAGATGCAAATTCAGTACGAGTTTTATTTATTTCCTCGCAAATATGTTATAAAACGTCGTATGACATACGTGCGCTTTGATAATTACAGCCTCTGCTTTCTTGTAGCCCTCGCCTACGGCTCGGGCTAGCAATATCGCCTCGGCAGTAAATTTTCAACTTACCGCACTTATATCATAATGTACTATTACAACAGTATCTCATATTCATTGCCGAGTACCAAAATAGATCATCACAGGAAAGTATTTGCTGGACCAATAGCGTTCCACTAGAGTACAGAAAAGCTTATGCAAAAACGTGCTGAAGTGGACGACTTTTTTATGTTTTATGCATTTAAGATGTGCATCATGTGTGTGTCATGTGACATCACATTAATAATTAATGCCTTTTCTCTATTGAATTGGATCTGGTAAACACAATGATCAAAATTTTAAATAAATATGTACCGTTTTAACGATCTCAAATACCTTATCGATTTGTCAATTAATGAGAAAATATTGTATTAGGGATGCATGAAGAAGCCTCCTCGTGTAGCGCAGTTTGTTCCGCCAGTTACTCAACTGAACCGAGCGTTCGGCGCATCCTGGGGTCCAAGTCTGCTATTTTTATAAATTCATCATTCCAACACGATCCCATTGTCATTTTGCTAAAAGTTCGTAATCTGCTATATTCATAATGGTCGATCATTGGTCAGCCATTTTACGCCATTTCTTTTAATGGAGTGTCAGTGGTTGCCATTGGAAAGTCATAATGACGTCATTATGTTAGTAGATTACCAAACTTGTCAAAATCAACAATTATGAAATCAATGATAGACCATTCTGACACTTGTAATAGCAGACTTGAGGCCCTGGACAGTCACACCCATTATTCGGCTGGCCAATTCTTCTCTTGCAGTGGTAGGGCTAACACCCGCCTGGTTTGCGATCACCCATCCACCGGAGTCCGGCGTCATGCAGCCTGCTGTGTTTCGCCGATGCGTGGGAGTCGCAGTGCCTTAGGCATCTTCTGGGCACGCTCGTCCCATCATAGACCTCATCCATCGCTTTCCATCAGGCGTGATCGAGGTCAAGAACGGGCCCATTCAGCAATAAAAAAATAAAAAGCATTTATTGAGAAAACCGATGGAACATACTAAACTATACATACCTACACCCCGTATAAAATAAAATAGAACACTTTTAATTCAAACAGTCCAGGTTCGTAATAAATTTACTAAACATTCTAGTGTTACTAGGTATAGACTCAGAATAAGATAGGTACAATTAAAATTCATCATCGGGGAATCCCACCGATCTGCGAACACACTGAGAATACTATTGGTTAGGCATACCTGATCAACAAAAAACACAATATAAGGTGGTCGAAGAAAAAAAATACACAAAGATAATAAAAACGCTCTTGCATGTACCTGCGATCAAGGGGCGAATATGTTAAGCAATTAGAGCGCCTTCACACTAGCGTTTGTCCAGCGTAGGCGTTCGATAAACGTATACGCAGCGCAGACGCCGCGACGACGCGGCGCAAGCATCGCGTTGTCGCGGCGTCAGTGCAAGAGTACATGAATACGCTGCGCTAGTACCGCAGGTGCGCGACGCATGCGCCGCGTTACTGCGGAGTCATGTACAATCCTGTTCACATTCGACCTCTCCCCGCCACCACGCACGGGGCGCACGAGGCGCGCGGCTGTGCACTGACGCCGCGACAACGCGACGCCTGCGCAGCGTCGTCGCGGCGTCTGCGCTGCGCATACGTTCATCGAACGCCTACGCTGGACAAACGCCTACGCTGGACAAACGCTAGTGTGAAGGCGCTGTTACTTAAGTTTCAAACAAATTCCTTTCCCACATAGCGAGCGCACGTCACCTTTCTTCAAAGTGTTATTTTCATTCAAGTTGAAATTAAACTACACCCTATTTTAATTCCTTGACTGTAGGTAGGAATTAAAAAACGTCGGTATAGATATTAAAAACCAGTTAATTTTTTAAGTCATTGATCACATTATTTTTCTTCATGTGTTTCCTAATTTGTGGGCCACCATAGTTTTCCCATCATAAACTAAAACGTGTTGTGTTTACAAATCCTTAACACGTCTAGTCGTGTCGTCTATTTTAATTCTTTCAATATCAACAACCGCTAAAAACTCATAACAAACTAACCGCATATTTAAGACGGGATGTTGCGTTAGTGAAAATTTTACCTCAGTTTTTCTACTCAGATCCTTGGTAAAGCATATTTTTCTTTTTACTGCAACTCCGAACTACATAGTTGAATAATTATATCTCAGTTGCAATGTAATTCATCTTCTTCCTTATCATAAAATCATATACCTACTTAAATAAAAAAATTACCTGCTTTGTTAATTAATATGTAAATGCATTCAAGCACAATAGAGCAATTTATTGGCATAATTGGAGGTTGATTAGATAAGGAACATGTCTTTCTGCCTGATCGTCCTTTGTTTTTAATAATATTATTTTTATATCAATGTTACTAACACTAGAATATAAGCTGTGTTTAATACTAACCAAATATGGATCACTGTTGTCTGAAATAAATGGATTTTATTTATTTATAATAATTCTATGCATTCGTGTTCAGTTTCCAGTCCCGTTTTTAATTGAACTATGTAAAATGACAAAGTTTATGTCATAACACTCATTACATAACAAGTTGCAAATACATTTTTATCAAGAAGTACTAAGAGGTTCTTAAGTTGATTTATTTATTATCCATTCACCCACACCACATTGAAGGTCTTCTTTTTTTATTTTAGACTAGCGGCCTGTCCCAGCTTTGCACGGGTGGACATTAATTTTTTTAACATTTTATTTTTTCTTGCAATTAAAGAGCCTATATTAATCAGTGATAATGTAGTATTCAAATGGTGAAAGAATTTTTTAAAAACGGTCCAGTACTTTTTGAGCCAATTCGTTACAAACATACATACAAATCTTTCCTATTTATAATATTAGTATAGAAGACGACTTATTAGTCAAATCGCACGAATTTAATCGCCCGAAACATGCGAATCAGTTTAAATATCATTCTTTTTTCTATAGGCGACTCACGCGAAGTTAAAACAAAATGTACTCTGTAAACAGTTAAATTAACTTTTTGTCAGTCGCCTATACAAAAAATAATATTATTTAAAACTGACGATTCGCATGTTTCGGGCGAGTAAATTCATGCGAATCAACTAATAAGCCTAGATTTCAGTGTCTCTTCTACGTAGGTAGGTATATTTATAGTCTATTTCCGTCAAAAAGTGTCAGTTAATTACGTAGGTAATACCTGCCATCATCATTGTTCTCTCGCCCTTAAATCAATCACATCATATTAATGACAGCGTTGATTATTCAGTCATCTAGGTACAACAGTGCTATTCTGTAAAAATCTCACCGTGAAAACTAAGGTAAAGTGAGCTGTCATTCCACCTGATGTTAGAGGTTGCCTCCATTGATAGTTCACTTCACGCTCACTTCACCTATGTTATCACGGTGAGATTTTTACAGAATCGATAGGCAGTATATTACTATAAATGGTTGAAATTCAACACTGCCGACGAAAACTAAGCAGTTTTGAGTAACTATTAATTTTAATGTATTCTTAATTATTGTAGTGTCCTCGACACGAATTAAACCAAAATTCCGTACTAAAATTAGATCTATCCGGGTTAAACATGAATGAATTTCTCTTAGCAGTGTGGGTTTACCAATCTTGTGTCTAAAATATAAAATGACGATTTTCTTGCGTCTATCCCGAAATCGGTTAGCTATTTAGCAGTTCAAACACGACGTTTGATGCTGTATATCAAACGGTACCTCAGCATCTTGGGCCACATCCAGCTATGCAGCAATAGTTTGGTTAACTGTTGGGTTAACTGTTATGTAAATGGTTTTATCGTAAATATTTCAAAGACTTCTAGTTTAGTTTTGCCCATAAATGTTTAGCCCAGAAACTAACGGGATGTGTTGACTTTTAGGGCTGTGTTGAGGGGCAAAATACAAATTTTCTTATGTTTTTTGCAAATTGCAGGTCAGTGTCAATTGTAAGTTTATAATAATATGATTTGCCACCGTAAAAAATATGACTTTACAGAATTATAATCATTAGAATCAGCAATACAAACTCTTGACCAATTCTAACTAAAATAGTCATTCAATAGGGTAATATGAACTTAGAGAGTTGTGTTGATGATTTTTATAATTATAATTCTGTAAACAAATATTTGTTACGTCCGCGAATCATTAGATCAACAAACAACCTGGGGCCCAAGTCTGCTATTTTTATAAATTTATTTATTTATTTAAACTTTTCGCACAGAAATGTACAAAGGCGGACTTAATGCCTTAGGCATTCTCTACCAGTCAACCAAGGGTGGTGAAGAGATTAGATGGCAGATGCTTAAGTTGAGAGGAACAATGAAGAAAAAAAAAGCCTGTTAAAACTAGATACACAAATACATAAATAGGTTATATACACATACATACTATAATAAATATATAAATATGTACTAATGATATATATATAAATATATATATATATATATACAAATTCAAGGGAGGGAGATGTTGAGATGACACTACTCTATTTGTGTTGAAAATAACTCTGCAATTTCCGCTTAAATACATACCGACTGGTGGCCGTCCTGATATCAAGAGGAAGCGCATTCCAAAGAAGAATGGACTGAATATGAAAGGAAGAATTCGTCATTTCAACACGATCCCATTGTCATATTGCTAAAAATTCGTAATGTGCTAAATTCATAATGGTCGATCATTGGTCGGTCAATGGTCTCGTAATAGAATTGTGTTATAATAACATTGTAGTATTGCCATTATTATAAAACCCATTAGTAGAAATGATTTTCGAAAAACTACTACTAAATTTCATGCTAGATTTCATTTAATATATATTTTTACATATTACGTACTTGTCATTATGTACAAGATTACCATTTCATGCCATTTCTTTCAATAGAGTGTCAGAGGTTGACCATAAAAAAAAAAAGAATTGGAAAGTCATAATGACACCATTATATTAGTAGATTACCAAACTTGTCAAAATCAACAACTAAGAAATCAATGATAGAACATTCTGACACTATTGTAATAGCAGACTTGAGGCCCTAATACTGAGCTACAAATTGCAAAAAATGTAAGAAAATTTGAATTTCGCGGGCTACCCTGACGCTTTCGCCTGAAAATCCTTACCCAAAAAAAGGAAACCGGAATCAACCTGTACTCTATAATATTTTCTTACTGTGACCTAAAAAACATGGTCAGTCATAATACATCATTTTCGTACATCTATTTATCATTCTATTTTGGTACATTGCAATAAGGCAAACTAAATAAAAACACAACATGTACTAGCATAGCACGTGCCTCGAATTGACGTCATATTTTGTTTTGGTTATATTAACTATCCTATTATGTTAGTTTGCTTAGGTAGTTGAAGCAGGTAACTAAGTGAGTGTAAAAAACATGCTCAATCTTATGATTCTGAGAACATTAAGCTAGCAGGAAACAAGTGAATCCAATTCATTCGTGGATCAGTTGCGTAGTGTTGTATCGTAAATAGAGTCGTATCAATAATATTTCTATAGGTATTTTATCTTTTTTTGGAGAAACGAAGGGCTATCGGAAGGTTCTGTATTTTAGTTGACGATTGTTTTAGTGTACTGTGTAAAATATATCTTTATATACCTAATAATTGGAATATCGAGCAATTGAATTCGACATGGATATCGCATTAGCTAAGGTAAGAAATGAATTATATTGCAATACGTATTATGTAGGTATTTAATTTGAACACCTAGTTAGATCTTCATAAATTGGCTGCAGTATGTTTTTACAAATATTGAAAAAATAATAACACCCAATTCAGAACTTTTTGGTAAAATAAATACGTTAATTTTCGGTAAACATGACGCATAAAAAGAACACAAACACAAAAAAAATAAAATTTGGGGGAAATCATGCGTCACATCTACGCAAAACGGCCATCGTTTAGCATAATTCTAAGACCCTATGCGTGACAGATGGTTTTCTATGGTTTTCAGCGACAGTCGATCGATTGTAGGTAGGTATTTCATTGCTGCAGTCGTTTCAGCTTGTACCTAGGTATCATATTATATACAATACATATCATAAATTAAAGTCGCTTTTCGTGTCGGTCTGTGTGCCCGCGTTGTTCTTTTAAACTACGCAACGTATTTTGATGCGGTTTTTACCATTTTTTAGAGAATTTTATTTTTTGAAGGTTGATGTGTTTAAAAACCTATCTTCTGCCCGCGAATTCGTCCGCGTGAAATTCCGGTCCTCGACCCACCGCCGACTTTTTTTTTTTGTTTTTTGTCGTAGCGTGATGTTAATTATCGTTTAACCTTCTTCATGAATTAGGCTATCAAATTCAAAATATTTTTCAAATCTAACTGGTAGTTCCAGAGATTAGCGCGTTCAAACAAAAAAAAAACTTTTTATATTAGTATATTATATAGATTTTTTTTTTCTGAGGCACAAACAACACGCACAGAAAGCACGCTATACTGATGGTCCCGGCCGTCATTCGTGGATCTTTAACAGTCGTTACGGCTCGTCAGAAGCCCCAAAATCTAACAACCCGTCTTGCCAAGGGGTATCGTATTACCCAGTAACTGGGTTGTGGAGGATAAATAGGCAATCGCTCCGTGTAAAAAGTCAACCGGATGCAGCTGAATACCAGTAATTCAGCTGCATTCGGTTGACTGGAAGCCTACTCAAATGTAGTTTGGAAAAGCCTTGGCAGGTGATGATGGCAAGTATTATGAATTTAAATATAATAAGATTCTGAATCGAGGAATCGGCACCAGTAAGGTAAACATGTATATAAAATTATAATTGATTAACTGTGTCCAATTTACCTGCCCATGGATTTAATCGTTGAAGCCGACTCGGCTGGGCAACGTTCGAGAAGCTACGTAATATCTTCTCACCTTACATACCACAGTGCCTCTCGAAAAAAGGCTTTGACCAGTGCTTGTTGCCAGTGATGACTTATTGGCACTGAAACGTGGTCTCTCACAATGTGCCTAATTAAAAGGCTGAAAGTCACCCAAAGGGCAATGTATGTAAAGGGCTATACTTGGAGTTTCCCTACGTGATCGAATCAGAAGAACCAAGGTAACTGACATAGCCCGAAGGATCGCCAACTTAAGTAGCATTGGGTAGGGCACATATAGCTAGTATTGTAGAACTATGTTGTTTATAAATGACTATGGAATTTTCCCTTGGTAGATGAAACAAACATTCAGATGTTTCGCAAACAAACCAACATAATAGTTTCAATCAAATGGTTTAGTTAGATATGTTACACCTAGGTATTTCATTATGCTTAATTAGTCCTTACACCGAAACGCCACTCACTACTTTTTTACTTTTTTCAGTTCTTAATACAATGGATAATGTGTGAAAATATTCTGCTAACCACAAGTATGGCTCTGAAGGAAGTTGTCAATGAAGATGCCAATTCAAGACAGAAAAGATCACCAGCCTCTTTATTTGGATTTAATCTGGGAAATCCAATTTCAGCAGCTGGAGAAACTTTCAGTAGTATCGGAAACATATTTTCCGGTAATCGTGGGAATACACGTCACAATAATTACCATGAACAGCCTTATAGGCAGACTTATGAGAGAAACACCAACACGTTTTCACCAATAAGCATTCCAAACAGAAGTAGAACACTAAATTCAATGACGCAAGATGATTTTCTGCAAGGGGATAGGTATATTTGGCCACAGGAAAACAAAAGTGAAGATTTTAAAAAAACAGTACCTGATCAAAAACAAAATCCCAATACAAAACCAGTGCATGCAAGAAACAATGAGGCTCCTGAAACTACAGGCGATAATCCAGAAAATGAAGATATTAATAATCAGCTATTGGATTACATATTTCAAAAGCCAGAATTTAATGGTGACGGTGCAGGTACAACTGTGGATAACAATATTGACTTTGTAACGGAAACTGGAGAGTACGAAACTGTAAGTATATTTTATAATTTTAAAATTCTAGCAGAACCAGACCCCGTACAAGATGGCGGGACGAGCTGGAGAAAACAAACGACCAGTGGTTCACTTTAACCCTGCGTCGAAAGAGCTGGAACTGATGGGAGTGGCCTCTGCGCAGCAGATGATGCAGGCTAACAGTAACAGTAGAACCTACCTACTGAATGAAACCAATCCCTTACTTACCGTACTTGCTAAGTACAGTAGTATCCACTCGGTTATTGGATCGTGCTCATGCTGATTTGGAGCATGTGTATTTTAGGTCCTAGTTGCTTTACCTTACGGACACTTTACCAGGCGAGACATCACTGGGTTCAATCCCCAGGGGAAGCAGTTTTCCTCACTAAAATCTTGCTTGTGTAGTGATTGTAAACTCCTTGCCAAGGGTGCCCACTACACAGTTTTTAATTTAACAACTGGAAGATAGTTATTACGCAGCGGGATTGTCCGAAAGGGTTACCGCTACCCCCGAACATAAAGGGCTGAGGAAGGAACACGGGTGGGTTTTAGTCAGTAAGAGTCTGACACTCCCTTCTGCTCCACCCAGAGCGGGAAGGGGTCATTTGATGAATTCCAACCTATAAAAAAAAGATAGTTATTACAGCATTTCATAAATTATAATTATGTAACTAAAGTAGGCATAAGCAATTAATTTTTCTATGAATTCTAATGAACAAAAAGACCTTCCACATCAATTGAATATAATGATTGATCAACAATAATACGATGCTGCTTATCTGCCTCGACTCTAGATCATTTGCAACTTCTATTCTCTTCGCGTATCAAGTGTACACTCAACAGCAAAATTAGATGATGAAAATCAGAAATTCAATACTAATTAATGAACGGAGTTCGCGTCAGAACTGTGTAGCGTCGAAGTAGTAAATGTTTGGTATAATTTACAATCACATAACGACACTTCGACGCCACACAGTTCTGACTCGAACTCCGTTCATTAGTATTGAATTTCTGTTTTTCATCATCTACTTTTGCTGTTGACTGTACGTGTACCGATAACAATTAAACTTCTATTATGTCTGCTAATTAGACGCACGACGGGTTATTACCTATCTATATATGTATGTATATACATAAATATTATAAACTGAAGTTGCTTTTCGAGTCTGTCTACATGTGCGTTGTTCTTCAAAACTACTCAACGGATTCTGATGCGAATTTCACCATCATTATGTACAGTCAGCAAAGGAGATAAGTATGCAGGGTCGTCGAATATAGTTGAAGTTTACTAAGAAACCGATTGTTGTTTTCGAATGAAATTTAATTTGATAAATGAACTGTTTGTTTTCTATTAATTACATTAAATTTTATTCGAAAACATCAATCAGTTTCTTACTAAACTTCAACTATAATCGACGACCCTGCATACTTATCTCTTTTGCTGACTGTACATATATGTGCATAAAATTTACATGACTGTAATAAAGAAATCTCAATGTTTTGTCAACTCGAAAAACCGTGCGAAACAGTGGCGGGTCGCTTGTATATAATAAGAATATTAATAGTTCACTACTGGTTTATTCAATTTCAGACTACGGGGTTGAGTTTGCACCAACGAATCCTGCCTGCAGCTGCTGTGGCAACACTTTTGGGATAAATCTATGATTTTTAGCATTTTCCACGGCAAAGTTCTGTGTGGAGGCATGACTCAAAGAATCTAGAAACGTCTTCCATATTGTTCATCATAAATTCAGCAACTACGGATCCATCTTCGTTGTATTCTACATAAAGAAGATTTTGAACTGCGGCGTTAGGATCAACACCCTTTTCCTTTTTGTCTTTCGTTTTCTTTCTCCCTCTAACCTGACGTAACAACAAAGGGCTGTTAATGATTAGAACTGTTCTTCTTTTTCCTTTGGGGTACGTTGTCATGTTAATGGATATATTTGTTGTGCTATTTTTAATTGTAGTGTAGTATTGTGTATTTTAACTGTTGTAACTGTTTTCTCGGTCATGTTCTCAGTGGCATTTTTCATAAGTCTACAAAAACGAAAAGATTTATGTATATCGCCATACAGACACTGATTAAACCTGAATTAGCAAGAGTGCTTGCTGATTTAGTTTTCCGGAGACTAGTAGGTAATATTAATCAGATTTTTTATTGAATTCAGGTTGATTAATTGAGAATATTGAAATAATGACATAAAAGCAACGGATTATGTTAAGTTTACTCTACTTATAAGCTAGCATTAGTGTATTCTTCAAAAGAAATATAAAAAGTAATCATAATAAATAATGCAAAACAGATGTAAGCACTAGCGACACCAATAGCGTACAAATTTAATCACACAGAAATACTACGCCACCCTTGTATAAAAATGCCATTGAAAAAACATACCCATTTTCTAATTCAACTGTTGCTGTCGGTACAGTATTGTTACAAAAAGCAGACGCAATTATAATTCCGAAAATCTGTAAAGAAATCGAGTTTTTATAGTTTTAATAATAAGCTAAAGAAAATAATTTTCCTGGTCTTTTATTACTCACGGGTAGACATTTTAGATTAATCATTGTAACTAAGCGTTTTAATTGGGCTCGCTAATTACAAACCTTTTTCTCATGAAAAAATTATGGCACCATAAAAATTATCAGCTGCAACAAATCGCTTAGCAGTTAATTTTCTAATTAGTTGCTCTACAGCCCCTTTAGCCGGTTGCAAACGCAGCTGCCAAGCATTAGCTCGAGTTCAATTCCTTTGTTGAGCAAAGTGCTTTTATTTAAGTATACTTTGTTCTTAGAATAGAAGACTTGTATTTGTCTAAGAATGGTGATTGCATTTATAAACTATCAACATACATGATTGTAAAGATATTATAGTGGCGCCCCATACCGTAAAAATGTCAAACGGTTTTCAAGTAAGTACCTAGATTTTTTTTAAAGAAACTATTGAATTTTATAATCTTTATTTTGTTTGATCAAAACTTGATTCAAACTGATTATTTATTGTATTATCTGACATTCACCCCTTTATAAGTGAAGCTGCAACCGACACGTACGAAAGTTGGCATTTCTTTCTTTTTAGTAGGCATTAAGCTCATCTTCTCCCAGGTATACTGCGGTATTTCCTTGCGTTCAATGAACCAGCAGATATTATAGCCTACACTATCTGCACATCTGACATTATTACAAAGTTTTGCATCTGAAGACAGTTTAATTCTTAAGAGTTAAGAAGCTTGAAAAATTTAAAACAAAAATTACTAAATAAATTCGTAGGTAGGCAATAATTGAATAGACGAGTTGCTGGAAATAAAATAGTAGGCGGCAACGCTGTCAACGTGATGGAAACAAAACTGCAGAAAATAACCTTTATTCAAGAAGGACAAATATCTAATTGTTGCGAAAATATTATTTAACTTCTTTGACTTTTAATTGTATAAGAATGGTAAGTTCGTTGGTAAATTTCAGGTAAATTAAGGCACCTAAGAAGGTGTAGGTACAGGTAGAGAATTTTAATCGTATTCAGGTAACACAATAACAAAAAAGGTAGTGAGGTGAAAAAAGAATGAGCGAAATCGAATGAACTTTGTATTGTTATGTTCATAAGGCATAGTTTTAATTTAATTTAATAACTTAAACTGTCAAAGACAATAATTGCTATTTAACAGCCCGGAGTCTGGAATTTTCCCGGTTCATAGCAATAGGCTCGCCCCTATTACAGGGGACTTAAACATAATTTGCAAAATGTAGGTATTACTACAGGGACACCTCTGCCTAACTCCTTATGGAATACAGGCGTGATTTTATATTGTGTCAACTATTTGTACCTTTCAGTCTTTTCACAAATTCGTTGACTACACCAACTTTTACTTCAGTTTTAGTATGGGAACATTATTTTGTTTCGAACTGTCGTAACTATACTCCATTTGTTTAGGTAAATAAAGGTAAACAAACTGCAAACTGCAGTTGCAAATATTGCCCTATGCGTATATGAATACGGATATTTACTTTAGCAATTAGAACGGAGGATTCATGCCAATGTTAATCGCAGAAAATATTATAATACATTATATTATTGCTTACGTTTTTGTAGATATAGACGACCTCAGTCAGTCCGCACGCGCTGCGCGGTACGGGCTGATTGACAGAAAACAGTAGGTAGTTTAATGGCTGATTTTTCCAACGCCGGATAATTTTATCCAAGGAATAATTTTAAATTTTTTCCATACAAAATCTGTCAGACGTCAATTTCATTCCACGAATAAAAATTATCTGTCCATGAAAAATCAGCCTTTGATCATTGAATTTGAACGATGCATTCAGCGCTTTTATGGGACGATTGTGTGAAAATCCACGAAACCCCAAGGTGGGTCAGTGGGTTGTTGAAGATTTTACGTGGAGGAAGTTGATAGAAAATAAGTTTATTTGCGGCAAACATGACGCAGAGAAAAAACACAAAAAAGAACAAGTTGGGGGAAGTTACTGTATCTAAGGTAAAAGCTAGTCTACTGCTATATTTTATAACTAAGGAAATCTCTTGTATCTGTGCGAAAATACATACTTCTTTTCACCCATCTTTCTTCTACAAGTACCTACCTATCAGTAACCTCGTGAAAAATTATTATTAAAAGTAAACACACACAGGTATGTACTGACTAACTTTAAGTTCCAAAAAGTGCGCCTACGGTCTTTTGTCAACAATATCCGTGTTCCCAAAAAGTTTTTCAGATAATTGAAAGGACCAACCTGAAGAAATTGAGTTTTCATTAATCATAATTTAAATTAGGTATTAGAGGTGTATGATGCAGCGCATTTTCAGCTAGTGAGTTCTCTCATGGTTCTCTGAAATTATACAAGATATCTCTGCCACGAGTTGCTAGCCTATGCACTTGCTCATCATCAGTAAATAGATACCTATAATCCAAATTGATGAAAGTTTAAACAGGATTTATAATGAGAAGGTTTCTTCTAATGCTATCGCGATAATGAGAACTACACTTCGCGCACTCTCTGTTATACAACGAAACGTGAGCGGTGTGCGCGTTTTCGCGACAATTTAGTCATAGCTATACAAACGTTTACTACCACCTCTCAAGAACCGGAAAGATTGCCAAGTTAATACATCAAGCACGTTTGAGAAATAAGTCGTAGGTTTATGGCTGCCGATTGCACATCAAAGAAAGCTGCACATTAATACCTACTTAAAATAAAAGGTAAAAGTCGACTGTCAGGTTGTAAACAAGGTGAAAATTACCTGTATCTACTACTGGATATTCTATGTACGTAGGTATTCTAACCTCAAAAGAGATATTCTTTTGAGGAAACCTTATGAGTGTTTTGCATACAATCGTTCGAAGTTTCAAGGACGCGTCCAGTCATAAATATCTAATGTTCATAAACAACTTCAAATAACTTTTACTGCTTACTTTTACTTTATAAACGCGTAAAAAGACGTCACAGTTCGTTGTTACTAGCAGAAATATACACCTTATAGGTACGTTACACGACAACACATCAAGCTATATGTATATACATTTGTAGTTTAGGTTGACTTATCATTGTACGAAAAGCCTTTAAAATGCGAGGTCAGCTAAAACTGGAAATGTATAGCTTGATGTGTCGTCGTGTTGTGTCTATTATTTAGATTGTTTCCAATAGTTTTGAAGGATCTACGATGCGATGGTGAGCTACTATTTCTCTGCCAGGATTCAAAAGAAACAGTGTAACCTCATGTATAACTTTTTGGTACAAAAACAACATTGTGAGGTGTATCATTACTTTTACCGTAACTTAAAAAAGGCCATCGGAAAAACCAACGACTCAAGTAATTTCCCTTAACATGCATGCATATTTCACAGTTACACCGTTAATATTTGATGTATCGAGAGAAAGTCACCGTTGAAGTTACACATTATTTATTTTGTTTTTTAAATCACCTTGAATCATTTTATCATTATCACTCTCAGCTCGTTTTTACCAACTGCCTCCTTTACTTTGTCCCGTGTCCCGATTTATTGGCATCTTAATCATTTCTAGTTTTTTACCGTTTTTTCTAAACGGTTCCATGTTTTGAGACATTAATTTAACCAAGTAGTTGTCAGTTGTCTGCTTGGCCTTCTTTGTGGTGTAAGTAAGGGCACATGAGATATTCATATAGATAATCACACTGTTTGTTGATAGGAATCAACTAGGAAGGATTTTTCAACCATGAATATAAAATATATATTATATATAATTAGTACGTTTGATGATTAGGCCAAGGTCTATTGGTAGGTATTAATATTTTAGGAGTATAAGTGACAGCTACTTGCAATCACTAAATAATGCTATCTACCATTTATTTTTGATATAACTGTAGCCTTCGCAGTATTGTGTGGCTATTGATATATCCAAGTAGTCTCGTTGCCCACATTCTTTCTACATGACATATCTAGGTATCTGAGGTAAAGTATCGTAATGAAATCGCCATATTTAGATAGTAAAAACTTGAAGTACGAATTGACGTGTTGTTTGACATAATCATTAGTCTAACAATACCTACACGTCTTACATTATCGCATCACGTCATCATCTCGTGTAGGTACCAACTGAAACTCCAAGAGAGTTTATTAACGTAATTAACTTTATGTGTATTCTTATTCTAAGGAAGGAAATGTTACTTTTATATTTACATTTGAGTACCTACTTACCTGCATTTATAACATTCTGTGCGAATTTTTATTTTTTCAAATTATTATTAAAGATATGATAAGATCTTCATAATTTATATTGGGTTAACAACCTTTAAAATATTCCAAATTAGGAGCGTATTTACTTTAAACTCAATTAGTACGTGGCTGGTCTTCAATTCAAAAGGGATCGTGTTACTAAGTAATTCCAAAAAAAAAAATGTGCATGCAACTTGTATTGGAGCCGAAGATCTACAAGGCACAAGGATTTAAATAAAATTCACTGGACTACATCATCTGAAAATATTTCTTATATTCCTCATAGCTGTTTTTTTTTCAACCCAAGTGTGAGTATTGACAGAATAATGCACTTGCTGCAAGGCGTTTAATTAAGACCTGTAATAACGCGTGACTTGCATCCTCATCCTAAGACGAATAGTCATCGCATCCAGACATTCATTTAAGACTGATTTAGGTACTCGATGGTGAGAAAATGGTAGCCAAGTGATAACGTCTACGGTTCGAAAACGGACAGGTGCTTTACTTGGTGTAAATTAGTTCATCACCACTGCTCTCAAAACCGTGAAGGAAAACATCGTGAGGAAACCAGTATGTCCTAGAACCAAAAAATTCGAAGAAATGTTACATCTACTAATCAGCACAGGACCCACTTGGTGGATTACGGCGCACTCCCTCTCACCGAGGGGAGGCCTGTATCACAGCAGTGGGTATAGACTGATTATACTACACGATGCAAGTTTCTTGCCTTGCAACTTTTATTTCAAACTCAATACCTACACAAATGTTGAAAAATAATCACACATTAAGAACATAGGGAATATTCAATACCATAAACGCAGCGCAAGGAAGATGGTTTATCAATTTATCATGAATACTTAAAAAAATCATCATATAATCTAAACTAATATTAAAAAGAGAAAAGATTGATTTTTGATTGACACTTTCAAGTTAAAACGTCTGAATGGATTTGAATAAAATGCAAGTGCCAAATGCGTGGCATAGCATACTACAAATAATAGTAACTAATAGTGTTATACTAATAGTGTTTTACAAGATCACTCAATTGAAAATTGTCCACTCTGAGTGATCCATATAAACCGTTATAAATCTTAAACGTGGCTTTGAAACGAATCGAAATTTTGTTTAGCAGCTTTCACAAATCCTTCACAATTAATTAAAATGCAAATTATAAACACATAGGCAGTATATTCTTGAATACGCGTTATGGCTTTTTCTTCAGTTGTCCAGATTGAGAAATCCAGTTAATGAGTTCTAACTTTCTTTGTTTAGATTTCACAATTTTTTTTACTTTACCATGAAGTTTTCGCAATTATTTCCTAAATCCTTTTATAATTTGGTTGGGATTGGAAGAGTTTTTCGAAAAGATCTCTCAATCCACACGCACATACTTTTAATCCATATATTCCCACAGGATTGAGACTTATGCAGGTAAAACCGTGGGGTGTAACAACTAGTAGATAATAATTTTGATAGAGCAAAAATTCAGTTTGTCATTAATGCAGAGCCTGCTGGGTTTACAACTCGGACTGCAGGATATTTTAATAATTAAATAACTTTGATGATTCTATTTGCCAAGCTGTCAATAAATCAATCAATTTATTGCAATATTTAAGAAGATATAAATAAGATAAAGTTTAGTGATATAGCGAAAATACAATGTATTGGCCCTATTTTTTTATCTGTATTAGAAAGTAGGTGTAAAAACTTAATTAATCACTCCAACCACATCATTCTCATCGTTTATTCTAGACCATATCAGTGGCTTAATTTTGTTTTTAATTATATTTTTGTAACTGAAAATTAAATAGGTAGGTACCTACATAACCATTAAACGGAGCACCTCATCTCACACGAGCTATAGGTTCTGTCCCGCAGTAGATAATAATACATGAAAACGTGATCCTATAAAATAAAAACATTTATTCATTTACTTCTTACAATACAATATTATCTATAGGCCAACCGCTTAACTGAGACGTTGCCTGAGTTTGCTGCGCGGCCGCCGTGCCCTCATTTCAGAAGTAGACAGTGACCTGTCGCTGCCAGCCGTGGTCGAGTCGATGGTCGGCAGCGAAGAGTCCTGGAACGCGGTGGTTTCCTTCTGCGAAACAGTCGTCTCGCAAATGGAGGCTGTGGAAAGAGAGAGGGAGATCTCGTCCACTCACCCGGCCCCCAGCAGGCGCCCTCTTCCAGCCCCCCTAAATAGGTCCAGGGGTGACGGACTCGAGGACGTCCGTCGCCCCCTACACATCAGGACCCGAGGTGGCGGCGCGTAGTGTTCCACGCGCGCCCCTCTTAGACGTCGCGGGGGGATTCAAACACCTCACTCGGCCCCTCCCCCGACCCAAGGAGGCCCGCAGTGGCGGGCCGGCACCAGTCGGGGGTTGCGGAAGGATCGTACGTTCTCGCGACCCCCGGCGTAGGTATCAGATGGAACACCGGGGTAGTTTTTAGTCAATAAGAGTCTGACAGACCACGCCGCTCGCCCCAGAGCGGCGGACATTCATGAAGATTTTTCACCTCGGAAACAAAAAAAAGGTAGCTGCGCGGTGCGGGAGGGGTGATAGTTGTCACAAGTTGACGAATCACTGAGCTCTCGCATCACGTCACCACACTCCTCCCGCACCGCGATGCTACCTCAGGCAACGTTTCAGTTAAGCGGTCGGCCTATACCATATGAATTCGTGGATCAAACCTAGTTTACTTCAGGGCCTAGCTTTATCTTTTACGATTTCCATGATTCTACTATAAAATATACGTTAAATTAATATTTTGATCGTAATAATTAATTTGTTTAGCAGATATACCTAGATCGTTAAGTCCAGTATAAGTGTCACATAAAATATCCAATATTTCAATCAAACAAGATTTAGTAACAAATGTTTTATAACAGTTCCAAACTATTATATTGGAAAAAGCCTTTTATTTAAATAATTACAACATTCACATTTAGTGGAAGAATATAACTTTTATTTCCTTTGACATCTTATTTTTAAATTGACATAGAAGTTGTAGCAGGAACATTTTCTTCTTAATATATCATAGACACAATATTATCTATAACACAAACAAAACAGAAAACATAGTTCATAGGTCACTTGCATAATCTGTGTGTATCTCAATGTATTGAAAAACAGCAACATTCACGATAATAATAATCATTTCCCACATTGTCAGCATAATCATACATAGTGGTATAATTTATATGAAAAACGAAACATTTTGGAATATTCATGACTTACCTAATAAGCCTATAATGTTCCCACGGCTGGGACACATGCCTAATCTCCTCGATGGGGAGTGGGCTGTAATCCACCACACGGGCCCAGTGCGGATTGGAAGATGTCAAATGTCTTCGAATTTTTGGTTCTAGGACATGCTGCTTTCCTCACGATATTTTGCTTCACCGTTTTGAGAGTAGTTGTAATGAAATTATTTATTTATTAATGGACTTTGGAAGACTTACAGTTATATACAATAGTAATAAATAACAGTAAAATAATCTGACAGCCAATTACATGTCTTCACGTCTAGAGCTTGTCTGGTATAAAAGTACTGTGGAACAAAATATACACACTGCCAGATGTTGCCAAAAAAAACAAAACAAAAATAAGTTAAAATAAAAATAAAATTTTGCAGGTAGATCATCACCTAAAATATGTGAAAACTAATATAATTTCGACAGGTTATTTCTCATCAGAAGATGTTAAAAATTCAATTAAAAAAGTAAACAAAATCTGAAGAATTCAACCTTTAAAGAAATTCGTAGCCAAACACTTTTTTGCCGAGGTCACACTTGTTTTAAAAAAATCAAAGTCAAACTGTTTGCACACCATAATAAAATACCTACTCACACGCACAACGTACGAATTATATCTGTAGTTAGTAGTTGCAAATGGCACCCGTAATGGTGGATTAAACCGTTTGGATTTGCTTGGAACGTTGAAGTAGAAAGTTGACAAAATATCAGAACAATTAATGTCACCTCGAACCGTCTTCAATAAAAATATACAGTCGGAGATCTCACGACGATTACTTAATGGTAAGAGATGATATTTTTTAGAGAGACTGAGATAGTTAATGGACTGATACGGTACCCCCTGGTGAAAGCATAAAAATTTTATAAATCTTTTTTGTACGCGCTCAATACGGTCAATATATTTGTGATAGCATGGACTCCATATTTCAGATGCGTATTCCAAGTGGCTTCTAACGAAAGTGCAGTATAGATTTTTTGATGTTTTAGCTTGCGTGAAGCACTTAGTTAATCGCATTTTGAAACCAAGGGATTTTGAGGCTTTAGCGACGATGGCGTCAACATGCTTATCAAAAATTAGCAAAAGTAAAGCGCCTGGCTGGGTTCGAATCCATGACCCGCAACTCGTAAGTCGGGGTCGTTAGCACTAGACCACCACCGCTCAATCATTATTATTTACGAGCATGTCAAATATAACATGCTCGTAAATAATAATAATAAGCCATAATAATCTAACAATGATTTGGGGTACATAAGCTTAAAAGAAAATTATAGATCTACATTTTCTGAAGACATATATTTGCGTATGGGTGTACTTATACCTCTACCTACACCTTTGGAGAATACAGGCATTTTTTTTTTTTTGTGGATGGGAAATCATCCAATGACCCCTCCCGCTCTGGGTGGAGCAGAAGGGAGTGTCAGACTCTTACTGACTAAAACCCACCCGTGTTCTTTCCTTAGCCCTTTGTGTTCCCGGGTAGCGGTAACCCTTTCGGACACTCCCGCTGCCCCGGCAGGCTTCGGCCCTTTCGGGCCCCTTCCTTTATGCTGACATCTCTTTGAGGCGCGCGTGGAACACGTACGCGCCGTCCGGCACGGGCCTGGTCCTGATCGGACGGAGATTTACCCATTACTCTCCGCCCGCAGGCCCGCGCCTACGATGGCTGGGAGTCGTCACGCGGCTCCCGACGCCCGGAGCGTCTCCCGCGGCGGCTGGGACGTGAGGCTCTCTCCCTCAGCCGTCCCGCCACCTCCTTCGCTAGCATGACTGCTTCGCAGAAGGAGGTGACTGCCTCCCACTCCCTCTCGCCCCGGACCATGGCTCGAACCAGGGCCGGGCGCGAGAGGTCGCCGCCGCTGCCGATCGCCTCTGCGAGAACACGGCGGTGCTCCGCCCAATTGGGGCATACCGCCACCGTATGCTCCACCGTGTCCTCCGGGCGACCCTCGCAGTGGTGACACCCGGGCGTTTCCTCCCACCCGATGGTGTGCTGGAACCTCCCGAAACACCCGTGTCCAGTGAGGACCTGCGTCAGGCGGTAGGTGAGGGCGCCGTGGCGCCTCTCTAGCCACTCCTCGAAGAGGGGTAGAATACAGGCATGACGTAGGTATTTCCGATAAAATTCAAAGACTGCACTGAATATTCAACTGTCGGTGTTGGGTCGGCCGGCTTACAATACCCAAATTAATATTCTAGAAATGTTATCTGAAATGACGCTTAGCTGCGCAGCACCATTTTCTCCGCTTCCGTACCTGCCTCACGAAAAGTTCCTTGTAATTTGTTTATCTTAGTTCGACAGATCGCTATGATATGAGAAAACCCAACTCGTTTATACTATCTACAATGGCTTGTAGTGTCTGATGTGTAAGCTTGATTACTCCGTTGTTTAACAGACATTCATCACAACTAACTCGCGACAAAATAGCAAAGAAGCATCTTGTTTAAAACTAGAATAATCTGCAGGAATATCATAGAATACATTTGGTATCGAAGCAGTAGGTAAGTACCTACCGATAATTGCAGATGCAATGAAAACTCTCTCAACCAAGAACTATCCTATTTATCGTCCGAATAAATCTCATCACGGAATCTTCGTCGTCTTGTTGCTATTGATCTTTTTCTTCTTCTTCTTCGTGTCGCTGGCATGACTGTATTTTAAATCTTGTTTTCCCAAAACTTTGCCACTTCCACGGTGTTTATATTTTTTTCATTAATGGGTTTGCTCTTGACTCTAGTCTAGGTCAGAGGTGACAGAGACAAAGTCGACGATGGAGTCAACTTACACAGAAGAAGTCTGTTCACTCTCACTTTGAAGAGATTCTATTGATGATTAATTACCTTAATAATTATGAATAGTTTCGTGAAAAGAGTGTTGATTTAATGAAATAAAAGTGTTGTCCCTCGTCAAGAAATTTATATAATATGACGCCGAAACTTTTATCGCATCGGCTGTTAAATCACCGACGTGTGAGCACTCGGTGTAAAAAAAAAACATCTTTGCTTTAGTCTTGGCCAACGTAAAGAAAGGTTAAGAATATTAATTTCGTACGTTAGTAGCTATGCAACTTCTTATGTATTAATTATGAACAGTCAGCAACAGAATTATGTATATGCTACGAATAAGTAATAAGTCAGGAAGTCTAATCCAGAACAAATTCCACAGAAAAAGTGGCCCTACTTCAAACCAAAACGACGTATAATTCAAAATACGAATCACTTTCGAGGTTACAAGACATTGAGCTATATATCTAGAGAAGCAAACCTCAATAAAATGTGTCAAAGAAGTGTAGCCACTTTATAAACGCGACGACGTAGCTTTGAAACCACTAAACATTTAAAAGTAAACATATATCTGTCTCACTTACACACGTCGTAAGAATAATACCGTCGCTTAGATTAGACAAAGACCGCAATATAAACATGCAATGACGGGATGGGGTTGCCTACCCATGCGAAATTTTACCCAACATTTTAAGTCATAAAAAGCGTTTTAGGTTAAGTTAAATTATTTTTTAAATATTTTAATTATGTATTTCTTATTAGATGTGTAATAGAAGTTTATAAATAATGAAAATAATTAAGACATTTTCTTTTTGAATATTTTTTCTTTATTATTAATGAAATTGAATGATTTAGTAGGCAGCCAGTCAGTTTCTTTTCTCAGCAATCGGATTATTTCCACCCATTTTTCACGGCGTGCTGCATCTTTAGGCACCCTGCTACGTTGTTATTATTAAAAAATATTTAAAATCACTTATTCCATAAATTAAAAACTCCCACTAATGTGGGAAACTAAAACTAAGTTTTTAGTGGTAACACTGAACCTAATTTACAAAATTCTACATTTTATTGCGTTTTTACGTTGATATAAACACAGAGACAATTAATTTACGTGTGGAAAGTAATTCCGGTTAATTTATTATGTTTTTGTGATCTTGAATCGCACTCTTTCGCGATATTTTTTGTCGCATGTCACTCGGTTGACTTCGGTTGGCGTCACACAGAGCACTGAACTGACGTTAGCTACGCTGATGGCTGTGGCCATCAGCCTAGTGGCAACGCCTTGGTGCGGTAATTGCTAATCTAGTGTAACATATATATCAATGTTACAAGAACACATGCTTGGTGATTGGTTTAAATTCAGAACGAAAGCAGGGATTGGTTCGCGCGCGTGCTGCAGTGTTTGCTATGACAGCCGAGTCATAGTGACGTGGACGATGTTATGCAATAAGTGCACCGAACCAAGTCAATAATAAAAGAATATTATTGTACAATGTTTTTTTATAATATATTTTTGTTTTTTTTTGGGTTACTTTTTACAATCCAATGAACTCTATGTCCTGCGAAATATGATTAATTTATTAAGTTTTTGTCTAGAAGACATTAAAATAGAATCTTTCAAACTGATTCAGCAGTTTTGTGTAACATGGTATATCCTTTTAATGATTTATAAAAATCTTTTTTCCGTCAAAATGAACGGAACATACTCTGCTGGCTTTCACAGGCATCCAGTCGTACTTTTGTCTTTCTAGCTTAACTGCTATCCACTTATTTTGCCGAATTGGATCGGCAGGGAAACTAAAAGAAAACGAAATAAGCAAAATACAATGATGTTATAAAAATATAGTAAATTTTATGGATTTACTTTTCAATATTTCATCAAGAAGAAAAGAAAACTTAAATTGGTAAAAAAATTGACTGACTTCATTTTGCATAGTATTGACCACCTCGGTTTGATAACGTATTTGAACATCTTTGAATATAATTATAATTTTGCTACTAGTTACCAGTGAAAAGTGATCCCTGGACATTTTAATCTTGTATGGCTCCTGCACCACTTCACAACACATGCTGGCATGATGATTCACAATGATAAAAACGAAAACGTACGCAAAGTGCTCGCTTGCAAGAAAGATGTCCGACTGATGACGCGCTGGGTACAATTTTTAAGCCCCGCCTACTTGGGCCTAATATTTGTTTGGTCATTTTTTTATCGCGATTACATTTCCTGACTTATTACTTATTCGTAGTGTATATGATTTCGAAATAAAGATTAAATATTGCGAATTGTATCTAATGTCACATATAAATATTTATTTTGAAATATTAATGCTCTCGCTGTGCGACCTTGCTTTTCGGTCGATAGCTTGTGAAATACACGAAATTTCAGAATATTGTACAGATTTTGAAAGTGTTAGGTAATCAAAATTTTGATCTAAATTACACATGTCGGCAATATTTTTTTAAATTTAAAAGTATATTTTTGGAAACCCGCTGCTTTGCAATCTAATTTTGATTTGAAAATCAGTCGTTGTATACTTTCATTGCACGTCATAGATACAAATTACATAATTAGGTATTATTCCAATTTTCACCATAAATAGAATCTACAGAATGTGTAGAGTAGATTCTATTTTACCCACGTTTGTAAATAGTTCTTTTATGAAAAACTTAGTACAGAGTGGCCAATTCGAAGATTAGGTACATGTGTGTCTGCTGTGTGGTAGCATTAAATTAAGATATTTTTATTGTAAACGAAAATTACCAAATATTTTCTCAAAATTATTAGAAAATATCTGTAAATTTGGCAGTTTCATATGAAAAATAACATCCCCCAAATGTCAATCTTTTTTTTTACCCGTATGTTTTAACTAATTTTCGCATATTAAGTATTCCACTCAGATCAGAAATCAGAGTCGCAAATAGTCTGCTTAGAGTGTAAAAAATTTACCATGACACATCTCTCTAGATAACTCTACAGAAAAAATCAAGACCTGACGAATTTGGGGGTCAATTAATACCAACATTTCTTGAAAATTCTTGTTTCGCAAACATTCATCTCAAAGTTTCGATTGTGTTTCGTGCCATATGGTTTTGGCTCCATCTTATGGAAATACATGTTTTAGAAAACTGTCTGACTGATTGATATGATGAAATAAATTATTAGTAGTAACAGCAGTATTAGCAGCACCTGTCCTGTAGCCTCTTCATGGAAGAATGGTGCAATTAGGTAGGTAGGTACTTCAGCTAACCAGTCAGACAAAAATAATTTAGAGGCGTGCCTGGATTAACAAAGGTTGCTCTTCTCCACAATAGTGAAAATGTTGTTTATTTGCAAATCCTCTGTGATCAAAATGGAATTAGTAATTCGTACCAATTTCTTGAAGGTCGTTTGATCGTTTTTCAGTCCATTTAGAAAGTTTAGGATAAAATTACTGAAATGATTGCGACAGTTTTGGCTTTATAAATGGTACATAACGAATTTGCCACTTTTTAACTAAATAATACATATCAAAGAACCGTAAAAACCGGTGCCAAATAAAAAAAATGTGGCCAAAACAAGTTGTATATACATTATACATTGGCCACCCTTTTTGTTTGCCTTTTTAAAGGATAAAGAAACTAGCTTTCTTCTACGCCATGAAACTGAAGGGTAGCGTAGATACAATAAAATTAGTTAACAGTCTCATTGTTAAAAACCAAACAACCTTTGGATGAAAACAAAAGAAAAATCGTTACGTGAATAGTATAAATTATAGCAATTTTCATTAAATCATCCATTTTACTTGCAAGTTAGCACCTGCTTATTGCTCTTGACGCCTGGAATGCATCATCGGTAAATAAATAAGGGTGACGTAAACACGTCAATAGGATATAAAATACTGTACCAATAAATTTATTTTGTAAGGAAAGAAGTATTTAGTTCCCGTTACATGAATGTCTGTAACTTTTGTAAGTGCCCACGTAATCTTTACACAAGTTATGTGGAATTTGATAAAGTTTGATTTTATCTTTTTTATTTACAACGGAGTAAGTAACTTATGAGCTTAGGGTTGCCAAAACTGCCAGTTGATTAGTAAAACCGACAATTCTACTACCTACCTACCTACCTAGGTAAGTACCAGAAGACACAATTATCAAAATGGTCACGACCGACGGCGTAGAGTAGTATCTAACATAGATACTGTCATCCGAAGCATACGCAGGATTTGATTCTTGATTGAATATACTTAGATTACAAATATTATTGCAAAAGAAAGTTTTTAATACATACTATTTGTTTTTATGATAAAATATCCTTTTTTTTATTTTAAAATATTTAATATGTACATGTAAGTATATAAAAAACCGGCCAAATGCGTGTCGGAACACGAACAATAAAGGGTTCCGTAGTTGGAATGAATTTATTCCAAGAACAAACTTAACATTGTAGTTGAAAGTCATATTCTCCCATACATTGCAACTGCAAATTTAAGTTGGTCGACTGCTACTCGTAAACTTGTAAAGCCTAATTAGCTGTGATAGTTTCCCATTTAATTTCGTTATATATACTACTGCCATGATTTTTTTCCACATATCCAAAAGCAACCATTTATCTGGCAAGGCGGGGGACACTTGACTAACAAAAATTAGCACGTTAGAGTTTAATATTTCACAAACGGATCCCTGAATCGAAAAATGGTTTCCACAAACTCGCAATATTTTTGAAAGACATATCCAACAATACCCCACACCATGGGATAGACGAGAAAAAAAACATCTCCACTTTACGTGTAGACTGTGTAGAGGTACCCAAATTTTTTCAAAAATTTATTTTACCACTTTGTCGGCGTGATTAATATATCCATGCCAAATTATAGCTTTCTAGTACTAAGAGTCTCTGACCTAAGCTGCGGACGGACAGATGGACGTAGTGAAACTATAAGGGTTCCTTGTTGACTGCGGAACCCTAAAAAGGGCAAGCAATCATTAAAAAAATCGTCCGCATCGCTGTCACCAGAGAAAGCACTCAAAAGGCAGGTAGCATTGCCACGTTATAATGCGATGCTGATTCTTCAGCCCTAAAAAGGTCAGCCTTCTGGTCACGTGAAGAGTCGACCAACCGCTTAGCAATGTCTTAAAAAACAAGTAAGCACTCGGACCCCTTACACTTACTTACTAGTCGTTTTTTTCTTAACTGACCTACAAAACCCATTTCTGTGACAATATTCTGTTAGAAGATTTACCGGAAAATTTGAAAAAATCAAAGAATTAATTTACAATGTAAAATCTAGTTGACCTTCATATGTTTCATTAGGTAGGCTAACCTAACCTGTGTTTTCGTACAAAACATTCCGAAAAATCATAGATTACGATTCCTGTTAAGAAGAAGTCGTGAATGAATTAATATTAGATCATACAAAGTTAATGCCTCTAGTTATAACTTATAGTCATGAAACATGTCTATTTACGTGATGATGATGGTTAACTGTTTTTATAGTTACTAAATATACTTAAATATAAATTCATGTTGTATGTCTACTGCCTGTGTCTGTGCATACATTTATATAGGGTCAAACCAAAATGTCCTTTTATGTGCATTTATCTGGCCAGCTAGTTTTAAGTTCCTTTTACGATGATGAGCCTCTTAGAATGAGGCATCTGATGATGTTTACTCAGATTCTGTTTTAACTATAGTTGTGAGCTACACATTCGTCATTTGTAAGGAGTACTTTATAACTGAAAAATATCATGTGTAAGGTATTGTCAGCATATTTGTTGAGTGATGGGGTTTCCAGTAGACTACCCCACCACTCAACAAATATGCTACCCATGTGGCTATGTCCTCTCATATATGTACACAAAGCTACATGCCCACTTGTACTACTTTACTCAACTACCTTTTGTTGCAGTCAGTAACAAATTAGTCATATGAAGGAAACTATTGTTTACTATCGCTATTCCAGTAACTAAAACATTAAACAGACGTTATTTTAAATGACTAGTCTTTACTTTCAATTCGCAAAACCATTCGAGAATCTATTGTTTCTTTGTTAGTACGGGTTTTACCTTATTGTTCAGAGATCTGTAACCGTAGCATCCGAGCGGATCCGAGTTCCATTCACGTGTCGCTCTGTGTAATGGTCAGCTAAAGTTGGCTCTGTTTCAGCGCAGGCGGAGCGGGCCGCACGCTTGTATGCGGCCACCAGGCGCACACACCCACCACTCTTTATATATAAGGAGATCTTGCGAAACCGTTAGCACATTCGGACTACAACCTGTCCAGGAAGTCACCTGCTTTTTGTCATCTGTGAAACGCGACAAGATGCTGTTCATTCTGGTAATTATAGTCCCGTGTTAAGTGTTTATATAAGTGCATCTGAATAAGGACTAGACAATGTCAAAATTTGCATGGTAAATTGAGTGTTTGAACTAATGACCTTCCTGTGATTGCATGTTGACGAACATGTGTGTTGCAAGTACCGGCGCAGCGCCGATAGTGCATGCATGTGTGGTTTTACCTTATGTCGTTAGAGGTTTAGGTTCTGACCTTTGCTTTATCCACGCCTTCTATGTTTATGCCTACATCTTATGACGAAATCTCCCCTTAAAGTGTACTTATGTTTCATTCAAGAAGTATCCGTTACAAAGTACATTTTAGCTTATCTATTCAGCAAAATAGGCATGCCTATAATTTGAGGATTTAATATGTATTAAAGTAATTATTTAAAACTATATTTCAATGAATCAGGTATGTGTGAATTTCCGTGCGACGTTTATTTTTTGTTAATTGAATGATCTGCGAAATCTTAAAATAGTTTTCAATATAAACATCGTAATAAAATTTCTATGAGAGTCATAAAAACCTATTTTTTGTTGTACCAATATGTAGTATTTTATTGTCAGTAATTAGCTATTGAAGGTTATCGAAGTACGCAAATGACTAATTATCGCAAATAGATAGGTACATAATACAACAACGGCGCGAAAAGTCGTTTTGCAAACAAAAAACTCAAATCGAGATGAACTCTAAAATATGGCAATATAAGAGCAAGGTCGAACTTCTAGTGTTCTAGACATGAAATAGTTTATTACAAGCAATAAAATAGAATTTCATCGAACGATTTGAACTGATGTCTGTACCCAGAAAGCAATCTTGAAAAAAGGTTTAAAAAGCTTTTACCGGTCGAAGACTCAGAGATGTTATCATTCAATTAATTAAGGACGCACAAAAATTCAAAAAACGTATTCCGGGGGCGTGTGACACGGCCTTAATTGCTAATTAAGTAAACACGCTTTAATTTATGCCAATTAAATGTATATTTTTGATAACATTACAGAGTCTGGTGTCCGCTTTGCTGATGCAATTGCTTGGGGCGAGTCCTGCGGTTGATAGCCAACCAAGAGCTCAAATTCTTAAGTACGACTTTGACACAGCCAACCTGCCGAATTCTTATAGATACCAGTAAGTATTTCTTACATTTTTAATGTCATTAGGTTATTTTCAGCTCTCTCGATTAAAAAAAGTAAATGATGTTGCACTGACAAGTATATAACTCGTAGATGAGGAATAAATGCTGCAACCTTTGGTAATCTGCGGCAAAGAAATATCAATATCATTAGATTTTTTGAAAGAGCAATTTTCCTAGACAGTATTCGAAACGGTTGATTTAAAAAAATACACAGAATTATTGCACATCCGGTAGTGTCGTATAATAAGGATCAAAATCTGAAAAGTAATGACTTATGCACATAGGAATATTTATTCGGTGGTGGTACCTAACTATTACTATTAGTAAGTACCTACATACGAGTAGTAAAGTAAATTTTACAAAAATAGAAATATCATGCTCTCCTTTTTTTGCATATTGAATCCCAATTTACGTAGGTTTTCAAAATTATTATTTTCAAGAAAGGTGAATTTTTAAGTAGCTATGTGAACCAAAACTGGAATCCTGAATATTTAGTTATCTGTGTGAAATATTTAAAAACGACAGTGTAATTAATACGAGTATTATGACATTAATAAATTGAAAAACATAGCTAGTTTATGAATAAGTCATTTATTTTGCTATAAACTAGTCGTGAGCCCAATATTTTGACCCAAACTTGATATTTTATCTATAATATTTTATTTTGCCATAAAGTTTTGATAAATAGAAGTTTTTAGGAATGTTTAGAAAATATTTTTTTGATAAATGCTTACTGAGTTGTGTGCATATATTTTAGAAGGATTATTAACGTTCAATGTGTGACATATTTAAATGTTCCGATGTCTATCAATGTCTTCAGAAAGAAAACGTTTTAACCTTTGGGGTTAATGACCCCGCTACATGAAAACGGTATGATGAACCTTCAACGATCGCTCAAAAGTATAGCCTGTCTCATATTCTTATCAAAATACGAAAGAAATAATTATTTTTAGGAAAATATTCATTTTAACCGCAGAGTAAAATTACTTTAGTTTCCATACAAATTAACCCACTAATTTTGTAAACAAATGCTTAGATTATTTTAATCGGTATAAAATTACGACTTTTTGCTAACGACAATCCAAAATACTTAATGAAAGAAAATCGCTTTGGGGGTTTTCCATCACGGACTTGATTATTTTTTAATAACACCTTACTGGAGCAAAAAATTTACTGGAGAAAATATTGCCAATGAACGACATAAACACAACGACGCCACAATCAAACAATTTATTGTAAACATTGGTTTTAATAACTTAATTGTTACCGACATAGCTCGTTTTGAAAAAAAAATAAGAAAATCATTCAAGAGAATCTTAGTTTACATTATGTAGCACAGATTACGAAAATAAACTAGAAATATGCGCACACTACATCTCCTTACATACATAATTAGTCAATCCTCTGCTAAAGCCTAGCCTTGTTTACGCAATAGGTACCCAGGCTACAAATTGTATACAGTGTCCAAGGATGTACGAAACAGCATATCACATTACAAAGACGACACCTCCGTTTTGCTAATTCTATTGATACTACAAATGGATTGCGAAATTTTTATGCAATAAGGCTCCTGACTAGAACATTAATACACTAATAAGCTGGTTTCATTCATTCTCTAAGAGTCCGAAAACACAGATTATGTCATGAACTGGGTCAGTAGAATACTCCACTACTACTAATGTTAAAACTACTATAGTATTCTCTAATCTTGTTATTCTACACTAACACGCTCGCATCCTACTTATTTACAAATTGATTGCTTAGAAAGTTACTTAAATCTTGACCCATGTTTTGACATAATTACTTACAATGTATACAGTATGGAAACCACATATATGTAATAAATTATACCACAAAATGAACGAAATCAGTCGGGAAAAAAGTTAGCTGTTCCCTACATTTTGACGAGCTATACGAACATAAATGTAGGAAACAGCAGATTTTTTTTCGCGACCGATTTCATTATTTTTTTTTATGTTTCGTCAGAAAAGGGGATAACAAGTATGTGGTATAATTTATTGCATATATGTGGTTTCCATACTGTATATATGCAATTATGATAGCTGTATTTTGATCCTCGTCAAAATAATTACGTGCAATAAACCTACTCTGAAACCGTGTCAACCGCTTACTTTTACCGTCCGTTCATCATGGCTTAACTCTAGTTCGACCTAACAAAAAATCTGTTCCAATGTTTTGACTACACATGTAATTATAATGGACATATCTCTATATCTTGTTGAACATGTCCACCCACTCTATGACCAATTTTTAACCCGTTTTCAATCGTCTACCGACTTACACTATTATGATTTAACTTTTTTGTATTTCATAAAATTGGTATTTCTTTATCTTTCAACTACATATCTTCAATTGACAGACTTGATTGTTGCAAATAGCAATCGTGCTTAATCATAAATATACATTCATGCATTTTATCATAGACATTAATTGGAAAATATGTATCCAAAATTTGATAAATCCACAACAACCTTGATAGATGAACCGCGGACGTCATTGAGAAATAAGTACCTACTAGGTCTTAAAATCTTACACTTTTATCAAAAGCCAAACAGGATTGAGATTGATGCTTACCTACGGTACTAAAATGACAAAACATTTTGAATACTAAACGAAAAGGAAAGCAAACGTCTGACTCACCCATCACCATGACTAGATCGACCAAGTAAATATTTGCGGAACAACACTATGGAATGTCATGTTTATGTAAATTGACCTTTATATTGTCCTTACGTGTGCAGGTGTAACCTGATAATCCGTATACGTGATCTACCTGCTTATAGGTACTAACACTCTGTTTATTTGGAAAGCAAATATTTTTAAATCGCTCTTCCGTGATGTTTGTTGGCTTTCTGCCACAAGGACAGCGGCAAGTTGTTTGGATCTAGGCGGAATCGGTCTCCATTGTCGGATAGTACCTAGCAGATAAATAAGGAAATCGGATTATATTTGCAGTTCATTATGGCCGACATAGTCTGATAAGTGCTAATTTGTTCGATGCACAACCGAAAGCCTGATGTAAATACTTAGGGATTTTTTATGTGGGATTCTGCTTTGTTGAAGTTTAAATGGAAATGAAATCAAATTTACAAAGACAAGTAGCAAACTAGTCTTAATAATCTTTATAAACTGTATATTCATATAGTGTCTGGGAAGCTAAATTTCAGAAAATGTTTTAACACAATTTTAATATGAAGATCATCGATTTTTTCATTCTCTATCATATCTTAGTAGTAGAGTTCATAACTATAGAATAAAAACAAGCTTGCCGGTTTGTACATTTTACTTTAACTGGAAGTTTTTATCGTATAAATATTAATGGTGCATGACCCAGCACGCTCACATCCTTTGAAACTCAGATATAATGTATATTTGTATAACCCACTAAATACTAGGAACCTGCGGGTTAATTTCACTTGCCGCTCATTCACATTCCATGATTCACATGCATTTAAATATACCAACTAAAAAATCTCTATAAAAAGGACATACTTTATTTATTTATTTAAACTTTTCGCAAAAAACGGTACAAAGGCGGACTTAATGCCTTACTTAATGTCCTTGGACTTAATGTCTTACTTTCTACGTGTATTTTCAATAAAAACTTTCAGTTGAAGCTTTGCAGTCTGGAAATGTGCTCGGTAACTCTAGTATTCCACGCCATTGTGCTTATATACAAAAAGAGACCAGTACCTAAATGTAAATGCATTCTGTGAAGTTTGAATAGCTACGTATCCCTACCTATATTTATACCTACAATAATTACAAAATACTGAATGCCACGTACAAGAAAACTGTGATATCATCACATAGAAAATCACGGGAGAAAATCAAGAAGTTCATCATAAAATTATTGCAATAACACGAATGTACATTGAAATAATAAAGCTGGTGCACATTACAGCCGCACTGAGCGTAAAAAAGTGCGTTGCGGCTCGCTGGTAGTGTGCGATAAATTTATAGCAAATGTACAAAAGTGGAGGATGTTTGCAATGCGGCGCGGCCTGCCCAAATGTGCGTTGTGCTTTAGGTAATAGGTAAACAAATGCAGCAAGTTTATACCTGTCATCATCATCATTTAATTTCAGATCATAAAATCCAATCTGTTAGTAATTACATAGTATTAGTACATCAAAAATAATAATTGTTAGTTACAAAGGTCTTAACTTCTCTGCTCGACTAGGTTTTGACATAATATGACATACCAGCTGACTCTACGGGATGTTGCGAATTACGTCATCAAATTCTGGAATTCACATCAACTTTCAGCATTCGAATTTATTAAGAAAAATTTGTTTCGTCGCTTATTTTCTATAATAAGTTTGTGGCAAATATCTTTAATTATATAAACGTTGAAGTTGGTCAAACTACGTTAGTCTACTGCGAAAGTTGTATAAAATAGGTATTATTACGCCTATCCAAAGATAGGCAACTTCAATTATTCTAATAATTAATCTTTCTTTAATATTCGTAAATAAACAAAACTGTCACTTCTAATAAAACACCTACAATAAATAAAAATAATTTATCAGTTATTTCCTATTTTGAATGAAAGGGAAAATAAATAATTTTGTTGAACATAACTAACAATTTTACTGAATAGAAAACTTACCTACAAGTTTTTTTTAGAATCTTTTCTGTGCCTCTTTACATTTTATATTGACTAGATCAAATCAATTTAATGTCCACAAATAAAAGAAAAACGAAATATTTACAACTTTTGCACGGAATACAATTTACGCATAGCAGTTTTAGAGAAAAATTTTTAAAAAAAATTACACAGAAATAATTGTTATTCGAATCTAACTGCACGAACATAATATCTTGTTTGTACTGTCAAACGATTAGTGTTCATATCGAACCCGGATCTCCAATCCATTTATGATCTCATTATCCTTAAAACATTCAACGTCATTCATGTCACTTTAATGTTATAAAAAAAGTTGAATGGTAACATGTAACATTGTCGTGTGGGGTACAAAAACATATATTGTACGCCTCCTTTAAGTTGAACGGCCGAAAGCGGTACGAATACCCCAACATGACAGCCAGTTACAGTTCCGTTACTCGAATGGGTACAAGCCCTCGATTATACAGTACTGTACCTTAATTTTATAAGGATCAGTATTATTCCGAAAGCACCATCGAGGTCGAATTTCACTTAACTTCAATACGGTTGCAAGCTGCTCATTTTAATTCGGGATAATTCGTTTTTGTTTTTTCGTACAAAAAAATTATGCGATCTGGTAAATGCTGGGAATTTTGGTCCTTGTCAGGTTCTGGTTATAAAAGAAATAATTGCTTACAATTTGAATATACTTTCAAGTAAGTCTGTCGTAGTTAAGTGCGAAGTAGGTACCTAAACGGAATGTTATAATATTGAAAAATCCAATGATTGGTATCAATTAATAACTTTACATGATATTTCTCGGAATCTCGCACTAATATTATGGTTATTGAACGTTGGCTACAATGGTGGATATTTCGAATATTAGGTATATATTTTGAGCAAACACATCATTCTCATAAAATTCCAAATATTTGTCGTTTGAACTCTCATATATTTTTGCTAGTCGGTGACTAAATGCTCATGCATACCCATAGTATTTAGTTAATCTGCGATGCCAACAAATTGATGCATAGCTATGTCGTACCATTTACTGAAGTAAAAACTATCAATGTAAAAGTTAGGTCAGATTTATTTTTGTCTTAATCAATCTGCTTACCTACCTCAACTGCGCTTTGAAAAACATTTATATCACACTTTTCTGTGACTTAGGTAAGTAGTCCATTTTTACACAGAAAAACGTGACTTAAGTGCGGGCTTAGGTCATACGAGCTACAAAATACATACGAGTAGTATACGATACGCGTGACTTAAGTAGTCTATTAATGCAAGGCGTGAAATTAAAACTAAACGCCATGCATTAATGGACTACTTAAGTACACGTATCGTTAATGTACTATTTCATAATTTTAATAAACTGAGTCAAAAACATAGAGCATTCAGGGGCGGTGACATTGCTGTTCAAACGTCGTTTATGAAGACACACTTTGAAATAAATAACTATGCAAAAACTTTTTCTACAATCTCCTTCACTTGACATTAGGCAGCTATTTACTTTTCTGAGTGCCTAGTGCTTAAAATATTTAAATTAAGCAAAATATTGTTTGTTATAAAAAAATTGCGCACTATTTCTTAACAGTCTAGGATCTAAAAGTTAGTTCAGCCTCATTTGATTTAAAACCTATTCTAAAAAATCTATAAATGGATATCACGTGGCATAAAATGTCAAGGTCGTTCATTGCTGGTATGTGTTTAAGGAATAAACTAGTTTTCTTCATAATGTAGAAAATATTTTGGTTTGCGTGGGTAGGTATCTGTCTACCGCTCTATAAGGATGCGCTATGAAAAATTGAATGTTTTGACTGGATTTTAGATAAAGCTAATAATAAGTTGACTTCGACCCCTCGTATGTACGCATTTCAATGGTTCGGTCCTGAGTTTTATAAAAAATTAATATTTATTCAGAATCAAAATGAAGAAAATACAATACGAATCACAGATAAATAATGTAGGTATTACAATTCCTGCAAGCCTGTTACCTACGTAGAACTTGAAAAATACCTACAATGACTTACATACACACTTACCTATGAGTATATTCACAAAGTTTCCTTTTTTCCCTAGAGTGTAGGCAAATTCTTCAAATTGCCACGCACTACGATCCTTGTTACTCATAGTGACAAGGGACAACGCTGAAAGAACTCCCTGGCCGTGACATACCAACTTCCATAATATAACATACATTTATCTTATTGGTCATATCATATGCTTTCACGGCAATCGCAACCAGCGCTTATGTACCACCCGAATAAGAATAGAATAAGAATAAGAATAATTTATGTAATAACGTGAACTTATTATCAGAAAGAATAATTTAAGAGGACTGCATCTTTGGAAGTCGGTGTCAAAAAACGAAAATGCGGAACTAACGACACCGACTTCCGAAATTAAAGCTATTTTTCAATTTGTAGTGTTTTTTTTGGAAGTCGGTTGCTTTTTTTTTTAGTTTTTATCTTTCAGGAATTTCTCAGTAGCGGCCTTTTTTTATGGATGAGAAATCATCAAATGGCCCCTCCCGCTCTGGGTGGAGCAGAAGGGAGTGTCAGACTCTTACTGACTAAAACCAACCCGTGATCCTTCCTTAGCCCTTTATGTTCCGGGGCAGCGGTAACCCTTTCGGACAATCCCGCTGCCCCTCAGTAGCAGGCTAGAGTTTGGTTTTCTAACCGGTGGATAGCAATTAGCTCGCTCTCCATGTTTTTTTACTAGCCATAATTTACTGCTGGGCCAATGCTTCCCTACTCTTCTATCACCTCTATCCTGTCCAAAGCGGTGAAGGACCAATATCTGTTAAAGGAGTCCAGCTCACCCCGCCATCTCCGTCTGGGCCTGCCGTGATGTCGTTCTTTATTAAGCGGGACCCCCCCCCCCCCCGTCCTATTACATGAGACTCAAACATATCTGGCAAAATATGGGTGTATTATATGTAGGTACTCCCATGCTTCCCTGTCCTTCGGGAAGTACAGACGTGATGTTGTGTTGTGTTAAAACGTTAGGACAATGGCTTTCCTTCGTTTAAAATAGTTTTGGTTTCAAATAAAATGGTTTTGGTTCCAAATTCTCGAATTTGTTATCTAATATGACTATTTATGCCCTACATTATTAGATAAATGTATTGATTTTACTTTAACAGGTTTTCAAAAAGTATTTTAGTAGTGATAAGAAACTTAATTATATAGGGTGACTGGTAATTAGTGACCGATACCTAAACACGTGATTGTACTCATGATAACAAACAATTTTTACTATGGGACCAAACCTGAATTAGCGAAAAAAAATCTGCTGTTCAGTACCTACATTTTGACCAGTTAGGCGAACATAAATGACTGAACAGCCAATTTTTTTTCGCGAATTCAGGTTTGGTCCCATAGTAAAAGTTGTTTGTTATCATGAGTACAATCACGTGTTTAGGTACCGGTTACTAATTACAAGTCACCCTATATATTTTGGCTGTCGGACAGATAATAGGTCTGCCGAATAAGTATATATAACGGCGAAGACGAATGTATACATATAAATATATATGGATGTACCTAATAATAACACATCAGGCGCCGCAGCGCCTGTTACTTTACGCGTATCTAGTAATACCTCTAAAGCTGTTTGCTCTACTCTCATTTAGGTAGGCACTCAAAACATGTTACAATAATATAGGAAAAAACTTTTAATAAGAAAAAAAATCTTTACTTTCAGTTACGACGGCACTGATGGTTCGTCTCGCACTGAAGAGGGAGCGATCCTGAACCCTGGAACCAAAGACGCAGCCCTCGACGTCGCCGGTGCTGTACGCTGGTACGACGCCAAGGGACATCTCTACCAAATGACGTACAAGGCAGGCAAGAGAGGCTACCGAACAATCATCAAGAAACTATCGTAATACATCGTCGGCAATGGACTGCAATCTTTAAGTATTAGCTCGAATATATTTCGATAACAAAAGACTGGACAAATAATATTATTTATTGACTAGAATGGTATAATTAAATAAAATTAAAGGAAATTATCTCAATTATTGTAACAATTTTACTCAATAAAATGTAGATATTTAAGAATTTCTACTATTACAAATCAAAAACTGTTAAATACAATTAATCAATTCAAAATGTGCCTAACTATATTAGATTTCATATTAAAGGTTAATTTGAAATTATATAACTTATAAATTAATAATATAATTAAATAAGTAAAAGGTAAGTATGTATATATGTTATTTTCTTTCAATTATAGGTATGTACAAAAGATTTTTGTTTCATTATTTTTTATATTTAACTCTTGTGAAATCTGAAATATAATGGAGCCTGTAATAAAAGTGGGGACCTAATTATCAATCAACTCTTTTTTTTTAAGTCGGTAAAAGTAATTGCATATTAGCAAATTGATACAACATTAACTTTAAGGCTTGACAGGACTTATGCCTTCGAGTGAAAACGGATTACTTTCGTCACTGCAGTTAATTTTAATAAAATAAAATCGATGCAATTTTATCATCGTGGTCATGTAAAAAACGTTATAACCTAGTTACTTACGGTCAATCATTTATCAAATATACCTAGGTAGGTATATCGTCGACCGTAGGTTCAATTCAGGTAAGAGACAAAATACCCAATGTCCTTTACCTCAATTGAACCTACGGTCGACGATATCTTGAGTGCTTGTTGTTTCAGTAAAGTAAAAATAAATGAAGAACAAGTAGCAATAAAACTACCTCATGTTACTAGGAATACCTAAGCATTAATCAACATAATTATTAGGCCGAAAGGAAACCCAGAGGAAGATTCACATAAAAACCTGTACAGTAAATATATGAAAAATTCGAAACAAATTATGACTTGTCCAATACACAGTAGTCAATGAGTATTTATTGTGAAGACAAACATTCGCCCAGTTCGACTGTGTGTCAATTTGTGGGTTTGACACATTTCATAACCTGATTCGAGTTATCACCTTAGTTACTGCACTTCTACAATTGATGTAACTTCACAAACACAGAATGTATTTAAGGAGATTTTTACCAGTTTTTTATATCATTTACATTTAAGTCTCCTACCTATTTGGATATCATCACTCCAACTACCATCATGATTGCTCTGGTAAGTTAGAAACTGAATAATACTCAAGATCATACATAATCATACCTAATTCTTCGCCACTTGACCCGTGATTTCCGTCAAAAACTTAGTTAGGTGCTTTTGGGGCCTTGACGCCACCGCAAACTTTGTGGTAAAATTAAATAAAATTACAAATATGGAATAAAAAAAATGGGCAGCATTATCTTCCTGTACGCAAGTTTCTTTTTGGTTACGCACCTGTATATATCGTATGCTTATTCTAAGAGAACTTATGTACAAAGGCGAGTTCTACAAACGCCAATAGCCGTTGGTTTGCCAATTAGGAGTCCACTTGTACTAAGTACAACATATTTTTCATGCAAATAAAGTTCGAAGACATATACTGAGTAACAGATTTTCCTTTCAGAGAAAACGTGTTCTCTATGATGTTGCAATCACAATTATATAAAATACTAGCTGACCCCGCAAACGTCGTTTTGCAAAAAAAAAAAAGGGGTATGAAAAATAGATGTTGGCCGATTCTCAGACCTACCCGATATGCACACAAAATTTCATACAAATCGGTCCAGCCGTTTCGGAGGAGTATGGTAACTAACACTGTGACACGAGAATTTTATATATTAGAAGAAGATGTAGGTAATTCAATATTAGAAAACGCATTGAGTTGTCACAAGCCTTTGCATAATATCGCTGAGCTGAAGGCTAAAGGTTACACATGAAAAGCAAGACGCATATACCACATGACTTTATTACGTTATAACACCCATGTACACAAAATAATGTTGTTGTATGTCGTCACGTTTCAGAAACTGTTCGTGCTCGCACTCTTCTCTGCAGTAGTGGCCGCTGAAGACAAACCAGTTGCTGAAATCCTAACAGAAAGAACTATTGTCAATACTGATGGATATAACTTTGAGTAAGTATATTTGGAAAACGAATAAATTCTAATTGACGAATAAAAAATTGCTGAACGTCAAAAAATACAATAAAATAGAATTAATTCTAGTCGCACCTTCCAAAAGGTAGTTTTCGTATGGAAAAATGGGCAAGAAAGTCAACCGTTACTCTTTTAAAATTTTTACAATATTTTGCATACATTAATTATATAATATTATATGTGAAGACGATGCACCTAAAATTAAATTACTATACCACAATATGTAAAAAAAAAATAAAAATGAAACCATGACATATAAATTAATTACATATTTACATATTTTTCTCACATATTAACAAACATGGTTGGTTGTTTAATCCTAAAACCCCCTCTTATCTCAAAGAACGTTTTAAGTTCCTTCATGACACACATAATAGATATCTGAGGTCATCGGAAAACCTGAGACTAGAGATGCCGATGCATTCCACCAGTTTCTATGACAAATCTTTTACTGTTCAAGCAGTACGGTTATGGAATGACTTGCCCGTGTCGGTAAGGCGTGCACAATCTTTGTCCACTTTTAAAGAAATGATAAAAAAGCACTTTCTCTCTCCTTAGACATCAACATTATATTTTTCTTTGCTCCCGTTATGTTTATTATTATATATATGTATATCTATATATTTATTTAGACTAGTATAATATACCTATTTTATTTATGTATTTATTGTATTTTGTAAATGGTACACCACGGACTACCTACAGTATTTGTCTCTCCTCCCCCTATTTAATCCATCCAAAGGTTGTCTTTAAAAGATCGCTTTTAGCGACAAGACCGCCCATTGTGTCACCCTTTGCAAAAGTTCTATATTTATGTCTGTAATTTATAATGGTGTACATAATAAAGAGTATTCTATTCTATTCTATTCTATGGTAAAAGTAGAAGAAATTAATAAAAAAAAAATAACAAGTAATAAGTCAAGGTGTGAGTTAAAGTAATTACAGAATGTAAATCAATCTCGAAGAAGAATAAATTTTACAACTAAATTAGCAACAAGTTTGATTTTGTCTAGACTCTAGATTGTCCTATGACGCAAGACTAGCATGTTTCCAAGCGTTCTTAGCTTGTTAATAATTAATCTCTCTCTTAAATAACGGTAATCCGTAATCCTCTAATTTATAGTATGCTTTTAATTTGAGTTTTAAATTTTCTTTAATTTAATTGTAATATTATCACAAAGTATTTCATTGTAACATTTAACACAGTACCCCATAAAAGATGTATGTACTTTGGCTAATCTGAAAAATTATTGATGTAGTTTATCTTTATTTCTAGTATTAAAATTATGTCTATAGCTTATTTTATTTAAAAAAAACTTTTTTACAAAAAAAAAACAACCCATTTCCAAAAAAAACACTACAAAGTGAAAAATAACTTTAATTTCGGAAGTCGGTGTCGTTAGTTCCGCATTTTCTTTTATTGACACCGACTTCCGAAATTAAAGTTATTTTTCACTTTGTATCTAGTGTTTTTTGGAAGTCGGTAGTTTTTTTTTGTAATAAAGTTTTTTATTTTTCACTTTTTAGGGGGCCAGTTTCTAACTTATCTAAGTTACAATAGCCTAATGTAAACTGCTCATCACCTTTTACAAAATATTGCTTTTCCCGATGCAGGGACGTTAATTGTTGAGGAGTTCTCCTTGTAAGAACCAGGAAAACTGGAGTTGATTGAGAAGTCACCATCAGCTGCACTTCACGATACGCAATGTGCTTAGCAACCATATTAAAGTACCTAATCGAATCGCAACCCGTGAAATATTTATTATTGAGTAGTTCCGATGGGCATCTGTGGTCTTCATCGTCAGTTCCATTTTACCGAATGCTGCTTTTTGAGAGCAAATGCACGAGTTACTATAAAAAATACCCAAATCGCTATAGGAGTGCCTACAAAATTTGAGGGTTTCCCTCGACTTCCATGGGATCCCCTCATCAGATTCCGATTTGGTGACAATGAAACCTCTTCAAGAGCATACCCTTTCAAATAAAAAAAGAATTTTGAAAATCGGTCCACAATTGGCGGAGTAATCGCGTAACAAACACACAAAAAAAACATACCGTCGAATTGAGAACCTCCTCCTTTTTTGAAGTCGATTAAAAAGATGTAGATTCTTTCTTACATACATAATATTTTCATAAATGTATTGGAAAGTTACCGTCATAATATTAATCCTTTTAAAAGGTTCCCTGAGAGATTCGCGGCGACGACGTAGGTTATAAATGGCAAAATAAAGATGGATTCAATGGCAGCAACCAGACCCCATAGAAAATGCCGTACGACAAAATGCTGTGAAAGTAGCCAAAATACACTAAATGCGCGGTTTCTACATCTGTTAACTGTCTTATTTTCATAACAGCATAAGCGGCCGAGCAAAGCCGCCCCGCAAGAGATGTTATGTCCTCACATAATTTCCTCATTGTAATTTTTCATCTAGTGTGATCTCTAGGAAAACCGATTGATCAATAAATTCAAAATCAATCAATTATCAGAAACATAAAGCATTTAACAAAAAAAAAAACAACCGACTTCCAAAAAAGACACCACAAAGTGAAAAATAACTTTAATTTTGGGATTTGGTGTCGTTGAGTTCGCATTTTCGTTGTTTGAAAGTTTTTTTTTCACTTTGTAGTGTATTTTTTGGAAGCCGGTTGTTTTGATTGAGAACCTCCTCCTTTTTGAAGTCGGTTAAAAATTAATACTCATCGAATGCTATTCCTCCTCCTTATGTTTTTTGTTCACGTTAGGTTGGTGTAATGCCGTAGAAAAAACTTTATGAAAGATTACAGCGTTCTAAAGTCCGTTCACATGTCATCAAACAAGGTAACTTACATACTTTTCTTCTTTCAGCTTCAAGTCAAGCGACGGCATTTCCCGTCAGGAAGAAGGCAGCCTCATCACCATAGGGGACAAGCAAGGCATTGCCATCAAGGGCTCCTACTCATACCTCACCCCTGATGGTGAAGAGTACCAGGTCACCTTTACCGCTGACGACAAAGGCTACAAACCCACGATCAGAGTCCTCCCCTCCAAACAGTAATTCATAAATATTTGTACTTTTGTACTGTTTCATACTAAGAATATATTATTATAATTCGTTACTTAAACCATTGCATTTATTTTCTTCCTTCAAGTTTGTATTTTGTGAATGGATGACTTTTCCTGGCACATAAAAGACTTTAGGTAACTCAGAGAGCTATTAAACCATCGCATCGGTCCCAAATGTGGTATAAATATCTACGACAGCAGGCTTTAACGTGTAGTAAAAACCCAGCACGGCTCACTGATCTAAAGTTTTGATGGAGATATTTAGGTAGTAAAAGACAGCGGTTTTTAAAATTTCGTAACTAATCGCATGGAGCTCTAATGGGGTTGGCAGGACACCAAAGTAAAGCGCGGTGATGACTAGTGGTGTAAGACTCTGATCGAGTAACATTCAAGGACTGGAAACAGAAGTGTTGATCGTCCGGCAGCGAGATGGGTAGGTACATTGTGGCCATCGGGGGTGAAACTTGGATGAGGCTGGCACAGAAGCGTGGGGATTGGCACAAGCAAAGAGTGAGCAGAGGTGGTCAAGTGGTAACGGCCGCGACTTCGAGTTGTAGGTCGTAGGTTTGAACCCAGACGTGCGTTTTACATTGTGTAAATTATTTCATCACCACTACTCTCAAAACGGTGAAGGAAAACATCGTGAGGAAACTGGCATGTCCTAGAACCAAAAATATGAAGACATGTGACATCTGCCAACCCGCACTGGGCCCACGTGGTAGATTACGGCCCACTCCCTCTCACCGAGGGGAGGCCTGTGTCCCAGCAGTGGGAACATTATGGGCTGATTATGATGAAAGAGTGAGCTATGCCCAGCGGTGGGTGAAATTGGGCTGTGAATGATGATGATGACATAATTATACTGGATGCTGGAAGAATCTAGGCAGATGAGCCACTTGGACAAATTTTCCTAACTTACATAAAACAGTGCATGCGTCAACCACTTTTGGTTGTAACTGGCACAATAACTTTTTTACATTATACTATCTAGAACTTACATAATATACGTGACAAATTACTTAGTAGCTTCGTGTCGTCGTGTCACCGTGTTTAGTAATTGTGAGCAACATTGACTGTTGAAGAATGCCGAAAATGAGAACACTGAAATGATAATCGAAATAACCATTCATTGTTTTTAATTAAAAGTACCTCCTAAATTATGAATGGTAGAGTCGGTGTAATCACGGGGTGTAATTGTAGTCTGTTCGTGTTTTGGAATCATTTAAGACTGAATTATACCAATAAACTTTTAATAAAAGGCATAAAGCTGATGAATAGAAAAAGAGCCTGGAAAATTAGAAACCCCACTCATTAAGTGAAGGAATATTTCTCTGGCATACTCGTAAAATTTTATAGACTATAATTCTTTAACCACCCAGTTACATCGTGAAATCGCAGTCCAATGCTGGACATAAGCCTCCCCTAGGCTGCGCCACAACAACTAGGTACTACAAACGACAACGGCAACGTCTATAGTTCCTTAAAGCCGTAGATTTGGTAACGAAAAATCAGGAAAGCATTTTAGGCACTCCAAATGTTTGCACAGTTGTCCCGCTGTACTAGTCAAAATATGGAATGTAAAATTTGGCCAATGAATACTATACAACATTTTCGATTGCCTAAAATAACTTCCTAAAATTCATCAAGTCGATCATAGTCGCCACTTTCTTAGCGTGGAGTTTCATTTAGTAAGTTCGTGCCAACAATATTTTAGCAGGCACTTATTCGGACGTTTGCTCTCACGAAGTATGCTTTCTAAGAGTTTTTGGAATAGTCAAATCAGTTTTCTTGGTAACGTACACCATGTAAGTACTCTTTTTTTATTATTTATTCAACAATATCTTAGAGTATATTTGAACTAAAAATTTGTTCTGTAAAATATTTAGTGCCTGTTAAATAAGTAAAGATGATTTTATGATTCCGAAGAATCCAAAACTGATCTGCCCTCAAGACGGATGAAACTTTAATTATGATTTAAAAGTCTGGTGTCATCTATGTCTTCAAGATACATGTTCTGACCACAATTATGTCTGAACTTTAAAAGAGACACTACTTTTTCTGTACCTCTGAGTTTGTTTCGGCCTTTCTTCTCAGAGTAGTCAGATAGGACACGCCGACCTCGTCTAGTTTTTAAAAATATGATTGACGTGTAAAAGTGTTTGTACAAACCTACCTATAGAAATTAAATCATCATTTCTAAATAACACAGCCGTATCAAAAGCAGAATTTTGTTTTATAGAAATTAATGACAATAACTATACGTTCCAGAAACAAAGAGGTGATTGAGTCAAATCAGCATTGAGTAAACGGCGTCAAGCAGCCTGCTGTTTCATCGCCGCCGTGCCTGCAAAATATTTAAATTATTATGATTATTACGAACAATTCAAACTGATATTCTGACCTGAGACGGATGAACCTTAATTTATGATTTTTTTTTAAATTAAGGTTTTATCACTATCGTTTGAATCTACTTAAGTATAGCACGTTTTTCTTTTCAGGGTTCAACACAATTACTAGTAAATGACGGATTTCTTTTGACAAGGTTTCGTAAACACAAAAAAATACTGAAGTTTTCAACAAAAATCCGATTGACATGTATGTATTAATAATTATTAATCTCGACTAATGAATTAGTATACACTTATATTCATTCTAATTTACTCACAGGAGACGAATAGGTACTGTGAAGGAAGATGTTAGTTCGGAAAATGAATACTTGATTATGTAATCCACCTATTCTATTATATTTAGTCCTTACAGTCCTTTAGAAGTTAATAAATTGATATAATTAAAATAAAATACTAAACAGAACCAAATCAATAAACTAACTGATGAGTCACTCACTGTTTAAGTGATTCCAGATCATTAATCATTCGAAGATATAGAAATACTATTAACTTCTTTTTATGCTTTGCCCTATTTGACTTCTAAAGTAGAAGTCTATTTTAATCCTAATTGATGATACTTAGTAAAAAAATTCTTAAGGTGCTTCTAAACGGGCAATACTTTCATGGCAATGTGTGGCCGTACTATTAGCAACTATTGCTCGGCCATCACAAAAATATTTTATTACAGCTTATGGCTGAGCAGTCTATGGCTGGGCCATGTGATGAGATATATATCTACAACAATATGGCCCATGATTTACACTCTTAAACGTGCTACACAATTAGGCAGGAATGGTTGATTTAATCACTTTTGTCGCAGCGGCATATATTGTTTTAAAATAGTTAAGTATATGTAATTAGTAATTTAGTTCAAACATTAATATTTTTTTATTTTATTAATAATATATACCAACTTGAAAACCAGCACAGAATAAAATAAAGCATAGAATATAACAACTAATCGGGGCGCCACTCACGCCAAACTTAATTTCGCGGTAGAAAAAGATGCACTACGCCCCAACAATAGAGAGTGACTGAAACAACAATAGAACTAGCCGGGCAATATTGCAGTATTTTCGATCGCTCATCGATCGTCCGGCAACCTTTTGAAAATGCATTGGCCATACCCAGCCATACCAAACATGTGTGGCTACGAGTATATGGTACCATACTGCAAAATTGCATAGTCTGGCTGGTAATGCTGACAATGTTGCCGGCCACTATGTTGCAGCCACATATTGCATTAAAATATTGCCCGTTTAGAAGCATCTATACAAACAGTATATTAAATGTTTGTAAGAACAAAGATGAACAAATGAAGATAAGATGACAAGCAGTAAAAGCAATGCAGAACACTGATAGAGAGAGGCGTTATGGTCAGAAATCAACCAGGGTAGGCTGTGGAGAAGGAACAATAATGTCTTGAGATGGTACTGGTAAAGCTGCGGGGTAATTGCGTAACCCACTAACAGTTGCAACGGCTTTCATTTTAACAGTTTTACAACATTCATTGCATTATTTGCATTGTTGAGCAGACATTTTTTTCGAGCTTATGAAGTAATATTCTTCAAAATTCTTCAAATTGTGACTGATCGTATGCTACGCAATTAGGGTGCTAATAATAAATAATAATAAAATTCGTATTAAACCTTTATTTCAGGCATTGGCCCCGATTCTGTTGTTCACAAACTAAATTAAATTTAAGTTCAGTGCATCTTTTTCTTTCTATTTCAGTAATGAAAAGAACAGAAGATAAATATTAGTTTAGTCCTATCAAATTAGATAATCCATAGACAAGTTTAGACGTGATTAAAAAATTGGCTACTAAAAATACGTCAATTTACGTCAGGCGTTGACTAATTTGCGCTGACTAACTAATATTTATCTTCTCTCCTTTTCTTAATGAAACAGAAAGGAAAAGATGCACTGAACTTAAATTTAGTCTAGTTTGTGAACAACAGAATCGGGGCCAGTACCAACTTTATTTGGCAGTGTTAAAACATAACAAGGACCAGAAACATCCTTTACATATTTGGTTTTAGCAAAATAACTGTAAGACTTTTATCGGAGGTTCTTTCAAAGGTTAGTTTAGTCTTGGGGGGCGGGTGCCTCTTGGGGGGCAGGTGCTGCCTGGTTGGCAGCCTTTTCTTCGGTGGGCTGGTAGCCATTTTTGTCAGCGAGGTAGGTGACAGAGATGTGCTGGCCGTCGGGAGCGACGTACTTGTAGCTGCCCTTCACGACGAGACCTTGCTGGTCTGTGTCGTTCTTGTACTCGCCGGTCTCCTGCCTTGAGGTACCGTCGCTGGTCTCAAATCTGGGGAAGAGAATAGGTTAGATGTAATTCATGCATAAGTTACGCAAGGCAGAGGTGTAGGCCTCCTTCGTTTTAACAGCCAGATTGACTGATTTGAAGAACTATTCGTATACTGAACACTGAGATGAAACAGTGATTCATTTCTCTCGAATAATTATATTGTAGGTCTTGAATGTTATTAAATAAACAAAAAAAAACCCTCGAATTTTGATCTGAAACTTGAAGAACTACTGCCTTTTTCAGGCAGAGCAAACTTGAAAAGGTTACTAAGTTCATGGCACCATTTGCAGGTGCCCATGACCCTATGTACCTTTGATTTGCAAATCAATATTTGAGGTTTTGGGCTTATTTCGTAGGCACACAAGTATAAGTAAACAAGTCATCTTGATGACGATGGCCTTTTCAAACAATGGATGAAGTAACAACTTGAGTTGTGATAAAGATAATAATTATTCGCTATGTCGTATGTTACAGAGTGTCAGTAGTTGTTATGTCATTGTTTTATTATGTCAATGCCTTTGACCAATCTTAGAGAGTAAACAACAAAATGTAGGTAGGTGCCTGTTACTTAACACTAGTATTATAAGTACCTATTGTAGGAATTATTTTTCATGAAAATTTAAAATACATAAAAAACGGTCGTGACCTTAATAGCTTGGCAATGGTTTGTGACTTTTATAAACAATTTTTTGTCTTATAAAGTCATTTTTTAATGGTTTCGTGCATGCACATTCAGAAAAATTATTGTTTAAGCAAAGCGACACCCTACGTCATTTTGCCGTGTTATCACCATTTCCTACAACAGTCAAAGCATGACAATTGTGATTTGAATATATGGTCAATTTAAGTTAATTTGCTTAGCAATAAATTTCCCTGACTTTACGCTTGGTACCATTCAGTGGAATTGTTTAACTGATTTCGAACCGCAAAACAAATAACAGGTTTGAAATTAATAAGGATTCAACAATCATACGACATGTTAATGTTATTAAAAAAATAAAGAACGGGTAAACAAATTGATTATAACTTACTCAAAGTTGTACTTGTCTACATCGACCTCATCAACTTGCTTCACGATCTGGACGGCCGCGGCGCCTCCTGCAGCCGGCGCCGGCGCAGCCTCCTGAGCACATGCTACGGCAAGAGCGGCCAGGGCGAACAAAGTCTGTGAAAATAATTAAGATGTTATTATGACGGCAAGTATTTAAATTTAGGTAAGAAGGTAAATTGTCATTCCTTCGTTAAAATGTGATAGAAAGCATTATTAATTCGTTAAGTTCACTTAGTTATCGTATGATTACAGTTCACCGAATACTTGATTTCACTAAGATATTCAATATGGGCCAACTGGACAACTATACAAAAAGTGCAAAAACTTTTTTTAAAGTTTACAAAAATTCAAAAAAAAATCACTTACAATTTTCATCATTTTTAAGATGCTTAAAAAAATAAGAATTGAAGTAAGGATGTTTTGGTGGTAGGACGAGTCCTGAACGTCTATGCTCTGAAGTTGCAACTTGAGCTATAAATATCATTCCATTGTATTGACAATGCGATGTTTCGAAGTTTCATTGGGAGGCAAGGTGTTAATCACAATCATGCAAACAGTTTATTTAAGGTGATCCAAGAAACGTTACAGGGATTTGTGAATTGTGTAAATTGTTTGTTGTCGGCCGGCGCGGGCGTGTGTCTCTTAACCTACATGTGCTCAATCGTAACGAAAAATCCTTGATGGTACGATTTTTGTGTTGATTAAAGATTCACACCTACACGACAATGCATCAACTATTAAAGCTATTAACAAATTGCTAATTGTATCTAAAACATCCTCAAATATTCTAAATAGATGCAAATTTTATGACAAGGTATACTTAGACGTCTCGTTATTGAATCAATCTTCATCTTAGATCATTTCTACGCGTACGTTCAGGCGATAAAGTGTATTAAAAGTGCTTAAAGCGAAACTTTGGTTTTTGAAGAACAGAGTAGCAAATATTGTAGTTTAAAACATAATTTTCTCTTTTTATTTTGTTATTTGTATTTTGTGTTTCACGAACGGTGTCCAAACAAACGTTATTCTTTCTTTCAAATAATAAATAAAATTTCAATAATATGCAAGTGGTTTTTAACGCGACTGCAATTTTTAGGATTGTTTTGATAAACATCGATGATTCCTAAATTATATAAATTATTAGAAATCTGTCTATGTGGAATTGTAGAATCTGTTTACATTTTGTAACGTTTCTTAATTATTTTTCATTTTCTGATAACCAGTTAACCACTGAAAATAAGCGCTGTGCTGTGGGTCCCCCATATCACAGCATTATGCTGAGTGGAAGCTTTCTTGTCACAGTCATGACGTGTAGCTATCAATTATTTATGTTTTGTGCTCGTGATTATAGATCTATTTTGTTTTTATTTTTCTTTATTATTCAAGTTTTAATTATCTTTTTATGCACGTGTTTCTGTGACAAATAAACATAATTATTTGTCTTTTTTCTTTCATATTCTGTAAGGCTGAATGTGGAAGAACATTTGCGGAAATTATAGGTTTTCCTGTGCGCTAATATGCCACACATTCTCATGTTGATTGCATCACCAAACCAATGGAAATATTAAGCGATGCTGGCCTTAAAATCTAGTTGAAGGATGCTTGCCTTTCGGAACAGAATTTCGCAATGCTGATTAGTAGCAAAAATATATAGGATAAAAAAAAAATATATAGTAATAGTAGTTCAGATTACAGAACGTATTCTCATAAAGAACACAAAACAGCTCACTTAACATAAGATATACATATAGATCATGCAGTTATAAGGTAACATAAGGACTCCGTGACTCGATAAAACGAAAACAGAATATTTCAAACTAGGCTCCTAAAGATTCTAAATTCAATCAAAAGGTTATTTTTATCATAGTGCTTCTAAAATAAACATTTTTTTTTTTTTGTTCTTATAATTGTTACATTTTTTGTATTAACTATCATATTCTGGTAAGTTATTGTACAGTACCGCTCCTTCGTATAAAATATGTTTTTCCCTTAATTGTCATCAAGGACCAACTCTTTCACGAGGAACTCTGCAACTAATTAAGTAGATAATTAAGCGTATATATGTCCTTCCAACATTATCTCCATTAAGATCGGAGCCCATGTTCTAAGAGGATGTATCAGTAGGGCAGGTCACGAGTTTACAACTTTTTACGTCATCCCACAAATCCCCAACTACGAAGTTTTACTTACTTGTTGTAATAACCAAAGAGGTCAGACGAAATGAAAGGTTCAATGTGTGATGATGTAGACTCAAAGACCGAAAAGGTTAAGCGATTTTTAATCATATTCCTTTCCCGCATATCTAGCATACGGAGAGGCAGGAACATCGACGCGCAAACTGAACCAATGAATTCAACACATGATTCTGAATCCTCCCCCCCCCCCTCCCACGTTTACATTTTTCGTAGGTTATTTTTAAAAAAAGCATGCTGCTAGGTTAGGCGGCTAGGTACATACGTTTGCCGTGTATGTTTTGCACTTTCCTATAAAACAGCTGTTTTTTTTTTTTGAAAAACCGACGAAAATCTTCTACGCTAGGGGAGAGAGGGGCGCTAGAATCATGTGCTAAATTGAGGGTTATAATTTGCACACTGGTTTTTTTTCCTGTAGGTACCTTTTCAAACAGTAATTTTCATTGTAATAATGTCGGCAACGCATAGTCGGAAAACTACTTAACCTGTTTATTGTTCGACTGTGCAGTATGCATAAAGTCTATACACTTTTAAATATCGTACGTCGGTTATGTAATAGAAGACTGCGGTAACCTACACCGCGCAATATGTCATTGTAATTGAATTTTCAATAAAACGTCTCTGAGTTGTTGCAGCGGTGTCAATTTTATCTTTTAGTAATTGACTGTCTAATAGAATAGCTGAGCTTAGTTTAGTTCTCGAAGAATCACTTTAAAAATGTTAATTTAAGTAAGTTTATAAGTAACTTTTGTCACATATCTACTTAAATACTATACTAAACATTAGGTACTTCCCCACATTACTACCAGAGTTTAAAACAAGTGTTTCATAAATAGTAGAGAAGCTAAATCATATTATAGAACGTTATTTACAGTACTATACTGAAAATACTTTAACAAATCTGAAAGTATATCCAGTTTCAAAAAACCTTACAAAGTGGTAGGTTTAATCAGAATTAAAATGAAATGTCCATAAATGGCACCGAATTAATTAAAAACTGTCACAAAATAATACATCAAACGCGCACACAATTAAGAATATAATTTACTTGTTAATACTGCGAGTTACAACCCTACACCTAAAGTTATTCAGTTAGATCTCATACTGTTTGACCTCGCAGAGTACAAACAAACCATAGTTAGATTTCGTGTATAGTTGAAAAAAAAAGGTTCTTTATGGCTCCGATGCGGAATTGACGGTCAAAACCATAACAATATAATTTTATAAGGTCATTATCATAATTGTTTATGCGTGCTGTTAATGAACATAACAAAATTATTACGGTTCCTCTAATGTGTAAAAATATAAATTAATCGTAATTATCATATCAAATATCCGCAACTCAGAATTAGGCTTTCAATTCAACGATAAGGGGATTTTAGCACAATTACCACTGCTTGACATGCAAATTGTAGGTTATAGTTTGTAGCTAGCACAAGGACGATGCTGCCTAAACTCGTGAAGTAAACACCCACTAGTAATTGAGACAAACTTCGAAATCGTCTAATTCTTATATTTGTGTATTAGCTACCCAGGAACAATACGATTTAAAGCGATGCGCTAAGGTAGCTCCCGAAATTAAATTTTCTTACGTTTTATGCAATTGTCAGGTTGTATGTTGATCAAAATATAATTTGCGAACGTAACAAATAATTATGTATTTACAGAATTATAACCACTACAATCATCAATACAACTCTCTATGCTAAAATTTGCCTTAAATATTATCATGATTTCATGAAAATTCATTTAATATGGCATACTATGAATTTCTCGGTATACCCTGGCAGTTTCGGCTTTAAAAGAAAATGAAGGATTCAAGTTTATCGTTGGATGTCTACTCCGAAAATTGTTCTTATAGAACGCACATATGGCGCATCAAATTCTGTTTCTGTACATGTAGTAGATACGAGTACGAAACCGGTTGTTATGCATGTCATAGGTAGATACACATATCATGTTTGCATATTAGCGGTGACTTACATAACGGTGTTTATTTTATTACATATTTTTAATTCCGTACCTATACATATAAGATGCGGGTGTTTTTAACTATGCAGCACGGTCAGCCTATAGAAACTGAAGGTATTTATTTAAAGAAAAACAGTACTTAACCCTTCCTGTAAAAATTTGCAACGATTTTAATGGGGTTTGGATCAGATAACAGTTGCATAATCGACTCCTGAACTTTTCCTGAAACTTTCGATGCGTATGATGAAAAAGATTACCTACTTGTGTTTACAAGAAAGGTATATTTACGTGGCTGGTGACAATTTCTATAAATTGCTCGGTTTCATCAATATACCGATAAAATCTGATTAATCTCCAATTAATTTTCCCACGCAAATCGCTAAGTTAAGCGGCTCGATTATTATAATATTTGTGATGATGGAAAATGGCTTCTGAACAAAATCATATTATGTAGTTGCATTGATATTCAAACAAACAGTAAGTTAACGTAATTCACCAAATTTGAGAATTTATTTCTTTGTGCTGCATTTATATTACATGTGATGTATTAAAGTTTTACTTGGAGCGGCCCGTGGCTAAATAAAAACAGCCACACAGGTCGATCGATCAGGTTAAGCTACGCTTGCCGAGGTTGGTCTGTGGATGGGTGACCATCTCTAATTTAAAAAAAAATAAACACCACAAAAAAGCAGGTTAAGCCGTTGGTCCCGGCTGTCAATCGTGGATCTTTGACAGTCGTTACAGGTCGTCAGAAGCCCGAAAGTCTGACAACCAGTCTTACCAAGGGGTATCGTATTACCCAGTAACTGGGTTGTGGAGGTCAGATAGGCAATCGCTGCATGTAAAATACTGGTATTCAGCTGCATCCGGTTAGAATGGAAGCCGTCCCTAACATAGTTGGGAAAAGGCTAGGCAGATGATGACTAACTTTCAAACTAACCGTATGATTGAATTTCCTAAATTAGATATATCTAGGTAGGTGCTTTTTTGTGGTGGTTAATTTTTTTATTTTATAAATTAGGTATAAAACATTATTTTTGTAATAGGAGGTGCTATTCTCGCTAGTTTATTGTATACAACATAAACAAATATGGCAATCTATTTTGATGTAAATATTTTGAGTAAATTACGATGCTTGTACAAATGTCTAGGATTTCATTACGAGTTTTATTTCTATCGTATGAAATATACTGACAGTTGATAATTTACTTAATTTATCTACATATATACTAATGTATTTACATAGATACATACATAAACTCACGCCTTCTCCCCATAGGACTAGGCAGAAACTACAAAAATAATCCTTTTGCCAATATATTTGTTTATAAGAATTTTATGGCACCTTATTTGCATAGACCTACACGTTAGCTTAGGTATAAAACACAATCAGCCTTGAGGCATAAGTGACAAATCTGGTAATAATGGGAGAATTCAAATGTTATGTTACATAATTAGCTTATCTAATTAGTAGTGCCTAAACATACATGCTAGTTTGGTAGGTACTAAATATGAGTTTGACATTCCAAGGGCTGCGTAAGGGTGAGCACTGATGTTGCGCTTTTAATTCATCAAAAAAAGAATACATTCCAAAATATACTTATCCAACTAATGATCCGTAGGTATTATAGACTACTAACGAGTAGTATTATAATATAATATCAAAATCGCTCTATCGGGTGCCTAAAATATTTTATTTGCCCGGAGAAGTTTTGTAGGCGTTCATCACAAAAATAAATGTTTATGTTAACTGTATAATCGCATATCACGAAACCTTCAAATAAAACTTAAACTTTAGCAGAAGTTTAATAAAATGAGGAAAAAAAACACTGAATGCGATAGGATGAGCGATGGGAATACTATAGAAAATTACTATTATAATACTCTAAAATTTGAGATACAAAACGTTTGCGCTGGGCTTAAGTTTTTTTTTCTATGGAGCCTGAATCATTTCCTTTGTGACTTAATGTTTCTATTTTAATAGCGAATTAATCCATGACAGGAAACTAAACAATAATGAGCATGTAAAGTGATGTACCTATTTAACACAAAAGTTTATACATTTACGCAGTTGCCTTTTCGAATTAATAAAATAAATAAACTGTGTGTTCTATAAAGAAATGTCTATTTTTACTATGTTACTGGATTTTTGTATTTTTTTTTATCCTTACCTTACCGCCATCAGTGCACATCTTTACACCAGTCCCATGCATAGTTAAATAATCGAAATATCAACCGAAGTTTCATTGCCTTGGCATTACGTTCGCGCGTTCATTACGACAGGAATGTAAACAGCTAATATTTTTGTTACTGAACTTTATCGACAATAATTAAATAACCTTGGTTATGTCAAAAACACTAATACATACAAACACAATAACCAATTAAATGAAGATTAAACGCAATTGGCTAACAAAAAGTATGAATAGTCTTCGACTTCAAGGACCCCGTTTAGTTTTTTTAGGAACTTATTGGTTTTTAATATTATCTTTATGTGATCTGCGTAATTTTGTGCTGTAATCGTACCTATTTGAGCAAGTCTAGGCAATTCTGTGTCTATCAAACGAATAGTAGATTTGTAGATAAAGTATTAGCATTTATATTTATAGATGTCTTAGTCTACCGTAATACATCATTTTTGAAATACTTTTCTAAGGGTTTAGAAAAGTATTTCAAAAATGATTGTACATCACAAACGTATGAGTGGATACAAATACAAAAAAACAATAATTCAAAACAAAACAAATACAATCACCATACAAATTACAGCATATCTTTTCAAATTAAGCCAAATCTAATTAGTATAAATTTACAGAGAGTTGATAGAAATCATTGTCCGATAAAATGGTCTAAAGATCTATTTAAATCATCAAAGAGGAATATAATATACAATTTCAGACATTCGTCAAGTAAACATTTAACCTTAGAAGTTATCAGTCGCACTAAGAGATTAGGTGGCTAAGATTTAGTAAATGTTTTGCGAGGACACACGATAGATTAGGCAGTTTCGTGATGTTAATGTTAATGGTACAGTTTTATTTCCAAATTCCCAAAACGCCAACATGAATAGTAGCTATTTGTGAATGCTTAACTGCTGGTTACAGAGGCCCTAGAACGAACGCGCGAAGTAAGTTAAGCATAATAAGTAGCCTATAATGTCCCCACTGCTGGGGCACAGGCCTCTTCTCTGTGAGAGGGGGTGGGCCATAATCCACCATGCGGGCTCAGTGCCAGTTGGCGGATGTCACATACATTTGAATTTTTGGTTCTAAGACATGCCGGTTTCCTCACGATGATTTTATTTCAAACGCTGAAGGATATATCCTTCAGCTATTTTGAGACCAGATGGAATAATTTACACAACTAAAGTGCCTGTTTCTGCTGAGTGACGTAAACGTTAAGTATATTCTAACAATTTTTATCCGACTTCAAAAAAGGAGGACGTTCTCAATTCGGTTGTATTTTTTTTTATGTTTGTTACCTCAGTACGCCGTCATGTATCTATAGATCGATTTGGAAAATTATTTTTTTATTTAAATGAATATACTTAAAGATTGCTCCCATTTTTGTCAAAATCCAGTTCTGATGATGGGTTCCTGGAGAAATCGAAGGAGCTCTTCAAATATTATAGGCACACCTATAGCGATTTTATTGCTCTCGGAAAGCACCATTTGGTAAAGTGGAACTGATGATGAAGACCACAGATGGCCACCGGAACTACTCAATAATAAGTATTTCACGGGTTGCGATTCGATTACTTAAAATATGGTTGCTAAAAAATGTATGCTCGTCACAATGCGAATGGGGAAATGGAGCTGATGGTGGAGTACCAGGAGAACTCCTCAACAATTAACGTCCCTGCACCGGGAAAAGCAATATTTTGTAAAAGGCGACGAGCAAGTTGACATTAGGCTATTGTAACTTAGATACATTATAAACAAACCCACTAAAAAGCGAGAAATAAAAACTTTTCAACAAAAAAAAAAACAACTTCCAAAAAAAACACTACAAAGTGAAAAATAACTTTAATTTCTGAAGTCTGTGGCAATAAACTAAAATACAGATCCAAAGACACCGACTACTGAAATTAAAGTTATTTTTTACTTTGTAGTGTTTTTTTGGAAGTCGGTTTTTTTAAATAGAAAATACATATGACCAGCATTTTGGTTACAAAAATTGTGACAAGCACAATAAGTATCACCCATGAATAAAGTCGTAAAACTAAGTAAACATTATGCGCGAAACAAATATTTTTTATACAGTCGTGAGTATTTACTTTACGTTTACTTCGCACGTTCGTGCTAAGCCCTCAAGTCTCTTCAAAACTGCACAAACCAATGTTGTAAAGCTTTTACACAGTTTTCTCTGGGTATTTTCCTTAGACCATAAAGAGTTGACCTGGGTATGTTCTATGGAAGCCATTCCATAGAACAAACCGAGGTCATCTCATCAATCTTGTTAAACATCTATAGTACTCCAGTTTCTAACTTTTCAGTTTGAATAAATTGCGGAATTAAACATAACTGGCTATAGGTATAACATACTATAGATAGATTCCATCCCTTCGATTGTTACAAGCGTAATGCAATGTTATGTTAGGCTATAAGTATAATTACTGTGAGAGACGGTAAATATTATATAACGAAATAGGTTAAGTTCAAACTGACGCTCAAAGTTAATAGAATGAAGGGTCGATTGGAGCGCACAGTTGTGTGACACTATCGAAAGTCGAGGATCTTGTTACGTAATAAATCTATCCTATGAATCAGCCTCAACCTTATAGGTAACTCATTGGAGTGACTTACATATGTAGGTATAGGTAAGATTTTTCGATTTGAATAATTGAAAACGGGCATTAATTTTATAACATACGCCATGTTATAAAGTTAATGCTCGTTTTCACTAACACTAGGCAATACCTAAATGAAGCCCTAAAACACAAGTGCTCTCTTGGATTTTTCTCAACTTTCGGCGTTGAAGCGAGCGTTGACAATCCGACAGCGCGCTAGGTGCAGTTTTTCTAGTAATGTTGTTAATACGTCACACTACTTATGGTTTATATACCTGTGAAGGATTACAATAAATTGACTTGAGGAATATTTAAAACCTAACAAAATGTTTAATCATTGACAAGGATATATAAATAACTTTTAAAAATCATGTTTTTTGTGTCATGAACATGCAACACCTTCCCAAGTAATATTATTAAGCCATTAACAAAATATACACTTGTCTAGATTTATTTATATGATCCTTCATAAATAGGTACTAGAAACATTTATAGTTTTGAAGACATCAATATTCTAAATGCCAATACACGAGCATGGATGCAGTGGGTCAGAACGATGCTTCATGCACTTCAAACTTGTTTATACACAACTTTGCTTATCACAATCCCCTATAGTGCTACAATTTGTCCACTAGGTTATTGTTTTTTTTTTACAGCTGCCTTAGAACGTAACTATTCCAGATTACGTAAAAGTTAACTTTAAAATGCGTAATAAAATAAATATATAAATTGCCTTATTTCATTGAATTATCTTATTTATGACTTTTTACAGCCATTATAATACCGTAAGTGTATCAGTTTTGACAAAAAATATATTGTTATGAGTATTAAATTACTTTCTATCATACTAAGTATGGGATCGAACGTATTCATTTCAAATGAATAAATCGAAAACAATAATTTTATATTAAAAAAAAACAAAAACAGAAAAAAGTAAATATATAAATAAATAAAAAAACAATTTAAAAAATTAATAAATAATAATTATTATTTAAAAACAGTACAGAAAATCCTTGCATCTACTCAAATATCAATAAAATATATAATATATTTTCGAGGATACGGATTTGCCACCATAAACAAGATGTTAAGGTTTTAGATCGATTTTAAATGTTTACAAAACAAAAAATCAAGCTTCTAAGTCAGCGCAATAAGCACTGACTTAGAAGCTTGATTTTCTGAGAACTCCAAGCCACGGCAGATCTACGTATTTGATATTCATTTCAACTTTATACCTCCACACGTTCCTGAGAAAAAGAGTCTAGGCAGACAGACAGACAGACGGACCCGATTCCGGATTCCAATTTTTCTTTTTGAGCTACGGAACCCTAAAAAACAAGATGACGGCGTTGGTTCCGATTTTAGCCACGTGCCGAAAGATTCTTGTACCGTTGTAGACACCATTAAAATAAATTAATTACCGAGTCTCTGACACACTACAGTTTTGCAACGTTAAGTATCTAGATAAATATTATCGTCGGAGCTTTGAGGCACGAAGTTTATTTTCTGAGCTCTTTTTCGCACTTGTATAACAATTCACACATGCTCGTCTTCCTTATGTTAATCTTACATCCAGCCAGTTTGAAAACGGGTAATGAAAATGATTGCGGCCTACCTACATCCATATAATTTGTCAATCAATTGCTGCATTTGCTTTTATAAAATACTAGCTGCGCCCCGCGGTTTCACCCGCGTAAGTTTCGATCCCGTGGGAATATCGGGATAGATAGTATCCTATGTGTTATTCTGATGTATAAGCTATATTACTGTACAGTTTCATCAAAATCTGTTCAGTAGTTTTTGCGTGAAAGAGTAACAAACATCCATCCTCACAAACTTTCGCATTTATAATATTAGTAGGAAGCAGGATAGTAGGAAGTAGGATAGGATATAACAGGTTGAACTCCAAAAACGTACAAGGCCCAGGGTCCCTCTCCCTTGTAAGTTTTATTTTTTTAATTTTAGTCATTCTAAAAAATTCAAAAAAAAACTAAAATTAACCATTCGATTCATTCATTGATCTACAAAAAACATGTATAGCGGCTCAAACGAAAATGCTATTAGCAATACAATTTCATATGCATACCTATATAATCTATTGTCTTGTAACTTAATTACTTATTTTTCAAACCTATTATAAGTTTAAAACAAGACATCAGCACCTACATTTATTATAAAAATATTACAAATCATGTCCACGCATCACATCGCTTAAGCACCTATTCACAAAGTTATCACACTTCAAAGTGAATGAGTACTTCTTCAGTCGAAAGTTCAAACAATATTATTTGATAACTACCGATAACCAAGCAAGCTTGTTTATTATATACAAAGATTGACTAATACATGTCTGTACTCCTCAGCTTATGAATTCTCGGCTACACACTTGATTAAAATCATACTCATCATGATGAGCACAGTAGCAACAAATACCATGATTGGCACCAAGATTTAAGATAACAGGGAACTTGAAACTATTAGAACTTCCCTTCTTTCTTATGGCGACCCAACTATTGTTCGTGTCAAATTGATTTTAGCGACGGCTAAAAGCACTGCAAAGAGCCTTACCATTGTTTTCATTAGAACCGCAAGGTACCTATTTAAAAATATACATAGTACTGTATCTAGAGAGTAGTTTTGTGTTTGGTTTCTTAGTCGGAAGAGGAGCAATTTATCAAAAGAAATCGGTGACGTGCAAGGATAAATTTTAACTTTGCTTGTGGGCGATGCTTTGACTGCCGATGTTTTTAAAACTATGTGCAAAGATCTACCAGTTTTAGAATAAGAAAAGGAAATAACACCTATGTATAATTACCTAACCGCAAAGTGGTGGCTCAATAAAACTAATTAAACTAATCGAGCGGTGTTGGTTAATTCGCGGTTTTGTAGTCTAGACCTTTTTTTGTAGTTACTGCCCATTAAAAATATTTTTTCATACAGTTGCTCAAAAAGTGGCGTATTGCCTGCTATAGGGACGTATAGCGTTCGGGATATAGGCTATTACATACTCGTGCTTTTTTTTTACCTTTCCCAAACTCGTGCGTTCTCTTTCCCAACTGTCAAAATAATGTCTATTAAAAAGTTAAAAAGAAAAACCAACCATGAAGTTTTTACTAAAAAAATTCATAGAAGTTTTTATGATTCATGCAAATACGCATATTTCTAAAAAAAGCTACTAATTTGTTTCAATATCAGAGCGGCAATTCTCGTAACTTTTAAGAACGTTCACAGTCTGATCTCAGTCTCAATCTGTCAAAAATACTTCAAATTTCCCTATATTTTGACAAGTTTTTGACATTTGTTTGTCGCCGAGATGAGACTGTGACTAGATTTTGAACGTTTTAAATTAGCAGAATTGGCCTACAGATTTAATGATTTGATTGAAGTTAGGTTAGGTTTCATTTCATTTCATCTCATTAAATTTTATTTTCATTTCATATCAATAAAAAAATTCTACTGAAGACTTGGCTGTATGGGCATAGTTCCCTTTGCCTACCCGAATGGGCGAAGAAAAAAAAATCTCTGCTTATATTCTACGGTTGGCGCCATTTTTCAGAAATTTTCTTTGCGAGTTTTAGTTGTTTGCTGCACAATATGAGTAATTTCGACCCTAGTTTTTTTGAATTAACACCACCTTATTTTATTAAATTGCTTCATTTTTTCGCAACTGTATTAAAAATAGTCGTTCAGTACACGTGCGAAACCGTCATGCAACTTGTTCCGACTGTCAACCCTCGCCTTCGGCTGCACCTCGGCTCGGGTAGACATTTGTCGGAACTCTTTGCAATGACAACCTTTCCGCACTTGTAATGAAATATACTATAACACGAAGGCAACTAGGAAAATACGCTCGTTTGTGTATACTTCTATAAGGTCTGATCTTACTGTGATTTGGACTAACGAGTCTGGCTAAACCAAAATCATAAGACCCATTCCTGTAATTAAAAACGTTCAAAGTCTAGTCGCAATTTCATGTCAGTGACAATCAATGTCAAGAACTTGTCGAAAATGTAGGGAAATTAGAGTTATGTTTGACAGATTGAGACTGAGATTAGAACGTGAACGCTCCTAAAAATACGGGAATTGCCTGTCAGCTGGTCGGTGGTAAACTGAAAATTAAGTTCGACTGGGGATAGGTCCATCCCGTTGGAAACTATTTATTCAAAAGTACGTATTTACTTGAGCCCTGTTGAAAAAAAAAAAAAAAAGCCCTGTTGACACTTCTGGGTAGGTATGGATGCGCAAGAAAGTATATTCATTGTTGGCTGTATTGTGTGGTAATATGCGAAACAATTGCTCTTTACCGTTCGAACAAAACAACGATTTACATCCAAAACGAAAGCCAAATTATGGATTCTGTCAACCAAAATCGAAAAGCGAAACTTTTTTTAATGGTAATTACTTAATTACAGATTCCTGTTTTGTTTATTTTAAAGGAATGGTCACGCTGATTATCGACTTTCGTGCATCGCATACCGAAGGGCGCGCGGACATAATGTAGGTAAATATTTCACAGCAGTGGTTTCGATTTCGTTCAGAGTTTTGGAAATGAAAGCTTTTATTTTGGCCTCAAACGGTTTAAAGGAGGAGCTAAACTGACAATTTATTTTACAAAATTTATTTCATTTGATTTAGAACTTGAACTTGACAATGAATTTCAAAAAGTCGATGAGTCTCGGAAATGAGTCAAAACAATTTTATTCCAACCATGTAACATTTTCGATCGGATCCACAAACATTTCCAAAGTTCTCACGGCTATAAATAGCCAATTAGTAAATATTATATTGTTTAACAATTACATTATATGAACGTTTTATTCATGTCGCAGTTGTATATTAAACAAGAATTACATAACTCATCGTGTCACTAGATAAATAGATATTATAATTAATTTATAATGAGTTACAAAAGCGAATTAAGTTTGATATGCCATCTTCTTCGTTTGTAATACACTGATTATTACAAAATATTGCATTAAAATTGTACCCAGTTTGATTAGTTTGAATGTTTGAAAACGCGAGTCGATGGTTCTTTGAGTAAATTTCGTAATCTTAAATAAAATATCTTATATGTAATATTACGCAGAATACTAAAGTTTTTAGACAACAATCAAATATTGTTTTGCAATTTTGCCTACAAGACAATAGTATTTCGCAAAAGTTAACAAATACTAGACACATAGGTGTATCTATTTCTAAGCAAGGAGTCAGTCATAAAAATAAATCTTAGAGATTTAACGATAATCTTTTTTCTCACTAATCCTTAACAGTCGACTAAGCTTCAGCAAACATATGTCACAACGCTGATGATACGTAGCTTTAAACGAACCCATTGTGTTTTCACTCACGTACTATTTCTTAATCTGTCTGTCATGATTTTTGAGTTAGTTTTTTATATTATTCAATTATATTTATAGTGAAGTACTACGGTCATATATGTAATCTGCCACTTCGCAGTGCATTTTAAATACAAACGGTTTAAATACTTCCTTGTATGACCATAAATTAGTTTTTGTCCAAACTAAATGCAACGGATCTTAAGCGTTACATAAGTCGCTTAATTCTAGGTTTAATGTAACGATAGGACAACATTTGATAAACACAAAACGAGTGAGCATAAAGTACAATTAAAAATAAACGCTTAGATATTCCGAGCGATGAGACAAGATAATAATGCTGTCAACATATTATATAGTTTATATTATATAATGAACAAACGTACAAATGATGGAAACCCACTTTCAATTAATATTTATGTCATTAACACATCCTGCAATTATTATGCACACAATTACCAACAACACACAATGACTACTTTAGACATTTAGTGAATAATAAAAAGCAAACTTTTTAAACTGCCGTGCAGGGTGTAGGGTGGTCTTTACTCCTATTGAGTAAACAAAAAAAACAAAAAAACACACATTAAATAAATGTCGATTAATCATAGAACCTATTGTTGATTAGCGCTTATGTCCCAAGTTTATAAAAAAAGTGCTGAGGTCTCTTGAAAACATAGAGTGTACCTCGGAGCGCGTCACCGCGACCCATCCTACATGATGTCAGACATCTCCAAGTGCCTGCAACTCGGGATATATATAAAATGGACGATCTTACACTAGTTACTCATTCGTTAGTTTGAACTCAAGACGAATACTAAGCATCATGCTCAAATACGTGAGTCGAGATTTTTTATTTATTTAATTATAATAAGCACTGAAGGATTGAATAACTAACTTAATGTTAAAATGGTTATTTTTTTGGTAATTAGTTTTTGAAAGTGTGTCGTGTCTCTTGTGATGCATCTGTTAGATGTGGCAATGGTCGTAAGATGCACAAAAACAATGGGTGGAGGTGTCATACCGGAGTGACTTGATGGATCCTGACCCCAGGGTTACGTTGCAGCCGCTGGTCTGTTATTACCGTACCATCACGTGCCGTAATGCTTTATTTAGAATTTCAATATCTGTTGATTACTGTGTATTCATTTTAGTATAAGCAGTGAAGTTACAATGTGTCCTGAGTTGATTAGTAATCAAACTAATTTAGATATTTTCAAATCTTTGAAAATATTATAATATCCTTTTGCTGGCAAGTAAGTTGAGCCATTTGTTTCGTTTCTTTCGTCTTGCTGAAGCAAAAGGGCACGAAGTTTATATAATGCAGTTAGCATAATGCTTATTCTTCGAAAGTTGATCCTTTGACTCAGAACAGTTAACAATGGGTCGTCAGTTAAACTGTGAACGGTTACTGTCGCTACCTAACAATTAGCATATAGAACTTAGCATTTCTATAACTAGCATTCATTGAACAAATGAGGTTTGAAATGAAATGAAGTTGTTTATCCTGTAAATAGGATATTGGAATCACTTTTAAATATCATTTATAAACAAAGTCGGGTTAGTTACGCCATAATAATAACGCTATTACAATTCAAGAACGGCTACACCGACTTTTATGATCTTTTATTTTTTGGGTTTATTTTTTGGGTTTGTCTTCGCCCCGAATAGCAGAATAATTATTAAAACACGGGAAAAAAAATCTGAGGCGGTACAAAGTTCGCCGAATCAAAGTCTCTTTTAAAGTCCAGACATAATCCTGGTCAGATAAATTTTTGGCTTTGATTAAACAAAGGGCTTATTTGCAATACTTTAATGTAATTGTTTAATTAGCAAACTGTTAGTTGCTGGCTAATAATTCCCTTGTTCATATAGGTACTTAAATAAATAATAATAACTAGCTCCTGTCCGCGACTTCGTCTGCGTGAAATTTCAACCATTCACCTTCTTAGGGGTGGAATTTCGAAAAACCCTTTCTTAGTGGATACCTACTCTTCACAAAAAACACACCCTCCAAATTTCATGTCTTTATGAACGTTTAGGCTGTGCGTTGATATATCAGTCAGTCAGGACTTTGAATTTCATATATATAGATATACATAGTTTGTGCCGACTTGAGAGTAGGAGAAAAAATAGTTTTATTTATTTTAGGATCTCCAACAAAAGATATACACTAAACATTATATTGTTAATGGACGACAAAGTATTTTGTAGGTGCACTCTTTCAATTACAGGAGACCACAACATGCACAACTAAGCTAACAAATTAAATACCTAATACATAATAAAGGAAAAAATTAGACAAGGGAACATAAACACCCAATAATTTAAAACATAGAATAATAAAATATCTAACATTAACATAAAAAAAAATATATTAATAACAATTTCAAAATGCTGTCCAATTTACTGTACTAATCCACAAGTTTTATAATTAACGTTTACTTACTTTACTTAACAAATTAAGAAAGGCTTCGAAACTTAAAGTTAGATTCAGAAAGTTAAAAATCACATTTTTATACTCATCACATAAAAAGCTTCCTCTGACACATAAAAGCTGAGTAAACACCGCAATACCCCAAAATAAATGAGCGGCACAATAAGCACTCAAACAATTGCTCAACGTTATCATCGAACAAAATAATTTGTAAACAGAGAAAACGTTTAACAAATATTGTTTTAAATGTGTCATGTTTGTACAACGCATGTGCATGGGTTGCGCTCAAAAAGGCGTATCACTCGAATGCTTTGTATGAACCCGAATGTGTTTAGGATGTGGCACTCAGCTGCTTCAAAGGCATATGATGTTTTTACTTGTAAATCTGGCCTTTATTAAACATTATCTTCATTCTCCTGGCCTTATCCCATTTTTTTTTTCATATTTCTCTACATATTAGTCGTCATTTCGGTAATCACCCTAGCATTTATATTAAACATCCAACTGAACAATTTTATTATAGTTGGTATGTTTTATTTGCCAAGAAAACATGTGCAGTTCCCATAAGATATCACATAATAATTTTTTAATACAATAAAGCTCTCAAATGGCACTCTGTGTATGTTTGCAAAACTCAAAAGGACAATACTGAGTGGCAAGTTTTCTGCAAGCGACAAAATATTACAGAAAATCTATTACATCAATTGTTAATCTGACTGACCCTCAAGTGCCACAGACTAGCTACAAACATAACGTACTTAATACCTATTATTATTATTATTATTTGCCTTATGGCCGATTCCTATAATTTACGGACCGTTATTGGTTAAAATTAAGACACTTGTATCTTTACCAATAATGAAGCAAAGACCTCACAGCTTTGCATAGTAGATCCTCTCGTATGAGAGTATCACGGGTAATATTAACTTACAAGGTAAAATTGGCTTACAAACCAATTTATATCCCCAGCCGATCGATTCTGTGTAAATGTCACCGTGATAACTTAGGGGAAGTGAGCGTAAATTGAGCTACCAATAGGAGCAATCCCTAACATCAGGTAGAATAACTGCTCACTTCACCTTAGTTTTCACGGTGTGATTTTTGCAGAATAGCACAGCTGTTTGGCAATAAAAATTGCTGCCATTGGTAAACGAAACGATTCGTTTTTGTTTGGAACAGAGCATTAGCGTTAGGTCCCTTATAGTGGATTAAAAGTTTCTAATTATAACAATACATGGAACCTGAAGGCTAATTTTCGTAATTTAAAACGTTCAAAATCTAGTCGCAGTCTCATCTCGGCGACAAACAAATGTCAAACACTTGTCAAAATGTAAGGAAACACACAGATTGACAGATTAAGACTTAGTTCAGACTGGGAACGTTCTTAAAATTACGAAAATTGCCCCACTGATATCCAAAATCTCCTACATAAATAATAAAATAATTTCCAATTTCTTTATGTCCAGGTTACATTGGTTTGCGTGCTAGTGGCGGTCTGCGCAGGCGCACCCCAAAACCCACAAGACGTGCAGATCCTGCGCTTTGATAGCAATGTCGAGCCCGATGGTTATAGCTTCGCGTAAGTAATCTTAAATCTTTTCTTTATAAAATTTTACTTTGGCTCAAGTGAAACCACACTGCACAGAGATAATTCTGTGTTTTCAAATTGTGACATATTATTGCAGAATCATACAATAAAAACCTCAGAGCTAGATTATGAACTAGCAGCGCCTTGCGCTTTCACCCGAGTTAGTTTCGATCCTGTGAGAATATTGAGATAAAAAGTATTTTATGTATTAATCCTAGTTATAAACTATCTGTGTGCTAAATTTCATCTAAATCCATTCAGCCGTTAGTGCGTGATTGAGTAAAAAACATCTAAACATCTTCACAAACTTTCACATTTATAATATTAGTAGGATTAATATTATTAGACACGCGTACTGCCACGAAAAATATAAAACTAATTGTCTCTCGTCTATGCTTGAAAGGATACACCCGTTAGTACACCATAGCGAAACTTAAACGCAGAAGCTTAAACTTTTTAAGTACCATTAAAGTATTATCTACGTCATTCCCAAACCATACCTAATCTCTAAGTTTTTTTGTAAAGGTTATCTGTTTCAATAAAGTTATTATTATTATTATTCCGCGGACAATAGCTCCCTGGTCTCTCCAGCGCGTGTCGCAAACAATACCTAAGGTACTCACGTGTGTGCACAGACCACCTGGTATTTGGCACACACCACTTGGTGCTGATAACCATCATGCAACTAATTTCTCGTTTCATATAAGGCTACAGGTCAAATGATCGTAGATATACCTAAAACTAGAAACTATCTATAAGATCAATCTAGGAACTGGTCACGGATAAATGGCCGGAAGAATATCTTTGTAATTAGTCTCAAACGGCAAAACTTATGAGTAAACTAAACTTTTTAGACAATTAACATTTAAAATATTTACTACGACACCTACAAGTAAAAGTTCAAATGTAAGAGATTAATTAACAATATTTAGTTACTGACACATCATTAAATACGAACTCCAGGTACTGTATTGAAATATAAACATAATTACTTAATCAGGCGGTAAATGTAACCGTTTGTTGCGAAACGAGCCGAGTTAAGAGTAGGTGATGCTGATGACCCTTTGTGACGTAACCACCTAACATTATACAACACCCATTGCAAGCCATAAAAATAGCAAACTTATAACCATTTTGGGACTTAAATAACAAATAATACCGAAAGGTTTACCTAATTATGCAATACGGAAAGTATTGACGAAAATAATTATTTGAATAAGATCAAATAATTAAAATATTTGATCAAGATTAAATAATGAATATTCATAAAGGTAGAACCGATAATGGGCTAGCTACTTTTAAAAATAATCCAAAAAAAAATTGATTTAGGATTTACGAGTGACGCGCGTTGAAGTCTTTTGTATGGGAAATGGATTTCTTTCAGCGCTTGTCAAAAAAAAAAAAACAATTAAGAATTAATTACTATATAAAAATAAATTAAAACTGTTGTAAAAGCACATTGTATTCATATAAATAAAATAAAGAATCGGTATTTAAGGATTCTGATTCTTTACGAATATTCATGATTTAATCTTGACTAAATATCTAAAAGGTTATAAGATCAAACAATTATTTTCAAGGTCATATGATAGAAAACAGTTTAAGACTCCGATGCACGACAGAATTTCATCTCGCAATGGTTCAAACCCAATTTAACTACAAAGTCATACTCTCCTATGATAAATAATATATTCTATTAAGGGCTGAATGTTCAATCATCTGATAACTTTATTCGAGGAATAATTTTGATTTTTTTTTATTTCATACAAAAACTGTTAAACGCCAATTTTATTCCTCGAATAAAATTTATCTGGAGTTGGAAAAATCAGCCCTAAATGTTGTATACTCAAGTAAATTATAGCTGCAAAACCAATTAAAGTAATAATATGTATTATGTACTTTGATGTATATTTTCTAAATACAACCTTGATTTTTTTCTACAAAGTAATCTATATTATCGTATCTTGTGTTTTTTATCTATCTAAGTAGGTATGTACTAAAGATCAAATGTAGGAAACTCCTTTACTATAAACGGCAGCGGTAGGCTTCTAAAATAAGGACATTTAGGGATCTACTAAGAAAATTTATCATAACAAGCTTAGAATGTAATAAAAGTAAATGAATCGTTTAAACTTAGTAAGTGGTCCGAAGCTTTATTGATGAAGACTTGGTGAATAACATGTCAGTACAATTCAATAAAATACACTTTTCCACAGCTACGAGACCAGCGACGGTACCTCCAGACAGGAGGAAGGCAAGCTCGACAACCCTCAGTCAGAAAACGCAGCGCTGACAGTCACAGGGTCGTACGCATACGTCGCTCCCGACGGCAAGCACTACACCGTCACCTTCACCGCAGGACCCAACGGCTTCCAGCCCAAGACTTCCTTAGGACAGTAGGACCACACACCGAAATAACCTGTAAATAGTTAATACAACAGTGAAAAAAGTAACATTAGTAGAAAAACTACTATCACCAGTAGTTAAACTACTATCATTAGTAAAATTGTGTAACAGTAAAAGAGATCTCAGATAAGGGATCTTATTCAAAATTCACGTGCCATAAGGACGTTTTTGTAATTTTGTACATTTCTTTGTATTTTGAATTAATTAAAATACTTTTTTTCATAAATATTTTTTTCTTATTCGCGCCTAAAAAAATAACAATCTATTTTAATACATTTTAGTTAGGTTAAAAAAAGGCACTCAGTTATGTTTCATCACCAAAAGATATACAATAACAGTGAAGTTTAAAAAAGTAAAGTAATGATTTTTTTTTTCTTTTTTCTCATACATTGTGGCCATTAGGTTATCACACTAAGCGCGGTTCTGTACTACATCCGATCCGAATCCGAATTAAATGGGAATGTTCTAAATTTGGACGGATAGAGTTTGGATCTAGTGCGCAACCCCTCATACAAATAGGACTACGGTCACTTCGAATCGACATTTCTCGAATTCGTATCAGATGTAGTGCAGAACCGCTCTAAGAGCAGATTTTTCCATCGCCAGATAACTTTTATTCGAGGAATTAAATTTTCAAAATTATTCCTCGAATAAAGTTATCAGATAATTGAAAAATCAGCCCTAAATAGTACAGCGCTTATAAAAAGTTGTTATCAGTCAATTAAAATAAACAACTTTACTAAAATAGAAAACTGAATTTTTCAAACAAACTAATAGCGTAAAAATTGGCACGAAATAAACCACCCTTGATAATAAGGCGCAGCATACGCGGAACAATGGAATCAAAAATTCAACACAAACTATATGGTATTGTTACCAATAATCACAAATTAAGTTTAATATTGATAAATACTTAAACGGAAAAATGGTCCCAAGGCTAGAGTGTTAATTGTTATTAATTACTTGAATTGTCTTTATAATATGTAAAGCAGAATATATGGTCTCAATGAATATGATAACCTAATCGCCACTAAATATTTTTTTTATTATTTTTTTTTATTATTTATCTTATTTTTTTACTTAATAATTAGAAACCTTTTTTTTTTGAGTGTGGGAAATCATCAAATGACCCCTCCCGCTATGGGTGGAGCGAAAGGGAGTGTCAGGCTCTTACTGACTAAAACCCACCCGTGTACCTTCCTTAGCCCTTTATGTTCCGGGGTAGCAGTAACTCTTTCGGACAATCCCGCTACCCCGGCAGGCTTCGGCCCTTACGAGCCCCTTCCCTATTGCTGACATCTCTTTTAGGCGCACGTGGAATACGTACGCGCCGTCCGGCATGGGCCTGGTCCTGATCGGACGGTGAGTTACCCATTACTCCCCGTCCGCAGGCCCGCGCCTACGGTAGCCGGGAGTCGACACGCGGCACCCGACGCCCGGAGCGTCTCCCGCGGCGGCTGAGACGTGAGGCTCTATCCCTCAACTTTCCCGCCACCTCCTTCGCTAGCATGACTGCTTCGCAGAAGGAGGTGACTGCCTTCCACTCCCTCTCCTTCCGGACCATCGCTTGAACCAGGGCTGGACGGGAGAGGCCACCGCCGCTGCCGATCGCCTCTACGAGGACACGGCGGTGCTCCGCCCAAGCGGAAGAGACCTCCACCGTATGCTCCACCGTGTCCTCTGGGCGATTCTCGCAATGGTGATACCCGGGCGTTTCCTACCGCCTGATGATGTGCAGGAACCTCCCGAAACATCCGTGTCCGATGAGGACCTGCGTCAGGCGGTAGGTGAGAGCGCCGTGACACCTCTCTAGCCACTCCTCAAAGAGGGGTCTTATCGCCACTATAGTGGCGTGGCGTGCCCTGCGCTGGGTTGCGTCAGTCGCATTTTCCATGATAATTAGATACCTTGATTTCAAATTCTAAAGTCGTGCTTAAATAATTTAAAATTTTACGACTTTAAACTTTTATTGTTTCAATCGAATGCCTAATTTATTATTTCACGTTAATTAAGATGATATTTTGACTTCAAAAAAATTCTACGCATGTATACACTACAAAGCAGCTTTACAGTAATAAAAAGGTTTGCGGCTATTTACAAACGTTTCGTTTATTGTAATTTGATGACATGAACGTGCAGCTTACTAGCTCACAAGGACAACTGGTAGCGAATCACGAATGTTTTAAAGAAATCTAACTTTAGAAATATTTTGCGTAAGATACATGCAATTTTAAAACTCGCCATTGTCACTACAATTTTATCCTCGACTTTACGCAAGTCTTACTTATTATGTCTGGTTTTTCAGGTTTTTATTGGGTTTATTCTGATGAAATGCAAATAACTCTGCAACACTAATATATTATGAAAGCTGAAGAATGGACCATTTAATCAATAGTCTTTGGGTTTATTGCAGTAATAGTACTGCAATAAACTCTTTAATCACCACATTAGGAATCGATATTAAGTCTGAACGTGGCACCGGTAACTGAAAAGTTGTGTGGAAATCGATTGTCATGGTATGGACATGTCATAAGGAGGAATGAGGAAAATGTTGTGAGGAAAGTTTTGAGTACGAATGTCGTTGGCTATATGAGTAGGGGAAGACTAAAGAAACGATGGATTGCATTGTGTGAATGATGATATGGTTAGAAAGGGGGTGATAACCAAAATGAGAAATAAAACAAAGATTTTTTTTTGTTGCTGAATGGGCCCGTTTGAACTCGATCACGCCTGATGGAAAGCGATGGATGAGGTCTATGATGGAACGAGCGTGTCCAGAAGATACCTAAGGCACTGAAACTCCCACGCATCGACGAAACACAGCAGGCTGTTTGACGCCGGACTCCGGTGGCAGGGTAGTCGCAAACCAGACGGGCATTAGCCATACCACCGCAAGGGAAGAATTGGCCAATCAAAAGAGGTGTTGGGTGTGACTGTCCAGGATGCACCGAGCGCTCGGGTTAGTTGAGTAACTGGCGGAACAAACTGCGCTACACGAGGAGGCATCTTAATGTTTGGAAGAAAAAGCCGTGTTGCGCCGACCCCAAATAAATTGGGATAAGGGCAGGAGAACGATGATGCTTAGGAATCAGTATTAGTGATTGCAGTATATTGTTGACACTAATCTCAAACAGCCTAAATACGTAGCAGGTTGTGGGGGAGGTCATTCGATCAACTCAGCCACTGCTAGACGTAGGCCTCTCCCTGACTGCGCCACAATACCCTGTCCTCCGCCTTCCGCATCCAGTCTATGATCCAGTATATTCTACAAAATTTTTTTTTGTTCATTTATCATTTATATAAAAGAATACAAGATTATTCATATTAAATAGCAACCAAAAGTCACTACGGTTTAAACTTGTGCTATCATAAGTCTTCTCAGTATCGAACTATACAATGAAGCATTTTATATGTATGCGTTATTGTTAATAATATTAATAACATCTTTAAGTCTATTAACAAATATACTGAGCTGTTTTTTTACATATGTCAATGCGGCGCCTGATTAACCACAGAAGGTAACATATGTGTGAGGGAAATCAAGCCACCTGTACATAGTAAAACTGCGAGTGATATTTAAAGCAGGTGTTACAAAATCATGGTTCGGTGTTATTGCAGATTTGGAAATGAAATCAATTGATATAAATATTACGTTGAACACATGCTTTGCTATCGAATGATTAGCAGTATGTAGGTACGCCAACTGTACGTTGTGTTATTAAATGGCATTTACAAAATGGTTTTATCCATTTTGTCTCAAGCTTGGCGAAAAAAAGAACAAATTTTTAATGTTTGTAATGGCCATAAATACTTTCAGGGTTGTTGTATAATATATCACCATTTTTTTTGCATTGAGAATGTGAATTACCGATAAATTATTAATTTTTCACCCAAATGTGGTTTCAATAAAAACCACAATCGATTAGATTTTTCAATAGCGGAATGATTCAATCAATGGTTTTCTAAAAAAATATATGTGCTTACGTCAATTTAAGAAATAAATAATTTATCTCTTTCAAACTCCACAGCAAGACGATTGAAAGCCGTTTACAAGCTAGCGCAATAACGTTAGGCTTAGAAATTTCTCGGCTAGTGTTCAATATTGTATGTTTCGTAAATGTGTCTAAATGCCAACGCACACAAGACGCATCGTCGTGAAGGTTCTTGCATCCGTTTATGCGTACCTAAGAGTTACAATATATCTATAGTTCAGCAACCTTCACTTATCACGATTAGTATTGTGACTGACCCGCAAACTATTTTCTTAATTCATTTATTTTATCGGTGGAGAAATCCTCATTGATACCCTTCGTCTGGAAAGAACGAAGGGTTATGTTGCACTCCTACACCTAAAACCCCAAGATCATACCACTACTGAGTCAGTGTCCCGGAAGATACTCGACATTGGAAGGAGTTTCGAGATAGGTGATTTTTTTTAACCCTTGCCTTGGTCGCATCAACGAAGGTTGAAGTTTGTTTGCAAAAGAAGTATACGGTAGTAACGGCTACCTTCGACCTCTTTACAATATCGGAATGATATTTGGTACTTCACATAAATCGAAATAGAAGTTAGCTCAGCTGATATCAAGTGTCAGTTAGTACTGGAAAATACGTGGACTGAGAACTTCCGGAAAAAACATCAAACAATTACCCTAATGTTCCAAAATATTATTATAAAGTACTGCAGCAAACGCTACGACATTGACGGATTAGTTAGGTGTTATTTTTGAGCAAAATAGGTTAAATTGCACAAACGGCCTTGAATAATTATTGTGAACTCAAATGAGCAAGTAAGTATAAGATTCACAAATGGTTTTATGAATTACTTGCGACCAGCCCCTACTTTGTAAGGGAGCGATCTACTAATGTGGCGACATGTCAAAAATATTTAAATTTATGAGCTACCTATTTCTAATCACCATCTGCCTAGCCTTTTCCCAATTGTGTAATGTTGGGATCGGCTTCCATTCTAACCGGATGCAGCCTGGTTGTCAAACAAGAATTCAGTTGCTCGAAAGTCTGACGACCAGTGTCAGACTTTCGAGCAACTGAATTCTGAGCTACCTATATCTAATTTGCTTCTACAATAAATTATGCTGAAAATCGCATCAAAATTCATTGTGTAGTTAGGAAAAACTAAGCGAACACACAGACATCAAGAAAAGCGATTTTGTTTTATACTATTCATAGATAAAATTACTCAACGCTCAAGTATTGTAATCGTGCGACAGATGGCAGTGTGTGTCGCACTCTGACACGAGTGCTTGAACCTACGTTATTTAAAACAGTTACAAAATAACTGACGAAACCTGTAACCTTTTGTAACATCAAACGGTGGTGGGATCACTGCGTTTGTATAGTTTTGGTTTACGACCTTTTTAACTGATTACGATTCACGGTAGGTACTAAAGATAGATTTGATTGGTGATTACTTACTTGATATAATAAAGGTACAAGAAAACATTTAGGATTATAGGATTTGGGGTTTGGATGACTATTTATTAACTAAGTTTCTAGCTAACATAAAGACCTTGCACTGGACGGTTGTCATTATTTTGGATCATGACTTAATGAATAAAAACATGTATTAGGCACCAAAATCCCCCAAAAGTACAATTTTACAAAGCTATGAACATGCACATATCTAGAGATGAAAAGAAAACCATAAGTACATACTTATATAACCGTAATGAAAAGCGCTACCGAAAGAAATTATTTAATTGATGGCACAATAACAAAAAAAATCAAGAATGAAATTCTCCAGACAAGAACCGGAGTTACCGATATAGCGTGCAGAAGTAAGCAATATGAAGTGACAGTGGGCTGGCCAATGTTTATTGAAAGATTAATGGCAGGTGGAGCAAATAAGTCCTGGAGTGGACACTGCATATCAGCAAGCGTAGTGACGGACGCCCCCCAGCTAGATGGACCGACGACCTTAAGGTGGCTGGGTTAGACTGAATGCGGAAGGCGGAGGACAGGGTGTTGCGGCGCAGCCTGGAAGAGGCCTATGTCCAGCAGTGGACTGAGACATGCTGAGTTGATTGATTGACAATAATAAGAAAAGTAAATGCACACTCGTATAAATAATTAAATTTTATTATAATTTTTTTTTTCTCAAATTAATATAAATACAGTATTTCATCACGTCTGTAATGTACACCTATATTACACTCACATTTTGCCAGTTATTATTATTATATTATTCTGTTGATATTTGTAAAGTATGAAGTGAATCATATACAGGCTGACGGGAATATTGACGCACAAACTGTTACCATGCATGCAGTACATGATTCTAGAACCCCTAGAGCAAAAATTTCTCGTCGGCTATCAAAAAAAAAATCCAAAATAGAATAGTGCAATACCTACGCGGTCAAAATGTATGGAACAACATATTTTTAGGGTTCCATGCCTCAAAAGGAAAAACGGAACCCTTATAAGATCACTTCGTAGTCCGTCTGTCAATCAGTCAAGACCCTTTTTCTCAGAAACGCGTGGAGTAATCAAGTTGAAATTAATATCAAATAAATAAGAATCTCTATATATAATAATCTTTTGATGCAGTGAAAAAATCAAACTACTAGGTCAACGCAATCAAAAGATACGGGTGTTTATGTTCCGAAATCAAAACCTATAGGGTACTTCCCGTTGAACTAGGTCCTAGAATAATTAAATTTGGCAAGAAGCAAAGTCATGTAGCACAAAAAAAATTAAAACCGTAAATATTTAGATAATCATTAAAAAAAAAACTATTTACATACCTACAAATTTGTACCTACAAACTCCTAGATGCACGAGTCCGACTCGTACTTGATTTGAATTTTTTCAGAATCGTTCATAATTATGTACTGAATCCATGGTAACAGGTTGCTCGTCGATGTCCAAGCCACCCTGTATACAACGACATAAATTATTCAAAATACTGCAGGAATTATAAGTTCCATGCACTCAATGTGAATATAGCTAAGAGAATCTGTGAGGCGCTTGAAATTAATTGAAAGCCCCAAAAGCGCTTAAATAATACTTTATAACGCAAACATTAAACTCATTTCATTCTAGAAGCTTCCCATTCGGCGCACACCTTTGTTTGATTTTGACAAGACTAACTGACATCCGTCAACTGAGCTGCGCACCGAAAGGGTACAAAAATTACACAACTTTTATCTTCGCCCAAACCCTAATTGTTTTTATACATATCTTTGTGTGTGTGTATGTTAAAATTTTATTTTTAAGGGTTTCCAAATAATATTATTACTACATTTTAATTGCGAGGCAATAAAATAAATCAAAATTACCGGGGCTTCAGTTGACTAATGGATGGGGGCAGGACTTCGCAGGATTTAAAACCTTTGCGCCTATAAAATTCAGTAGCAAGCTGTCACTGCCTAAACTAATATTAATTTTGTAAGGCGTTAGTGAACGTGAAAATACCTTCGGAAATCTTTAGTCGCCACATTATGTAAAATGCTTATATCAACTACTTAGTATAGCAAAAATTATGTATTACGTATGAGTAAATACCTAATGTAGTGTAAAAAGGTAGCAACTGTTTAGAATAAATCCAAGCAATCGGATTGTCCAACTAGTGTTAGGTTCATTTATCTGTATTTTTAAATCGACTAAATTGGCATAACGATTATTCAGAACAATTATTTATGTGGCAACACCAAGCGGTAACGGTTGACGAGTGGTGATGAAGGCGCAATCGGGGGATCGATTCGGGCATTCGGTTTGGAGGCGAGCTACGGGTCGGACAAACTAAAGTAATAGTGTAACCGGTTAATTGTAGCTAATAATTATAGTACATTGTTGGATTGGAGTGATTAAATACTATTGTTATCCACCCAAGGAGTTTTATTACATTTCAGAAGTGGTAAGTACACGTGTGCTCACATTACATAAGCTTACGTTTACAAATTTAATGGGTAACGGTTTTTATTTGTCGTTGGTCAGTATTTATTTTTTATGTTGGTTTAAAATATAACGGTACAGAATATTTAAGGCTGATTACTATTACAATTAATTTTAATCATAGCTTTAATATTCTTTTCGATACTGACATGGTTTTATTCTTGGTTTACACGAGCTGCAATTTGAATCTGGCGGTTACTCTTCGGTAGGTAATTTTAAAATAACTGTTCTTTTCCCCTATAATTTAATTATTGCTGTTAATATTTCTGTAAGTAAATCTAGGCGATATTGTGATGTTTTAAATTAAAGGTACAGTACGTGACATGAGTTAAATAGGACGGGTTTAAATTCATAGTTATTAAAATATGAGGTAATTGCGGGTTACAAGGGGAGCGCAAATGTTTGTAGTTTTTGCGATTGGAATAACCGTTTTCGAGACATTTATGATTATAGTAAAAAAAAAAAAAAAAAAAGGGAGCAAATACATAGTTGTTTTAATTTCGAGTTCCAGATATGGACGACCATGAGGCTCAAGGCCGACGGCGTTTGAGGACGCCTTCACGTGGAAGATCACTGCGTCTTGACGAAGCTTCTGGATGCTGTCGCAGCCGTAGTCGACGACGCATCAGTATCAGAGATGTTCGTGGTCGTAGCCAGCAGAACAGCCGAAGCCCGCAGCACGTGCGAAGTTCGCAGCGCAGTCGAAGTCCGCAGCGCAGTCGAAGTCCACAGCGCAGTCGAAGATCACATCGCAGTCGGAGTCCGCAGTGCAGCCGAACCGGACGACGTAGCAACCCGAGCGTCCGAAATCGCACGAGTCACCGAGCTGAACAACTGGAACGAGAACGTGAGGCGGCACAGGAGCGCCTGCAGTACCTAGAAAACCAGTTGCGACAGGAACGGAGCAGACAACGTGATGCTACAGCGACACGAGATGTGACAAAGGTTAGAGATCATAGTCCAACGTTTTCTTCAAAAGATGTCATGAATATTTTAAACTCAATTAGGAACCAACCGTCGGCGGCTGGCCCACCCGATCACTCTAATAACGTTGTTAAAAATCATAAAAACATTTTGCCTGATTTTGACCCATCTTCGAAAAATCAACGTGTAGATGTGTGGTTAAGAAAAGTGAACGAGTGTGCCACCGTTTATGGTTGGGATGATAAGACAACTATTCATTTCTCAATGCAGAAATTGCAAGGACTGGCCAAGACTTGGTATGAAAGCCTAGATTCAATTTTATTTTCTTGGGCCGAGTGGCAAGTGAAATTGTCTCAGGCTTTTCCCTTTGAGCAAAATTATGGCCAGTCGTTGGAAGATATGCTCAGGCGTAAAAGTAAATATCATGAACCTATTGAACTATACTATTACGAAAAGCTGGCTCTACTGAACCAGTGCGATATAGTTGGCAAGCGTGCGGTCGATTGTATTATTCATGGTCTAAGTGACAGAACAATGAAATCAAGTGCACTAACGTTAAGATGCTCTCAACCTGATCAATTGTTACAATTCTTGATGAGTAACAAGGAATTGTCAAATTCCTTCGAACGTTCTAATACCAACGCTAAAGGTAGGTTAGGATCTGGAACTGTTACAACGGATAAATCTAATAATAGGGGAAACTTATCAAGTGATTACGTAGCATTCTGTTTTAACTGTAAGGAGCGAGGTCATATATACCGGAAATGTCCCAAGCCGCTGATTCGATGTAAACAGTGTCATAAGGTAGGCCATAAAATCGACAAATGCCCCTCAAAATCAGAGGATAACGACAGCAAGATAGTCAGTACACAAAAGACAATGTGCATATCATTATCTAATCCTAGTTCGAAATTTTATAAGGATGTCTTAGTAAATGGGGTTCCTGTTCGGGCTTTTATAGAATTTGGAAGTGAGGTTTGTCTGTTAGCTAAATCGGAGTCGGTAAATTTGATGCTCGAGTGTGATGGCGTGCGTACCCCAATAAAGGGATTCGGGAATAACATTGTTTACTCTTTAGGAAAGGTGACAGTAGAGATTAATATCGATGGTGTTAGTGCTAACACTATTTGTCAGGTAATTGAAGATAGACTTTTAGATGTACCTTTGCTAGTGGGACAAACTTACACCGAACAGTCGCACGTTTTTGTATTGAAAACGGCAGAAACATTACAGTTTATTGATATTTGTCAAGAAATACCATTCAATAAATCTGAAATAGACAAGGATCATACAGTTAAAGTTATTTCCGCGGCGAATTTCGAAATCTATGGTCCCACTGTAATCAAGGCTTATACTGAACCTGAACAGTTGAACGGGCATATTATATTAAATAGTAAGGTTATAGGAAAACCAACGTTTCAATACGTTGTCTGTGGTGGTGTCTACACACTTAAGGATGGTTGTGTATATATATATGTTATGCCTACATCTAAATACTGTCATTTGTACAAGGGCTCGATTATAAGTCGCGCTAGTAATGTTCAAGTAGTTAATAGCGTTTTCAATGTAGGTGATGAGCTGATGACTGATCGTATTGATATTAGTAAGGTTCATATTGGCGATCATATTAGTGATGAACATAGATCAAAGTTGTTACAATTACTAAATGAATTTAAGGATTGTTTTGCATCGAATTTAAAAGAACTAGGAAGTACCAACGTTACAGAAATGAACATTGAAATAAACAGCAAACGTCCAATAGTTTATAGGCCTTACCGGTTATCACATAAAGAACGCGATCAAGTGCGTGAGATGGTAGGCGAGATGTTAGAAGCTGGGATTGTAAGAGAATCCACCTCCGAGTATGCTAGTCCCGTGATTCTCGTGCGTAAGAAAGATGGGCGAATGAGAATGTGCATAGACTATAGGATGTTAAACTCCGTGACCATTAAGGAACATTATCCGATGCCGGTGATAGAAGACGAGATTGCTAGGCTTTCCGGTCAGGTATTTTTCATCACGCTTGACCTATTTTCTGGGTACTATCAGGTGCCAATATCAGAGCAGTCGAAGCCGCTGACGTCTTTTGTCACTCCAGATGGACAATTCGAGTTTAATCGAATGCCATTTGGATTGGCAAATGCGCCGGCGGTGTTTCAACGTATGATGAATAGAGTCTTGGGGTCAGCTAGGTATAGCCAAGCCACAGCTTATATAGATGACGTGTTGATATACGGGAAAAGTGTTGAGCAATGTTTAGAGAGACTAGAGCACGTCTTGAAACTTCTAAAACAAGCCAATCTGACTCTAAACCTGTCCAAGTGCGAATTTTTAAAAGATAAAATTGATTATTTAGGGTATGAGATTAGTGCTCTAGGTGTTAGGCCAGGTGACAAAAAAATCCAGAGTGTTTTAGACTTTCCTCGCCCTATAAATGTTCACACTATTCGTCAGTTTCTTGGGCTTGTAGGATATTTCCGCAAATTTATCATGAATTTTGCACAAATGGCGCAGCCCTTAAATAAATTGTTAAAAAAGGATGCTGCTTGGATTTGGACAGATGAGCAAGAAAACGCATTCAAAATGCTCAAGGAAAAGTTAGTACATCGTCCAGTTTTGGCAATTTATGACCCGAGTAGGGAAACAGAATTGCACACGGACGCCAGTAAATATGGTGTCGGTGGAATTTTGCTCCAACGTTTAAGGGGTAGTACTGATAGCTTCAGGCCCGTGGCATTTTATAGTCGACAAACTTCTCCGGAGGAAAAAAACTTCCATGCATATGAATTGGAGACGTTGGCCGTAGTATGTTCCTTACGGAAGTTTAGAGTCTATTTATTGGGTCAAAACTTTAAAATTGTCACTGACTGTAGTGCTTTACGGTCCACATTTATTAAACGCGATATAATACCGCGGATCGCGCGTTGGTATCTTTTAATACAAGAATTTCAGTGCACAATAGAATACAGACCTGGGAATAGAATGGCTCATGTAGATGCTTTGTCGCGCAACCCAATCATAAATAACGGAAAAAATTTGGAAACAACATTAGTTGATGTTACTGACCAATATCCAAGAGTAATGGTTATCACCGGTGATGATTGGCTCCATACGTTACAGGTAGGTGACAGCGAACTAGGTCGTATCCGAGATATTTTAACTTCAAATTTAGATGTAGAAGGACTTAAGCAAATTAGGGATAGTTACATTATAAAGGACAACAAACTTTATAGATGCATTGATGGTGATAAAACCAACTTACGTTGGGTTGTGCCAAAGGGCGCAAGATGGCAATTGTGTCGTATGAACCACGACGACATTGGCCATTTCGGTGTGGAAAAGACTCTCGAACGAATAAGGAGTACATACTGGTTTCCTAAAATGTCAAAATTTGTTAAAAAATATGTTGAAGCCTGTATTGAATGCGCTTACTCGAAAAAGTCTTCATGTAATGAGGGTCACTTGCATCCAATTCCTAAGGTCGAGGTTCCTTTTCACACCGTACACATTGACCATCTGGGGCCCTTTGTGCGTTCAAAAAGAGGGAATTCGTATATTTTAGTGATGGTAGATGCGTTCACTAAATTCGTTTTCATAAGGCCTGTAAGGAATACAAAGTCTCTAGTTGCAATAAGAGTTCTAGATGAAATTTTTTGTACCTTTAGAGTACCCGATAGAATAATTAGCGATCGTGGCTCTTGTTTTACTTCCCATGCCTTTAGGAGGTTTTGTTTGGATAAAGGGACGAAGCATGTGTTGAATGCGGTTGCTAGTCCACGCTCGAATGGACAAGTTGAGCGATACAACCGTACAATCCTTGCTTCTTTGACCGCTACAAACCTCAACGATAGTGAAAAAGATTGGGATGATAAAGTCGGTAAAATTCAGTGGGGAATTAATAACACAGTTAATAAGACAACGGGAAGGATGGCTGCTGAAGTCATGTTTGGTAGTTGTATGAGTAGCGAGTTAGACCCGAGGTTAAACGTAGTTAGGCAAGAAACGCGAGAAAATAATAACATGGTAACAATTAGAGAGGAAGTCAAAGATAAAATAGATGAAGAGCAAGAGAAACAAAAGGAACGGTATGATAAAAGCAGACGTCCCGCCCGCATCTATTCTGAAGGAGAACTAGTTAAAATTACCAACACGAATTTTAAAAATGACGGTAAAAGTAAGAAGCTTCTTCCTCAATATACAGGACCATATCGCGTCATATCGATACTAGGGAATGATAGATACAGAATTGTAGCAATACCAGGATTGAGCAGTAGTAGACATAAACGTAAAACGACCGTCGCTGCCGACCGTATGCAGCCCTGGGTACACGTGGCTGCCTTAAATTTGAATGACAGTGGTTCAGAGAGTGAAAGTCATGATATTGACAGTAATTAGATAGTAGAGAATAGATGTATTTACAATTTACAGATGAAAAAAATACTATTAATATGAAGTAAGTTAAATTACTTTAGTTTACATTTTTAGATTTACTGTATAATTTACAGTTGAGTAAAATAATTATACCATTATTATGAAGTAGTACGTACGTTAAGCTTAAGTTTATTTTTTAAATTTTTAGTCGAGATCTATTGTGTTTTTACTTTAAGCTAGACTAATTTATTTTTGATTTATATGTATGGTAAATAAGATAGCAACCATGTGATTGGTTTGCCAGTTTAGCAACCATGTGATTGGTTTGCCAGTTTAGCAACCATGTGATTGGTTTGCCAGTTTAGCAACCATGTGATTGGTTTGCCAGTTTAGCAACCATGTGATTGGTTTGCCAGTTTAGCAACCATGTGATTGGTTTGCCAGTTTAGCAACCATGTGATTGGTTTGCCAGTTTAGCAACCATGTGATTGGTTTGCCAGTTTAGCAACCATGTGATTGGTTTGCCAGTTTAGCAACCATGTGATTGGTTTGCCAGTTTAGCAACCATGTGATTGGTTTGCCAGTTTAGCAACCATGTGATTGGTTTGCCAGTTTAGCAACCATGTGATTGGTTTGCCAGTTTAGGAACCATGTGATTGGTTTGCCAGTTTAGCAACCATGTGATTGGTTTGCCAGTTTAGCAACCATGTATTGGTTCGTCAAATTATGTAAAATGTTTCCAGCGTGCTAATGGAATAAAGAGATTAATTTGTTAAAGTTGTTAAACATAAATAGTAAGCGATTGAATGGAATAGCATAATGTAAAATTGTATTAACTCAATTACTAGTTCGATCATAATAGAATAATGATATTTAAATATGTATTTAATACAACAATTTATTTGAAATTTTTGTTTTCTAGATTCTCATTTCGTGTTTAATTTTTTTTTTTTTTTACTCATTTTGTAAGACGGATCGATTGCCCGAGTGTTAGGTTCTTCCTGACTTATGTGTATGAGGACATACACAAGGTCAGGATGGACGAGTGTTAGGTTCATTTATCTGTATTTTTAAATCGACTAAATTGGCATAACGATTATTCAGAACAATTATTTATGTGGCAACACCAAGCGGTAACGGTTGACGAGTGGTGATGAAGGCGCAATCGGGGGATCGATTCGGGCATTCGGTTTGGAGGCGAGCTACGGGTCGGACAAACTAAAGTAATAGTGTAACCGGTTAATTGTAGCTAATAATTATAGTACATTGTTGGATTGGAGTGATTAAATACTATTGTTATCCACCCAAGGAGTTTTATTACACTAGTAACGATCGATACAACTAGATGGCGTTGGTCACCAGAGTATCAAGATCTTCGCTTTACCAAAAATATGTAAATTAAATTTATGATACGATGACATCACATATCTGACTATTCGTTATAATTCCATTAACACGTACTTCAAATTGAAAGTGCTTAACCAGGATGTACTTAAGATTTAAAAAAAATATTTTATGTTTTGAATAATAATCTTTCGCAATGTCAACTTAATATTTTAGAAATTTAGATTCAAAGATAACTAATTTTATAAAATACGATCTTCTGGCCGTGAGTACACCCGCGTATCATTGTTGGTTTGCTCGACCCACCCTGTTCTTGTTCTTAGCGTTATTTCTTTCTTTCTTTCTTTTTGCTTGGCTCCTGAGGGACATGCTCCTAAGAAATGTATGCTCCAATGAGTCCCACTGGACGCAAGCAGTCGACTGCATGGCAGATCAAGGTGGAACGAAGATGGCATGTCTCCTATCGAAAAGACTGGCTATCATTAGCAGACAACAGAGTGTAAGAAAAAGCTAGGAGGCTTTTACCCTACAGCATGACAATATACAATAAACAGAGAATAAATTAATAGCGAAGTATCCTCCTAGCAATACAGGGTTGCGTGGACATCGGCGTGCAAACTGTAACTATGAATTCAGCACATGATTCTAGACCCTCTAGAGCTTAGATTTTTTTTTATTGATAAAAAAATCTGCTGTTTCATAGAAAAGTACAATATGTACAGACTCCAGCACATCAAGCTACTCGAAACTATCAAATTTTCCCAATCAACCCTAAACCTTAAGCTGTTGAGTTGAAAATCTGTTAAATAAATTTGACAGCTTGTAGTAGCTTGATTTGCTGGCGTCGGTACTTACGCAGTCAAAATGTACTGAACAGCATTTATTTTTTTAATAACCTTCGATTTATTCAACGCCGGAGGTTCAGAATCATGAACTGTCTCTGCCACCCTGTCTAATGAAGTCAACGATATTTAAATACAATTAGCTATATATCATCTCAGGACTTAAGTATATCGTTAAAACGTGATCTATGTCATCAATCGTGACTGCATCGAGTTCCTGAACTCCTTAGTCTCCACAACGTCGGTATTAGAAAGGTCATCCATGATATAATAAACAAAGCATAAATTTAAACATAAACCCATTAACATAGCTGCATGCGATTATTTATTGCGCTTCACTTGGTTGAAGGTGTATTTACATTTATCACAGATACATCATGTCAGATGTGTTAACCTTCAATGAAAAAAATATTCCGTCACTTCTGTTGCCGTAACGGAACCGTCGATGATGATGCTGATGAGGAGGGAAAGACTCTGCTCCCTATCCCCTACTAATATAATAAAAAAACCATTGTCTACAATGCATATAATTGGATAAGCTTGGGGTCTACTCCTCAGGCACGAAATCTGAAGTTACAGCCCTTTCCTTCACCGTATCACATATGGACATAAGATTAGTTCGGCGCCCGAACTAAGAATGAATGAACACGATTTGCCAGTTTTCCCTACGCCCAGCGTGTTTTTTCTTTGTCTGAA